>CM029601.1:49159260-49759260 GCA_017311375.1 Mytilus coruscus
TTTGAAATCATCACTGCATTGTTCCATATTCATAGGGAGAGAAAAAATAACGTTTGATTTAGTAGCGATAACAGGATAGACGCATTTCATGTACGCCAATTGAATTTAGTTTGTAGAAAAAATGTTACATAGAATGAGAAGCTGTGATTTTTCGTATGAGTTATTATTAACATTTTAAAATAGTTCCTTTTGCAGATAGCGAGGCAATAAAAAAATAGGGAAAAAAATCATTTGAAATGTGTTACCCCGACACCGTACGCACAGAAATTAAGCAAAAATCGGACTTAAATATATTTTAATCTGATCAAAATAGATCTGAATCGTGTTTATTATTGATGTTCCGACTCATAAATCCTACAAACTTTCATTTAAACACTTACAACTGCATTTTCCTAAAAAAATAAAATTTAAGCATAGGTGTACTGAAAATTCGACATTTTTTCGAAAATGACCCATATACTAATGTTGTAAACCGAGCCCGGAAATTTAGATACGATCCGGGTAAACTTATCAATCCTTTAAATAAACTTATTCTAAAAGGTTACCTATTCAACACTGTAATTAAATCTTTGAATATTGTTTTTACTGGTATAATTATTGGTTTTGTTATCAGTAAATTAAAACCATACTAAATATTACACATATGTACTTTCACGGTACTACAATCTGTCGATACCTATAGTTTGGCATTGCACAAGGTCATGTTTTTCTCTGACTGTTAATGACGTCTTTATACTAAATCCATTGGATGTTCGATGTGTACTCATTGATATTTTAGTCTTAGATACACGATTTTTTTTATAAGTTGTTATTGGCTTTGAACTAGCTGTCAGTAACTGCGAGTACTCTCAGATCTGTATTTAGTGTCTTTTTGTTTTTGGGATGCATAAGTACCCGTCCACGTCCACTCTGTGTTTTTGTTAGATGTATTTCTATTTGTATCAAGCCTTTTTCAACTGATTTTTATAGTTTGTTCTTATGTTGTACTGTTACACCACTGTCCCAGGTTCGGGCAGGGTTGAACGCTCACAAACATGTTTAACCCCGTCACATTCTTTATGTGCCTGTCCGAAGTCAGGAGCCTGTAGTTCAGTGGTTGTCGTTGGTTCATTTCTGTCATATTTGTTTTTCGTAAATTGTTTTGTTATAAATTAGGCCATTAGGGAGCTACCATTTGATTTTTAGGGGGCTAGGATGAAATTTGAAAAAAAGGCAGGACAGGAGTTTTGAGTAAAAAAAAAAGACAGGATGAGCAACTTGGCAAAAAAAAAAAGGCAGGATGTCAATTTATGTAAAAAAAGTCAGGATAAACTAATTAAAAAAAAGGCAGGACCGAACAGAATGAAAAATAAAAAGGCAGGACAGAGATTACCCCCCCGTGTGTCCCGCCTTCTTAAATTGATTGACAACCGTATTTTTAACGTCATATCGGGACACTTTACATGGATTCAAAATAAATCTATTAAATTAAAAATAATTTTCAGTAGAAATTTCAAATAAACTACTTTTTCCATTCCATTTCAAAGCAAGCAATGCATTTTTCAAGACATTTAGTCAAACATTCTATTTTTTAAAATGCATCCTCTTCCAAAAAGGAAAAAATCGGTGCATAAGAAAGAAAATTTCAGCATGATATATTTAGTACCGATGTTTCAAATACTAATCAACTGTGAAAGATATTCTGTAGTCGTAAATTTTACGAGATCCATTGATTTCATATAAATATGAGTCAGATGTTGTATGAATGTAAGATTACATTGTACTTGCTTGAACATATTGCGTATAAAGGGCAAGTTCTCTTTTGCAAAAAAGTCAGTAAAAACGTGCCTCTCTTTGTCAATTGAAATTTATACATTTTCGCTACGTGCGTAAATATACTTTTGTAAAAGAGGCAATGCATGTCACACATGTTAATCTTTACTAAAAACTCACGATGTCTTTTATGAACAAAAATGTGATAGATAAAAAAATACCGTTTTCGTCGGATATTCTTCGGTGCAAAAAGATTCGGACAATTTCCCCTGTATTTTTTTTTTAACTTGCAAGCTAAATATCTAAAATTTTGCATTGCTAACCAAATTTAATTAGTTTGGATCCGAAAGACATTACATTATAAACCATCTTTATCATGGCGAATTAGTAATAATTATGTACTTTCGAATAAAGAAAGTCTGTGGTGTAATTTACAACGCACAAAAATATGTTTGACTCGCATTATTTATGTGCCTGTCCCAAATCAGGAGATTGTAATTTAGTGGTTATCGTTCGTTGCTGTGTATCATATTTGGCACTCGTTTGTTGTTTTGTGCGTAATATTCAGGCTTTTGTTTTCTCGTTTGGAATGCTTTACATTTTGTTATGTTTGGGCCTTTTATGGCTTGCTTACTGCGGTATGGGTTTTGCTTATTGACGAAGACCGTACGATGACTTATAGTTGCTATAACATCTACGGATATTTTTATGTTGAATGCAAACGATATGAACCTACGAAGTCTTATTATATAGGACTAGGGGTGGAGTGAAATTTTTTTATAAAACAATAAAATATACATGTTTGAATCAAGTTGAAATGACAGCAAAATTCTACATAGATAATATTTTTATTCAAATCATACATACATTAATTGTACCTCGAACCCTTAAATTGCATTTCTCTGTAGACCCATATACATTGTTTAAGTCGGTGCGACTTTATCCACCAGCAACATATGTCCACAAAACAAAACTTCGGGTACACGAGGAGACCTTCTTGCTTTAAGACGGTTCACATTTTCTTTATTGTGAGCTAGAGCTAGTTTCGACCTTGGCGTCTTATTTTTAAAATTACTCCGTTGATAAACTTATCACTACAAAGAACTTGCAAAATCTTCGTTCCCGTGAAAGTTAAGAGTTGTTTAAATTTCAAAATTCATCAAGGTCTCTTCTGTGGAACTGTCTGACGGGTTTCAAAGTCGACAGGATAAGAGGTCAATGTATTCAGGTTTATTTGTGGTACAATGGGTAAATGTCTGGTTAAAATATGTCTTATCTTTGATGTGCCGCATTAGCATCCCTATAAAGTAAGACAGTCCGTGCGTGACCCATGACATACGATATTTTATGCATTTCATTGGCTATTTTCAGCAAAATCCAGACTATACCTATATCAATTAACGTGTCTGAAGACGAATTGTGTAAAATATTTTTGATTTTAACCTCTGAAAATTTAAATAAACTGAACTCTTGAACAGATCTTTTCGGGACGTCGGGTTCGGCCTATATTTTTGTGTGAATTCGGAATTTACACTTATTGGGACTCGGGAATCAATGATTCATTTTTCGGGATACGGCATGAAATGCTTTATTTTTTTCGGGATTTCGGTATTCAGCTTTTGTTTTTTTTTTTTTTTTTTCGAAAATTCGGGATGACACTCCTCCTACCCTCTCTCACTCTCTTCAGCAGGCAATGTTGAGGAAAAAAGAAAATCATCCCGTATGAGGATTTGAATTTGTTAAATATTTGCAATTCTTATAAAATCACAAAACCTCAGGGGCGGATCCAGCCATTTATAAAAGGGGGTTCCTACAACCAAGGATAAGGGGGGGGGTGAGTTCCAACTATATGTCCCCATTCAAATGCATTGATCGTAAAAAAGGGGGGTTCCTCAACACTTTTAATACTGAAACAATTAAAGATATCAATATTTTTTGTTAAATATCGAATACTGGTTCCCAACTTTATGTCTAAAGATATCAGGAATATTTTCCCTCATATTGACAGCTATCTGAAGTCAGTTCATAGTAGCTTGGGATCCTGGCCCACTGCTCGACAGAAGACGAAGTATTAGATTGGGTCACCAGGCTAAGTTCATAGGACCTCAGTTTAATTTAGGCGTGGCATTCCATCACTTTTATCCAATCAACTGTCCTTTATGATAAAGATTAGCGTGCGATTGTAGTCGAAACAATGTAATTTATATAATGACATTGTAATAGTTTTAGGACACAGTTACATCAACATCAAAAGGTACTGTACTTTATTGTGGAAACTGTGGACTACTGGTCAAAATGACAAAAGTGAGGTTCGTGTCCTTAAAAAGTTCCACTATACCAGTACATGTATATATTGCTGTAATTTTCTTTTCTGTATTATTCAGCAGTCACTGAATTATGTTACAACTGTTTCATATTCGACCTGGCCCCTATGGATGAAATGTCTTAGTAAATGTTATTATTATTATTATTATAATCATTTCTATAATTTCTATAACGCAAATAATATTCTTACAGCGATTAAAATATTTGTTTACTAAAACCCAGAAAAGCGATCTGCGAACGCAGAAAATTGATATAACTTTGAATTACAGTGTGGCTGGCTTACATAGTTAAATTTGTGTTCCTGAGGTTGCCATGAATTCGACCAGTAGCCAACACGTTGGTACTGTCAACTCATAATTTGAATTAAATACATTTTGATTATTTTTTTTAGTTTCAGTTTGTATATATTATGTAAGGTTCAAGTCAATTAAATCCTCAGACAATTTTTTTTTTTTTTTTTTTTTTTTGTGTATTTTGGCTTAAATACTTTCAAAACTTTAATATATTTGATTCTCATACAATGGTGTTGTCAAAAACATCCATTGTGGCGTTGTCAAATTTATCAATCTGAAATAGATAAAAATCTGAAATTTGTGTGAAAAGTTTTTTCGGCATTTTCTGGCAAAGGCAAACATTGTAAAGTTATTAGTATAAAACTCAAAAATATCAGAAAAAGTTATTTTAACATACCTACTCGTTTTAAAGTTAAAAATTGTATATCAGTTTTATCTCTATTTAACTATACAATGCCTACACTGTTTGCCTTTGACAGAAAATGCCGAAAATACTTTTCACAAATATTTCAGATTTAAACTATTTTCAGATTGATTCGTATCAAAGCCAAAAAAAAAAAAAAAAAAACACAAAAAAAACAACAAAAAAAAAAAAAAAAAAAAAAAAAAAAAAAAACGATTAAGTTGACTTGAACCTTACATAATCATACTTTTTAAATGTTTGTATAAATGTGGTACAGATAATGAAATTGTTGTATTGTACTTCTGGAATACCTGCATCAGAAAGGAAAACATTTTCTTAAATGATAGATTGTTTCTTTGATTCAACTTTCTTAGAGGGTATATACGTAGTGATAATGAGAGAGAGTTATCCTGCACCTTCACTGTTAATTATCATTTTAAAGATTGTCCGATTGTTCATAAAGTACAGTTAGCAAATTTGATACCGTCCATTTCCTGTCTAGATTTTCTCATAAATCTTTCTCTTTATTACTATCATTTTGATGCAAGAACATAACTTAAATTTAAAGCTTTATAATGATTAACAATTTGCTTTGTTGTAAGACGGGCAACTTGACACGTCTCATTTTCACAAACAACACCAAAATTCTGTAATGGAAGACCTTTCATTCAAAGAATCTGGTAATGAGCAAAAAGGGGTTACAAGATAGTGATACAGATAAGATGTAGTTTCAATCATGGTTGAAGCTCATTTCAATTATTTTTAGATTATTCTATCTTTATGTATTTTTCTGATGAAAAGAAGAGACATACTGTGCACCCATTGTCTGCATTCCCGTCCGCTAATTATAACTAGATATCATAACTAGCTGGAGCTAGGGGTGTATTTGTTGGGTCATCAAGATTTATGATATATCGTGAAGTTTGAGTTACTGAAAACTGTTTTGTAGGTATGTGCGTGTTTTATTGCAATTTGTAGAATTTTGAAGAAAAAGATAATAAAAAAAAACCAAACGGAAAAAAAGGGGAAAAATCAGTTTTTGTTAATTGCAGTTACAGGTAGCGGAAAGTGAAATTATGAATCCTTCAATGACCCCATAATATAAGAATAATATGATATGATATTATGTTCTCCACTAAATACATACTTATTATATATTACATTGCATCAATAATATAATATTCAGAAATACTAAGTAAACTATAAAAGAAAGAAAAAATATAATATCCAAAGAAATGAGAATTATTTATTAGAATTTCGCGTGATTACAATTTGAGCACGAAGAATCAAATTATACGAATTTGAAAATAAAAAATGTTTAAAATGTTAGGACCTACATTTTCCCAAGGATAATGACATATGTCTATATTTGTTATATAATAGTTTGATCATTCATAAATACGATATGGCAGACCATGATCAGTCCTATAGATCATCATTTCGTCTTATCTAGCATATTGTCATCTAAATCATTTACACAAAAAGGGGCAAGATCCTCAGATAAAAGTGTCTGATTTATAGATGCATAGTTGTGCACTTTAGTACACGCTGGTAATTGGCAGCTGTAATTAAAACGACACAGGATATATTAAACTTCAAGACAGAAAAAAAACATAAATGAACTAGGTGTGTTGATTGTGCAAATGTTTAGATAAAGATAACACTGAAGTACATTAAATGTAGCAACTACATATTTATTTACTTCAAAGTATAGACAGTTACAGTTCCGCAATTCACTTTAGTATTATAACTACACAAAGTACCTTTCCAGTACTTTAGTACACTAGATAGAAGAACTGATTAAAAATAGCAAAGCCGAGGACAATACATGAACATCAACAAGAAAGGTGTACACCATATGACAACAAAACAGGTACAACACACAAACAACACCAAGTCAGGTGTACAGCAGAGGATCATGTACTTTCGACAACACGAAAAATCAGACAACACAAAAGCTAAAATTGGTGAGAAGCATTAGCTCAAATAAAACAGTATGATACCGAATTCAGTGCGAACGTTCAACACGTGTCAAGATCTCTTGAATAACTTTATCAGTTACCACCGATACAATTTGTTGGCTCAGCTAACTGACACAAACAAAACATTCATAAGCATCAAAACTAAATATAGTCAATACAGTAAAGACCAATAAAAAAAACGTCAAAAGGTCAACATTACCCTAGGAAGTTGCAAATTAAGTTAAAGCCTAATTACACAGCTGAAAATGTCTAATAAGAATTTATCTTTTAAAGCATGCAATTACAGCAGCACTGACTGCTAGTCGGGTAGTATCATTGCCATTGACAGTCCACCTTAGCTGCACGGATCAAGCAACACGTGCTGCTGATACAGTCTTCGTAATATTTGTTCAAAACACACATTTGTTAATATATATTGCTCCAGAATGGAAGCATACCCTATTGCGCATTCGATATTTTTGTCACATGACTTCGGATAAACAAGCGCCAGTAGTGTTTTACTTATACAAGATATGGTCTTTATGGGTAAAGTAGAAGGTTTGTGCGCATGTAAAACTGGTTTAACCCGACTGCATTGTGTGCAGGTACCAGGCCAGGCTATCTTGACTATGTGTTGTTTGTTTGTTTTTGGTTTGTTTGTACGTCCATCTTTTCAGAGTCAGCCTGGTGATGGTTTGTGTGGTATGTTGTTCTGACCAATAAGTTTGACCATTCTTGACCTTATTCTTCCTTTTTGTATTACAGCATGCAGCCTCACTGTTCCAATATTACATGCAAAGTTTGTTTCTTGCATTTTCTTGTATATAAAACAATACAAGCATTCGTCCCAGCATCGAATCTAACTGGTATAAGATAAAACAATTGCTAACTTAAACATTTGTAGGAGACATTCAAAGAGTACACATCGAAGCAGTTATTTATAGTTTTACTAATTGCAAACAAAATAAATGTTTAGCTGCGGTGAGAATTTTTCACAGAAAACATAGACAGACAATTTATCAAATCATACATATCACTGTACGATATCACGATTTGCTTTGGTCAGAGGATACAATTTGTCTACCAGCATGTTTATTTAGGTACAATATATTTGATGTTATTTCAAAGTAATGCGTAAGCACTTTTATATTTAGCTTCACAATTTGTTTTTGTCTTATAATTTGTGAGCAAAGAGTACTTGTTACACATACTTTGTAAATTACTAAATTGATTTTCAGTAGTTTCTGTACTACATGACCATTTTCCCTCTTGTTCGAGGATAATTTTACAAATAAAATCAACTTTACACGGAGCATACTGATTGACATTCAACAGTGACAGCTAAGCTTAATCTTCCAATCTTTTATTTGGTATAAGTTTCTCTTAGGGGCAATACAAAAACTATCAAATTCAAAGTACATATAATTTTTTTCATGAATTAGATACTAAACGTAAATCATTTTATCTTTTAAGAAACTGGTGTAGAAATTTGGTCCAACAAACAGATTTAAAAACCCTTCAAACGAATTACATGACGACTGTCACATCCGGCACAATGTTTGAATAACTTTCGTTCTACCGAATGTCACTCCTGCGATATTCATATTGATTGTCAGATTTTCGTTATCTTTTCAATTTTCATGATATAAAATTAGATATTAGACATTTCACGTCTTTGTTCTATTTAAAGTCACGGTGGTCGTGTTGAATGGTGGAGCAAAATATAATTCATCTGTAATAGGTTGCAATATAACCGGTAGAAGTGGAAAAAATGATAAAAAAATCATTATTTAAGATCAATGTAAAATGTAAGCCTATATGGAGTCAATTTATGTTTTAAGTTATATGTTAGCATTTATTGAGATCTTATGTTTCTGATCATTTTACTGCACTGCCAGTCAACACTGAGTTTGTGACGAACCCGATTCCATGTTTCTATCGAAGGTCGGTGGTTTCTCCGGGCAACCACCAATAAAACTGTTGACAAAACACCAAAATCAAATCAAAATCTTATGTTTGTGAATTTTGCTGTGTATTCCATGTTTCATCTACAAATATGCAATAAAACCACCAGTATTCATTTAAAGGCAATAACTCTTAACAGGAGTCAATTTATGATATTCGTCATATTGACATTTTGCAGATCTTGTAAATGCCAACCCTTTTTCTGTTAACAATTTAAGCGTGTCTATAATGATTTTCAAGATAATAGGCAGGAATGCTTAAATTGATCAAATTTAGTTTTTTTATTTAACTCCTTACGCTACCATAATCTGCATGATACGTTAATATGTGGTCGGAGAAAATTCATAGGATTGGTAATATGGTTCATTCAAAAACAAAGCGGAGGTTGATTACTTATAACAAGGGCCATGCACGTTATCGGTATGCGAGAGTTTCTCATTTAAAATATTTATATAAATAACACATAGGTGAGTGGGTGATGGATCAGATTCCCCGAGAAAACATTGTCAGCCGAGGTGAATGTGCAAAGGAGTAACAATCCGCTCTATCACAATCATAACAACGTTCCCTTCACTAGAAAATAAACAAAAGTGAAGGAAGATGTATTTTTTACAGTCCTAGAAAAAGGCCTGGAACCGAAACGTTACATTCTAGCATTGTCTTTTAAATTTTGATTGGTATGCACGAGAGGGTGATATTTTAAACTAAAACTATTTAAAACTGTATCCCGCTCAGGCATGGGGTAGAGTAAAATGTCTCCCTCGTATTAACCAATCCAAATCTGGCATTTTCACGTGCAATATAATAATTATATATGTTTCATTAATCATACACGTTTTTAGACAGAATGTTATTCATGCATTTGTTATTTACCACAAAATATCTGTTTAATTGTAACAGGGGCAATACTCTACATCAAAACAACGAGATATATTTATTAGACGAAGTCACACTGTGCGTCATTCTGTGAAAAATGAAAATACGTCTTATTTTCTGCTGAATGTGTATATCATATGAACCTTCATCGTTTAAAATAAAAAAACTGCTTTAAAAGAAGAGACTAAACTAAGAGGACTTTTGAATTATATCACACACGATTTAAACCTAGTTCTAGTTCTATAGTCATAGCATTAACGGTACCTATTTTAATACACCAGATGTCTCTTCATGATTCGACAAAATATAAAACAAAACCGTTGATAAGCTGAATAAACCAAAATTAAAAAATCAAATCCTTTCCAAAGTCATATAACAACAACCAAAAACATCCGTTTTTCATGAAACTGGGGATAATAGTTAAAACATGTTCGAAAATGCTAGGTACTGACGTGTGGTCCGCCCAAGAGACCGTAGTTTCTATATAGGATGGTGAATATACATAAACTAAAAGGAAAATCAGATACACCGACAGACCAGGATGCTACTTAATCCACAGCAATACCAGACATACCTAACCATTCACAGCACCTGCAATAGAGAGGTTATGGTCAAAAAGCATTTGCTATCGGATTAGTCGTAAATTATGTATACTGTTTGCCATCGTGTTTTTTAAACAGTAATACACTGTAACAGACCAGTTACCTCTCAACAGGTTAATAATATCCGACAACTTCTGTTGTGTTAACATTGGTTGTCCAAAATAAGAAGCAGACCTTCCGCTATTGTTTTCTAAAAAAATGGGTTTTTTTTTCTTCATAGTTAAAGGTTTATTATTTTACATTTAGACAGATTTGTTCATTGTTTATGAACACATGTTTGTATGTTTATGCACAGTCGGATGGCGTGTTCTCTGCCCAGTCGACGCTTTTGCTCTCATTCCATTAAGAGTTCAAGTGATTCCGATTGTCCTTCTGCTCTCGCTTCATTAAGAGTTTACAAAAGGATAAAAATACCGAACTCCAAGGGAAAATCAAAAAGGGTAAGTCCACAAAAACTGACAAATTCAAACTTTTCAACTAATGGACCGGGTGAAAAACAACTGTCATATTCCTGACTTGGTATAGGGATTTTCCGAAGAAAATGGTGGGTTAAAGCTAACTAAACCTCTTACTTGTATGACAGTTGTTTATAGTTCCGTTATATTGACAAAATTGG
Source organism: Mytilus coruscus (assembly GCA_017311375.1). Taxonomy (NCBI): domain Eukaryota; kingdom Metazoa; phylum Mollusca; class Bivalvia; order Mytilida; family Mytilidae; genus Mytilus; species Mytilus coruscus. The sequence goes on from CM029601.1 coordinate 49,170,054, forward strand.
GTGAGCAACCCAAACAGACATACTAGGTTAATGTGACAATTATTGGGATCCAGCAGCCAAAACTGTGTAATCATACATGACAGACATACAAAACAAAACAGACTCCAATTCCATAACGATAACATTTGTTTTTATATATCTGAATTTATAATATGTTCAACTGACATCGGGATACTACTTTCATATTTATGGTAAAATGTTTCTTTTACAGTCGATAAAATATGTTTTTGCTATGTTGTTATAAAGGTAGACTTAAGTTTTCTCAGTCATATAGTATATGTTTCTTTAATTGTTTTCAAAAGTGACGTACCTTATAATTATCTTTTAACATTCTTATTAAGGCTTGAAAACCTGTCAGAGTAGATGGGAAAGCTGTTAACATTAGCTACATTATATAAGAAAATAATTATAATTACGTAACAGTCAGACATTTTAATATATACAAAATTTTTGGTGAAATGTTACAGAGCATATATTTCAAAGTGCCAATGCCATTAAACTGACAATACCATGAGAGAACGTAACAAAGAGGTAGGACTAATTCTCCTGTATTTGTTGTGCGTATTTGTTTCACTGACAAGGTCAAAAACTAAAAGATGTCAAATCATACTGGATTGCAGTTTACAAAGATGGATTTGGTTATGTTATTGGCACCTAATGACACATAAATTCAAAAGACATCTGGACATCAATAGGTTTTCAACAAGAAACTAAAGTATGCTCTGTTCCTTTAGTACAAAACAAAGTAAAGACTAAGATTTATTAAATATGATGTGCATAAGTTTCTTTGTATTCAAATGTAATAACATGCATAAAGGTTATTTGATAGTACCTCTAAAAACCTCTAATGGTCATTTTACTGTTAAGTTCATACCACAAAACCTTTTTGTGGTTTATGTCAAAAGAAAATATATCTATACTTTAAAATAGCTTAAATATCAACAAACTACAACGTCGTCCCTTTAAAGCTAATGAGATTTTTGGCTAATTTTTATTAATTATTCGTGAAAAATAAAGTAGGACGCCAATTTCGATAAAAAGTAACATTATATAGAGATTCCACAGACGTCGAAAATTATAAATTAATGCTATTTGATAGTATGTTATTTGATAATCGTCCAACGTAGAGAATTTGTCGAGAACTTACCAAAATTCTCTACTCATTTTACCCTTGTAAAGAGGCGTATAGCATTAACCAAATTAGAAACATTTTCAAACGCTTACAAGTTTACATAAGGACACGTAGACAGAATAGACACTGATCAGTAGCAATAAGTATGGATTAACATATTTGATCAAGGTTGTCTTTCCCTATTGAAGGTTTCGTGCCCCAATTCACATTTACCTACGAGTTATTATATATTATTTATGATTTTAATCAAAAGATACCTTTAAGTATCAGAGTGATCAACGTACGCTTATGTAAATTTACAAACATCGGTGATAATAAGGGCTTGTTGTGATATACATAACCTGCATCATGTTGTCGCTTTCACGAGTTTATATCAAACTGCACAGTCTGCATCGTGGAATGTATATTCCAGCGATGAGTTATATTTTATAACCGCAACATCTTATGCAGGTGCACGAAAACGCCTCCAAGGTTTTCAAGATGCTGATCTGACATTTTTATAAATTGACGAGTTGGTTTGCTTGTTAGAGCAGTGTACATAATGTTATGAATGAGATAGGAATTTTAAGTCTTAATGTTTCAATGTTCGAGTTATGATTTAAACAATACGGGTTTAAGATTTTTTGTGAGTGGTGATTGGAAACTAAGATGAAGGCTTGATTTACTGACACCTTTTATGTCTTTATTTAACAAAATCATTTACCAATAGTTAGATAAGTTTTGTTAATCTTCCGGATCATTTTATGCACACCTATCTATTCAGTAGTTCAGGTGTTTAGACACTGCTAATTTAAGTTAAAAAGTTTTAAATTTCCATGACCTCCAACGTATCATGGGTCATGTGGCACGCGCTTATATTGTATTAAGACATATGCACGGCACTAAAATACTGTAAAATGTTTCATTAAGACGTCGGTGGATACCAAGGCAGGCAGGAGCAGGGAGTTGACGGCGGATTTCCCCATTTGATTTTTTTTTCTCATTTCTTATTCAATCAAAATGGAATTAATCAAAGTGTTTGCTTTTATCCTGAGTGTTACTTATATAAAGAGTTATCCTTTTTCTGAAGGAGATATACGTTTAATTGGAGGATCTAGTTCTAGTGAGGGGACAGTATTAGTATTCCATGATAATAAATGGGGATCAATTTGTGACAATAACTGGGACATTAGAGATGCTCATGTTGTCTGTCGTCAGCTCGGATACCCTAGAGCCTTGCAGTATGTCCATGGGAGTAGATTTGGCAGAGGACGCAGTGAGTTTATTATTATATCATTATATTATTATTATTATTATTATTATTATCATTATTTTATTTTTGTTTTGCTGTTGTTTGTGTTGCTCTAAAAATCTTATAATCAATTTTAGTATTTCAGACATATGAATTAAGTGAAATAATATGTCTATATGTTTCGCTAATTTGACCAATTGGTCTATTTTAATATTTCAATATTCAGTTGGCATTTTTTAAAAATAAGAGATGTTTAGTTGTTTTTTTTTTAATGAACAAGTTAGTTTCTATGTCGAATGATTTAAGTATACTTCTTAATTTTGAAAACATGGGTTGAGATGGGATGCACTAGCTGATGAGTACATTTTAAATATGTATATATATCAACTGAGAGTACATTGTTGAACGATTGCCTGTATGTTTATTTTAGTAATAAATGTATCATCTGCAAGCGTCAATACAAAACTTAATTAAGCAATCACGATAGCTATTTTTACGTGCCTATAATCCATAATAACGTCTATGCAAGGTTAATGCGAAGTGGTCAATAAAAGAGGCGATGACCCCGACGGTAAAGACTGATTACCTGACAGTGGTGCTAATTGTTTATGAAGTAAAAAAAATCTCGACACTATATTGTTTGTTTTAAAACATTTTTATTCATAAAGTGTACATTTAAATATTAATAATTCATGAAAAATAATATAAAATGTAAATAAATAAATCGTCTTCGCATTACATGCCCTCAAATTTGAACCATTCCAGTTTCAAAATGAGTGATGTTATCCCTCTTAAAGGTTGGTTTGTCATATATTACTTCATATTTTGTGTGTATGCATCCTTTAAAAGCAGGAGTTATATATAGGAAGAGCGCATAAGAAGGAAAAAGGAAACAAACGTCAAGGAAATGCTTAATATAAATAATGATGTACGTAACGCCCGTGATCTTTCCTTTTATCTTTTAAATCTTATGCTTTTAAGTAAATCGTTGCATAATATTGTTAATATATGATAGTTATCGGGAAATGTGTGCAAGTATATATATAATAAAATAATTGTCAAAAGCGGTTTTTAATTATTAACTAAACACAAGGTAGACAGCTGTGCAACGTTTAATATGGAGATTTGTTGTAACGGAGAGTTCTGTTTTCTGTTTTAAAATACATTTTACTTTATTCATCCGAAATATTGCTATCTTCGATCATCTCGTTTGACAATATTTTACATGTACATAGGACAAAACTATCAGTGAACTATCAGTTAGCGTGGTTTTAGTTTTTCTTATTAGGGTCTACAATTTATTTCTTTGGTCTTGATTTTAACCACGTAGTTAATTGCTCTAAAGTGGTTATTAAGATGTTTTAATTCAATGCAATGATAACTTATTTTTCTTAACACAGTAACCTAGTCCTTGTCCCAGATTTTTTTAGGAACACTGTAGCATTTAATGCTAAATCACGTACGTTAACATCAAATATTTTTGTGGCATATTCCTATTTCTGACAATTATGAGGGGCCTGATGGGTTATTTTCGTTCTTCGTGATCGGCGCATTTTCGCTATCGTGATCCGTTTTTCTAAAGATTTATATTCTTTTATATTTTCATGATCCGTGATCATGGAAATTTATTTTCTGTGAATCGTGATTGACAAAAAATCAACTCGTGAATCGTGATGAGACCCCCATCCCCATCAGGCCCCTCGATTATACACGTATTATGCATAATAAATCGTATAGATATTTTCATGATTTGTTACATTGGGTGTGCTTATTATTTGAGTGCAATCACCATCATACAGGCTACAACTTATGTATAGATTACATTGTTAATGTTATCTATCCGAGGTCACGTAGGTGACCGAGAGTAGGCGAAGGATGCAATCAATCAATTATCGTAGAAGTAACGAATAATTATTCAATCTTTTCTTTGGTTACAAAATATTTAAAACAGAAATGTTGCCATTGTCGAAAATAAACCTAGCGTACCTTGTTAAAAAAGGCAATGTTGTGTCACCTATTTTGTTATTCCAAGGATTTATATAGTCTACTATATAAATCCTTGGAATAACAAGGTTATTCTAAATTTGATGGTTTTCAATACATGTTTTGTTATTGAAGGAGTTCCATATAAGAAATGAATGTTCTAGCAATATAATGATTCAATGACAAAACAAGATTTCAAACGTGTATTAAAAGTATTTGTCAGAAAAATATAGCATCTAAACAGCTCCATCATTTATATCATTAATATTTACATTTCAAAATTTAATGCAATGTGGAAAAAGACTTGCGTGTATTTGTAACCCAACTGTTTCAACTTATCTATCAGTTAGTAATCTTCATTGAAACTAAACCGGTTCATTTTCACTTGATTTGTAAGAATTTTTATTGTAAACAGTGGAGATGTATGCCATGTGCCAGATGCAATTTAACTTTTGAGATTTTTGTATTCAAGGTCAGGAAAGAAATATTTCCTGTCATCACATTGATACCTTATCATTGCTTACTGGTCGATGGTCTGAATTTCTGTTCAATCATGTTTATTTTCATATGGTTTAATTGCAAATCAGATTTGTTGTAACGGAGAGTTCTGTTTTCCGTTTTAAAATACATTTTACTTTATTCATCCGAAATATTGCTATCTTCGATCATCTCGTTTGACAACATTTTACATGTACATAGGACAATGAATAAAACTATCAGTGAACTATCATTTAGCGTGGTTTTAGTTTTTCTTTTTAGGGTCTACAATTTATTTCTTTGTTTATCTTGTTCTCTTTGGTCATGATTTTAACCACGTAGTTAATTGCTCTAATGTGGTTATTAAGATGTTTTAATTCAATGCAATGATAACTTATTTTTCTTAACACAGTAACCTAGTCCTTGTCCCAGATTTTTTTAGGAACACTGTAGCATTTAATGCTAAATCACGTACGTTAACATCAAATATTTTTGTGGCATATTCCTATTTCTGACAATTATGAGGGGCCTGATGGGTTATTTTCGTTCTTCGTGATCGGCGCATTTTCGCTATCGTGATCCGTTTTTCTAAAGATTTAAATTCTTTTATATTTTCGTGATCCGTGATCATGGAATTTTTTTCTGTGAATCGTGATTGACAAAAAATCAACTCGTGAATCGTCATGAGACCACCCATCAGGCCCTCAATTATACACGTATTATGCATAATAATCGTATAGATATTTTCATGATTTGTTTCATAGGGTGTGCTTATCATTTGAGCGCAATCACCATCATACAGGCTACAACTTGTGTATAGATTACATTGTAAATGTTATCTATCCGAGGTCACGTAGGTGACCGAGAGTAGGTAAAGGATGCAATCAATCAATTATCGTAGAAGTAACGAATAATTATTCAATCTTTTCTTTGGTTACAAAATATTTAAAACAGAAATGTTGCCATTGTCGAAAATAAACCTAGCGTACCTTGTTAAAAAAGGCAATGTTGTGTCACCTATTTTGTTATTCCAAGGATTTATATAGTCTACTATATAAATCCTTGGAATAACAAGGTTATTCTAAATTTGATGGTTTTCAATACATGTTTTTGTTATTGAAGGAGTTCTATATAAGAAATGAATATTCTAGCAATATAATGATTCAATGACAAAAACAACAGATTTCAAACGTGTATTAAAAGTATTTGTCAGAAAAATATAACATCTAAACAGCTCTCTCATTTATATCATTAATATTTACATTTCAAAATTTAATGCATTGTGGAAAAAAGACTTGCGTGTATTTGTAACCCAACTGTTTCAACTTATCTATCAGTTAGTAATCTTCATTGAAACTGAACCGGTTCATTTTCACTTGATTTGTAAGAATTTTTATTGTAAACAGTGGAGATGTATGCCATGTGCCAGATGCAATTTAACTTTTTGAGAATTTTTTGTATTCAAGGTTAGGAAAGAAATATTTCCTGTCATCACATTGATACCTTATCATTGCTTACTGGTCGATGGTCTGAATTTCTGTTCAATCATGTTTATTTTTATATGGTTTAATTGCCAGCACATGTAACTGTTACTAGTGAATGAAATCACGTTAATGCAAGTTCGACATTTGACGGTCGATATCGACATTACGTTGACAGGTGTCATAAGACAAGCGTTTAAAAAAATAGCAACATTCATTTTAACTGAGCTGTTTTATCATTGAGAAAGATTATATTTGCGGTGAATTCCCTCCTGATTCCTGAAGTGGTTTTATTTAATGCCATGTTTCTCTCTCTCTGTTTTGTTTTACGTTTATGTATGGTTTTATTGTTTTCTTCGAGGGAACTCGATTTTGCTATGTTCATTTTAAATCATTTTCAATAAGCTTCCAGATCTTAAACAGAGGATTATGCTATAATAGGAAGAAGTACATTAACTATACAAACAGTCTCCGATTGATTAAATGGGTTTTCTTTCAACCTAACCATAACTGACTGCATTTACACGTTACAAACGTTTGTCCTATTTTGTTTTAAGTTGTCAAGTTCTTGTTTCATTCACCTGATTTTGAATTGTATGTTTTAGTCGTTTTAAAAACTCTTCTGGCCTTTCAGTCATAATACATAGTACTCAGTACTCGGAGTACAGAATTTACGCTCGAAACATTAAATCTAGCAATTTGATTGGTTGATTTCGGTGCATGAGTATGATAGTCGTACTCAATCGTTTTCTATGGCAAGCCGTCCTCGTCAAAACTATGTATAAACCATTATTCGAAAAATTTACACACTGAGAATTAAAAAAAAACACACTGAGATTAAAAACCTAAAACACACACTGAGAATTAAAAATTACACACTGAGATTTCATAAAACGCACTGAGATTACAAAAATGAAAACACACACTGAGAATTGAAAATTACTCACTGAGAATTAAAAACTCAATGAGATTTCAAAATTACACACTGAGATGCGCACATATCTAATTAGCATACTTGATCTGAATCTATTACAAGCTTAAAACAATTAGGGACAGAACTCGTTAGTCCTTCAATTTGGCGCTAAATGTTTTATAAAAAAAAATTAAAAATACAACGTATAGATAAAACTACGTTATTAAAGACCAATAGAACAAGAAAAATACCCACTTACTCTCATTACAAAATATACCAAGGTGAAAAGCTTTATCAAAATTATAAGAAAACATTGGAACAATCTGCAAAAATACAAACAATGCAGTGAATTTTTTTCCCAAGTGCCTATTATAGCATATAAACGTAACAAAAATATAAAAGATTACCTTGCGAAATCAGGGTAACAGTTGAAAGACTTTTGAAAAGGGACCATGCTTAAACAGTTTTAAGCAAAAAAATCCCGATATACTGTTAGTAATAATCTGAATTATAGGCAACAAACTTATGAATATGAGTTAGCAAAAAAAGTTGTTAAGTCTTGAAATTTATTACGAATGTTGGTTGTAGGAACCGCATTTCATTATAAAGACAAGAGTTCGGGAGACCAAGATATTAATCTGTTGAATTATTCATCTCATGAATATTCATTAGTAATTTGCATATTAATCTCAGTGTGTATTTTTGAAATCTCATTGTGTAAATAATAATTCTCAGTGTGTGTTTTTCAATTTATTTTATCTCAGTGTGTCTTTTTAAAATCTCAGTGTGTAATTTTAAATTCTCAGTGTGTGTTTTTCATTTTTTTTAAATCTCAGTGCGTAATTTTAAAATCTCAGTGTAATTTCGATTTCTCAGTGTGTTATTTTAGGTTCTTAAACCTCAGTGTGATTTTTTAATTCTCAGTGTGTATTTTTTCGAAAAAATGGTTTAAACATAGTTTTGACGAGAACGGCTTGCCAGAGTTTTTGACTGTAAGCTCTGGTTTCTACATGTTATACTCGGTCATATATAATAACTATTGGCTCTTACCATTATGTAATACAATGAGTATTGCGTGTGGAACAGGATGTCCTTACTATCCTGAAATTTTTTGAAAGACGCAAGTTTGATTGTATTCTTCTTCTTATTAGTTGTCCATATATCTGTCTGTTTTTTTTTTACTTTCTTCATTCGCAAATTGACCTACTGGTTCCCATTTCTGGTTTAATTCCGTTTTGTTTTTGTTGGTTTGGTATCTCCTCTACCCGTTATTTATGTTCATCTTAATAATGTACGAGGGTTGTATATTCTTGATGGTTCAATCGCTGGCACACATGAAATAATTGCTTTAGTTACAGTACTTATATATATTAATGTTTTAATTGCAGTTTTCTGTTTTACCATATTTTCTCGAAGTTGAAATTGTATGAAAATACTTGAAAAAGTCACTACAGTATATAATGGTTCATAAACCTATGTTTATTTTCTGTGATGGCTTTTTTAGTAACAGGAAAACAATTTATTAAATTGTGTGATAGTCTATTTTATCTAATGGAAAGTTTATTTCTTAATCAGTGTACATCCGTTTGCATTTCCTCAGAAACAAGTGTTATTGAAGTTTGTACTGTATTTTCCTTAATGTGTTTGTGTTTGTGTTTTAATCTTATCTAGTCTTTTTGGCTGTCTTCTTCTTCATAGTAATTGTTTACAATTTATAATAGATGCGCCAAAACATACGGTGACCTGTACTTGATCACATCCTTGTTCTGTATTCACTTGTGGATAGTTGTCTCGTGCATTTGCACTCCTACCTCGTCTCCTTGTATTAGATGCAAGCATCTCATGTCTGAGCGTCGTTAGCCCTTAATATATGAGATGCTTACATCTGATTTACATAGAAGTAATAAATAATTAATTTATCTTTTCTCTTGTTCTTAAAAGAGCAATTACTTTTGATAAAACAGGAATAGTGTCATTATCTCAAATTTTCCACATGCAGTATCATTTCAGACGATGTTTCATATAGTTATGGATTTGGAATGAAATCATAATTGTGTCTATTTATCTGTCATCAAATTGACACATTACCACTGCTTTTGTATGACAATATCAATCGCTGTACTATCTTGTCTTTTTTCTGGTTTAATTGCCAAAACCTGAACTGTTTGTTGATAACACTTTTATGTAAATTTTAATGTATTGTAATAAATTTGGTAATAAAACGATCTCTTTTGAAGAACGTTTCATATGAGAGCATGGACGTGGATTTACATTTTTTTAGTTGCTAACTGTGTAATAATGGCGGATTTGAAACATCAAATGGAATTAAAAATTATTCTAAAATCTATAAAATTTTGCCTGTTTTATGTTTTGTTCATACGTTGAACAGACATGACAGAGTGGTACAACAACAACAAATCGTTTATGGTTATGTATATTGTTTAACATTACTTCGGGTGGTCAATTGTGTCCTTTCCGTAACTGTCACTTATTATACTGGATTTTAATTTAATTCAATTATGCAAATGTTTGAAAGAAAACTCAAACAAAAGATCGACAATTAAAACTTTTTAAAACAAATATATTAAATTTCTTATCTTTTAGTCGTAAAATCCGTGTAAAATTTACTTTTTTTTAAATTTGATGACAGCTCTCAATGTACATTCAACAAATACAAATTCTTGCACGCGACAACCCAATTAATTATTGTATTTTTACTTTGTCATCAAGCAGATGTGGTTATTCACACGGCTCATGTGCGTACTTTTCTAGCTTGCATGTACGATGAGAGGTATTGTGTGCAGCTGTTATGAGTTATTCATTTCATAGTACATCATATAAATTCACAAATTCATTCATCTGTGTATATATGCTTGTCATCGTTGATATGATGGTAGAAATACCAAGAGCTAGAAAATGAATTTATGTTCTCTTAAGAAAATATTCTTTTTCAAACTTATTTAAAAACATTTAAAAACTCTAAATACTTATAGAAATGAATATACATTTATACATATATATATATATATATATAGAGAGAGAGAGAGAGAGAGAGAGAGAGAGAGATCTGATTCTTTACTTCCTCCCCAACCAGTGTTGGAACCTGTACTTTGTCCTCTAACTTCTATGGCAACGCCTCCGAGCATTGCACAGCCGCTATATAATAATTTAGACACCTGGTATTTCCAGATCATAGGAAATCCAATGGACAAGGTATTTATTTGCAGTGGTCACTACACATACAGTCAAAACTCATACCAATTTACATTTTCTCCGCAATATTTAGATCTAACATGCAGCCAAAAAGAACATTGTATAGTTCTAAGAGTCTTTCTGTTATATCAAGTTCTCCAAATACTTTGATGAAAGTGCATTTTCTTTGAAATGAGTGTACTTATGTACTAGCGACCTGTATATAAACACATAGACCACAATTATGTTACGTATGTTATAATTCTACTTATTCTATAAGAGTGGAACTAATAATTACTTCATTTACCATGATTGAATCTTTTGACAGATAATGGCACAGTGCCACTGTTGGTATATTAGATTCATTGACGCAATGTCACAAAGACATACAAAGTTCACTTAGCAAGGACAATGACAAAATTTTTTAATTGAAGTATTTCTTTATGGTATTACTTACAAAGTTTTTGCGAACATTTATAAACTGTTTTTAACAATATCGCAACATACATATTTCTTTATCAGGAACGTTACTATACATGACATATTTTCTGTTCAAAGAGCGTCTTCATAAAACATTTTGTGATCGTGATGATCACAGTGGGATGGTAAAATTCAAGCATATGGAAGAGTTTTTTTTAAATATGATCGTGACAGAATTTTGATGTGATGATACAAACAAAAACCCACAATGCACAGTGCCCGCCCAATAGAACTTTTCTTAAAATGTTATCTTGCAGGCGTAAGACGAAAAAACTTCAAATGAACACTTTAACGTTGAAGTAGTTCAACGATTTTACCCTTTACTGAAGTGCCCTCTTTGTAATAAAGTAAGATTTTACTTTAGATGTAATTATTTATTTGATTAATTCAAAAAGTTTATTTTACAGAAAAGGGATCACGTCATACTTCTTCTTTGCATAACTTTTAATGTTAAACATGTAATGTATTGATATGATATATTCATCCCTGACACAAAACACCAACTCGCACTAGACTGAACTCCAAAGCAAAGTAATAGCGCTTTTCTTACTGTTCTGGATCTCAAAGTCACAATGGGGACTTCAAAACGGAAGACCTTATACTTTTCTGACCGAAGCTATTATCATCCGCAAATTAGTCATAGTTTCAAATTTGTTCATATTAATCACGAACATTTTTACAAATTATCAGCAAACACATTTTGAGAATTTTTACATGTGTTAGATTGCACCACCAGGCTGACTTGATATGGTTTTGGCTATTTTTTGGTCGCTCTATATGATAAACTGCCTTATTCTCAAATAAGCTGTCCCATGACTTTGATGATTTCTTTTGAAGGATTTTCTAGTAAAACATCGCACATTTCCCTTGACTTGATACACCGAAACAAAATTAATAGGAACCGAAATTATTTGAAACCTATATAAACCCATATATATACGCATACATGTCAAAAATCTACTTTTCGTTAGTGGTGCTCAAAACAAAACATTGGAAACTCGAGAGAATCTTAAGTTGAAGAACAAAGAAGGGAAATATTGAAATCAACTATGTATAAGAAATTCATGTGCAGCTTGATGAGCGTTGTAAATATGTCTAACCGGATTCAAAGGTTTCAGTGCATGTAGGCCGGCTTAGTTTGTCTAACGGAACTACATGGTTCTACATAATAAATTCTTCTTTCGAAAAAGGTGCTGTAATTTTAACAGAAAACAATACAATGTATTCATATTTTAAGAATACTTCGAGGCAATCTATATAACGAACAGAATGTTAAACAACGCATATCTTGGCTTCATGGTTCAGTGACACATATATGGTAAGCATATAATATGAGATCATATGTAAGGGTACAGTTTCATCATTGCAAAAACTTTTTGGAATTTTGGGTCCTTTATGCTCTTCAACTTCGTACTTTATTTGGCTTCTTAACTTTTTTGATTCGAGCGTCACTGATGAGTCTTTTGTAGACGAAACACGCGCGTCTGGCGTACAAAAGTTTAATCCTGGTATCTATAATGAGTTCATTGTTCTATGTGGCGAATTATCTTGTGACTTGGGCTTAACCCATTAAACAACTGATATATAATTTACGCTTATTACTGCAAATCATAGCTAAGGAAATGAAAGTGATAAAAAAGGTGGCTAAATTATTGTTAATAAGCTAAAATCAGTTTAAATTATACAGGAAGTTCCCAAATATTACCATTCTGATACATATAAAAAGCCATATGCACATCATTAAATCCGTTGAAAAAAATATGCATCACATTGTTGGTTATTTAATGAGCCTAATATCGCAGGTGGAGTGTTGAAAGTTTTTAATGGACCTATAGTTCCTGTCTATACGAAATATTATCGTCTGTGTGCTCTCTTGGGTTCCTACGGGAAACAGGAATTATGGTATATCTGATTCAACTAGTTTGTCGTTCCAAATGAGTAGACATAGCTTTATGGATGAAGGTCCTAGGTTAAACAATACAAGAACAATTAAAAGAAGGTGTTGGGTATACGCAAGAGACACAACAACCTAAAACCCCCCAAAAAAACCAACAACAAAAAACCCAATGACATCTAGTGATGATAAGCCTGGTTTGGAATATTTGGTATTTAGGGTCGGTTGAGAACAAAACTTCACAACAAAAGAGATAATTTCGGCTTCCCATTCGTGAACTTTCCATTTCTATGTAGTAACATTCAAGCAGCTCCTGCATATGGAGTATATATCTCCCAATTGATACGATATTCCAGAGCTTGCATTTCTAATCATGATTTCCTTGATAGATGGTTGTTGCTTACAAGGAAATCATTAAAAACCAAGGCATGAAGGGTTGGAAGTGATGAAATTGAAGTCATCCCTTCGAAAACATTACGGACGCAATCATGAGTTGGTTTACCATTATGCAATATCTGTTTCACAGAAGACAACGGATATGTTCTAATTGTCGTAGCCATAATCCCGTCCTCTTTTCTTCGTGAGTGACATCACCGAATTAGTCTTATCACCGAGTCTGTACTTAAATGAGCAAACCGATGGATGCCACATGTGGGACAAATTCTGCTTACCGTTTCGGAGCACCTGAGATCACCCTAGTTTTTGATTGGGTTCGTGTTTCTATGTTTTGTTTTGTATACTATTGTTTGTCTTTTGGTCGTTTTTCGATTTTTTCTGACATCCTAAAAAAATCGGATATGTTGTACACGGATATCCTGATATCAAATTGAAATTAAAATACATATATAAATATCTAATCGTTGTATTTGATAATACATAGACCTAAGGGAAATAGAAATGCACGATAAGTTTTGTCATCGTAAGTAAGATCAAAACTTCTGTTATAATTCTCATAAATGAAAATTATTTGTTCGTTCGAAGATTTATCGCTGAGAACGCCCAGAGCTTAAACTTTGAAAAGCCAATAGAAAAAAAACAACATAACAAAAAGGGCGCCAATAGAGCAGCAAAAACCTCTTCATGCAATATTTCAAACAGTAGTTGTAATCGAAATTACAAATTCTCACAATGCATTGTGTGAGACAAACATTGAGTACAGGGCGGTTGAAACTTGAAACTGTGTGATGTTAAAGATCTTGTTAATTTTTTTCTCTTAATTTGTAATGATTGCCTATAATTCTCTGATGATAAAGCGCACACCATACATTGCGTAACACTTAAACAAAAAGCTGAGACTTTTAACATTTTCATTTTTCGTTAATTGATTAAACTTAATGAAAATCTGGCGAAACTATTAAACATATCTGTTCATGAGCATGTTGATTTCATAAACATCCATGTTATATAATTCCCATATCTGTCTAGTCTAAAAGCAATGAGTGATTATTCTTTGATTTGTTTTGTTGATATTGCATTTATTCGAAGTTTACGATACTCAACCTTGATGGATGCCAAGGATTTGAAGAATTTCGATAACATGAACCTGTCTCTCAGTGATGTTTTAACGGTTATTTCTGATCGGTTTGCTTGCATCAGCGTTTGTCGAATAATGTTTTTGATAATATTAATTGCATCACAGGCAAATATAAATTTGCACATACTTTTTCCATATTAGAAAGAAAGAAACATCGAAAAGTTTGGATTTAATGTTATGCTGAAAATTTGATACTGCACTATATTTAGACGTTTGTTCACACCTCTCAATCAATATTTATAGAAGAACCTATAATTATCACTTTTCGTCACTTTAAACGCTAAAAATGATTAATTCGTTATTTTCAAATAAACTAATGTATTAATTGGATCCAAATAAGCCCTGTTACATAACTCCTATGAAAGCATGGTTAATTCTGAGGAGGCGTCCGTTTGGCTCTTGGGGATGTATATACGTACGCAGCCACGTCAGGTCAGCTTTGGTGTTGGGAGAGCACACGCTAAAACAAACGTTCAACACATCTGAAAGATTTGTATAGTTGCCTGTTGCAAAGCTAAATGTTTGCCACTATCTAACATACACTTTTTTTTCCAGTGGCAGTCCAAATTTCGTTCCCTTCATCCTGGAAGTTTACATATCCTACTTATGGGATTTACAGAACGGTCAAGAAATAAAGCGTTTTAAAATATTTGAAAATGCTCTAATCATTGGAGAAACACGCATTTACAATGCTAGAGTTCGGGAACAAAACATTTTAAAGGACAATTCATTGAACAATTTTGTATCGAGTCATATAATCGAGGTTAACCTCAAACAGTTTAATTTAACGTCAAGTAGATTCTCACTATCAACACCTGTTTAAGAATCCTTTAAGACTTGTAAACATATATTGAAAATAGTTTCTGACTCCCTTGAGATGTTATTTGTCCTAATATATTGAAATAATACAAATCTTCAACTGTTTGGTCTTTCATAAAAAGATAAACACTTGTAAACAATGAATCGCGGAGCTCTTTATACATTAAGATTCATTTTCAAATAAATCTATTTACAGTTCAAGCCAAAGGATTATAACATTTAAGGATATAATCTTTTACATGAATAATACAAATAATTTGAGTAGATCATTTGGTGTCTTAATAGTGGTATTGCACAAATACCCGTTTGAAAATAATCAAAAACATTTAGCTATTTAAAATTCAGCTGAAACTTATCGACTTACAAATTAAATAAAAGATATCTTTAAGTTTGTCTTTGTGTGTGAATAAAAAACAAAATGTATACAGAACAAGGAAAAATGAAGGTCGATTACTTTACAAGATATAAGTAGAAAATCTGAAAAGCCTTTTTTTCTAAACCAAAGACCTATTCCCAAATGTATTCTTACAACTGAAATGAACATTTGATTTACTAAATGTATTCTACCGATCTTCTACATAACTCTTTTTTCCCTCTGAAAATGTATGTGAAACACAAATTTTTGAAACAGAATTTGTTCAGATTAGTTCATAGCCGAATTATAATGCATTCATTTTTTATTACTGTGACTTGACTGTAAGTGTTGCTCTCCACCTATTGCAATTTATTTTATAAAACCAAACTGTTCAACTGGTCAGAAATTTGAACAAACTTCTGTAGAAAATGAAAATGCAAGGTGATAAAATAGAGCATACTTACAATCCTATGAGACTTTAATGCCACTTCAATGATATTATGAAAAATCAGGCTAACAAATGTTATACAAATTTTATTGAAAGTGTCATGCTAAAGGTGATAGGTAGTAATTTTGAATTGCTGTAAAAATGCACAAACTAAGCTTTCATACAATTTTTCTTTCGAAAAGTTTTCTATATTCATAAGAATCAGACATCATTTGAATAATTGGTTATTTCCCATGGAAACTTCCTAACAACATATTGTAATTTCACATATATTTTACTAAATATAAAATGTTTTAATTCAAATGATGTCTGATTCTTATGAATATAGAAGACTTTTCGAAAAAAAAAATGTATGAAAGCTTAGTTTGGACATTTTTATAGCAATTCAAAATTACTACCTACCACCATTAGCATGACAATTACAATAAAATTTGTATAACAATTGATAGACTGATTTTTCATAATAATTATCATTAAAGTGGAATTAAAGACTTATAGGATTGTAAAAAAGATAAAAAAAAAACAAACTTATAGGATTGTAAGTATGCTTTTGATTTTATCACCTTGCACTTTCACAACTTGACTGTGGTTTTCTACAGCACTTTGTTCAAATTTCTGACCAGTTGAACAGTTTGGTTTTATAAAACAAATTGCAATTTAGTCAGAATTTTGAATAAATTGCAATACGTGGATAGCAACACTTACAGGTAAGTCACAGTAACGTCATATTAAAGTTCACTTTGATTTAAAAACGCCACAATTTTCAGCAGGAACACCAGGGGTTTATTTGCACATGCCATTGTACCTTTATTGGGCGTTATTTGTGCTATTAAATTTGAACTTTGATTTGACTTAACATACATTTGCTTAATTTAATTTACAAATTAATATATCCCCGCTCCCCCCTCCATAAAAAATGAATGTAACACGTTATAAATTTCATGCGTCCGAAGCGCTTTTCTGGATTTACCTTCATCAGGAACGCTCAAAGCCGAATATTTGAAAGCCAAGGATGTATAAAAACCGAAATAATATTGAAGAGCTATATAACCAAAAGGACCTAAAAAAATAGCCAAATCCATCTAAGGTCAACTTTGCAACTTGCAAGGTCCTTGACTAAGGAAACTGCAACATTTTATTTATGAGATTTAAAAAAATACCAAGGAGTTGACAATTAATATATAGATATTCGTAATTGATGTCCAGTAACAAGATAAATTGTTTTCTGATCGCTGAAACCAAGACGGTTGCAGCTTCATCTCTGTAAAGACATATATATTCAAGAATATATGTCTCTGATTTCTGTAAATTAACAACATGCCATCTTACATGTTTAGTTTATAATCATATCAAAACTTTTTTTTAAACTTTGGCTAATATGCTATTAAGACATTCAAATTGCTTATAGAACGAGTATATGATACTTTTAAATTTGCGGGAACAGAGTAAACGGTTTTTACTTTTCTCACAAGTGCAACATTGAGCAGGAACATTGGTCCCAACATTGAGTAAATGAGAAATTAACATTGAATTTTTCATTTGATTTTATATAGGCTTTATCCACTTAACACACCTTTATAAATATTTAAAGACGTCTCTATATGTCACTTTATGCAACAATGAATGCATTATGATATGAAGTTCAAAGATTAACAACAATGTCAATGACAAAATACTAAAATCGTTTGATCTGTATCAATATATAATCATTATAAAGACATGTGCAAATCATGGAATAAGTGGGTGGTCTGAAAATTTTTGACCGTATCGTCATAATTCAAAAGAATATGCACATATCAAGTGGAAATGTCAATTTCAGTGGATGTATGAATTGATTATCGGGTTTTCTAATTCTATCCATTGATATCGTAAAATATCAGCTGCCAGCAAAAATGTGAACCTTTTTGGCTGGTGAGCGTAGATATTTTAAGATATCTATACATAGAAAACCCCGACAATCTGTTTATCGTTCTGTTACTGTTCTTTTCCCCTATTTAGACAGTAATTACCAATGTTTTATTGAAGATTTCATATGTAATGGAATAAGTTTCAAAGGTTCTATGGTGTATACCTTAATGTTCATGTAGATACTCTCCCAAGGGTGACTGGGAATAGAAGTATGGTCACCATTGGTCTTTCTCCGACCGGCAGTAAAACCCTTGTCAAAGTGGGGCGTCCGTTTGGCTGTGCGGGATGTACAAATTTGCAGCCACGTCCGGTCAGAATGGGAACGTTAAATCCGATGCCTCGTGTAAAGAGTGCCACGCTCTTTGCACGTTAAGAACCCTGCAACAACTCTTTGAGGGGTCCGTAGGTGACCTGTTGCAAGGCTATACTAACGTTGTACATTTGTTTTGTTAACTTGCAGCTTTTTAGACGTTTTTTTTTTTTTATGAGTTGAGAAAAAAATGGTAAAATCGATTTTTTTTATCTTTGACAAAGCAATTAAAGACGTAAACAATATTGTATCTTCAGATTTATATGATTCTTCAACTTTAATAACTTGCTACAAATAATATGTTTAAAATCAATAACTTGTATACTTTAAAACAAACCAATTATTCCACAAACACAGTAACTATACATTAATTAACGCTAGCAAACCTAATAAAGTTAAAATAAATTGTTTCAAATCAATACAACATTTTCTGGTGATTTTTCATTTTGTGACTATAGATCCATCCTCCAACCCACCAACCCAACCACCGAGCCAAAGATTTATTTTATTTACAAAGTTTTCAAACATTTTAGTCCCGGGAAACCTTTATCATAAAATTTTAATTAATGTTTATCACTGTTGCACACGGTTTTATTCCTTTCTTTAAATTCAAAGACATTATTATAAGCATATGAAATGAAAGGCAAAGTTTGCTCTTGAATTCAAATGTATAATACCATATTATTCTAAAATGTCAAATGTATAATACCATATTATTCTAAAATGTCAAATGTATAATACCATATTAATCTAAAATGTCAAAAATGTATAATACCATATTATTCTAAAATGTCAAATGTATAATACCATATTATTCTAAAATGTCAAATGTATAATACCATATTATTCTTAAATGTCAAATGTATAATACCATATTATTCTAAAATGTCAAATGTATAATACCATATTATTCTAAAATGTCAAATGTATAATACCATATTATTCTAAAAGTCAAATGTATAATACCATATTATTCTAAAATGTCAAATGTATAATACCATATTATTCTAAAATGTCAAATGTATAATACCATATTATTCTAAAATGTCAAATGTATAATACCATATTAAAAATGTCAAATGTATAATACCATATTATTCTAAAATGTCAAATGTTTAAATATAAGCCATTACGTAAAACTATGAAACAAATCATCACTTAATTTGTTTTAGGAAGAGTATGGCTTACTGACGTGTACTGCCGAGGATCTGAACCAAATATTTCAGCATGTTGGAATCCTGGATGGGGAACATTTTATCGCCGTCATCGGAACTCATGTGGAGGGCATAGACATTCAGCAGGTGCTGTCTGTTTGAGAATTCCAACACCTGCTTCAACGACGTTACCGCCAACATCGAATATTGATAGAAATGTAATTGAAAGTGCAATTGTTCAAAACAGTGACAGGGTTGAAGTTATTAATTCGCCATCGCACAATGTGCTTTTAGGAGATGAGGCCGATAATATACCTATTGACCGACGGTCACAAACATCAGATTTAGGAGATGAAGGCAATAATGTACCCATTGACCGACGAACACAAGTATCAGACCAAATTGAGGAAATATCAATTGAAAGAGTGACAACAAAAACCACAACACATAAACCGACGACAAGAAAAACAACATCTCCAACAACCACTACGACAAAAAAACAAACAACAACTAAACCGTCTACAACAACTGTAAAACCAACAACAACCACCACTACACCCACAACGACGACGATGACGACGACACCAACAACAACAACGACCACACCATCAACAACGACCACACCAAAGCCTACGACAACTAAAAGATCAACCACAATATTTTACCTAGCAGCTCGATTGCCTCGTAGAATGCGAGTTGGGACTTGGACAATGGATAAAGATGTTAAAATGTGGGTAATGCCTTTGAGAAGAGGTGGTTACTTGGTTGCTAAACCAGGAGAGTCTACAAAGACTATTACTAAAGAAGAGTATATCCATATAAGACACGAAATAATGAAACCACCGGAAATGACAACTCCCTTTGTCCCCGTTTCAAACGAAATCCAGGACGATGAAACGACGGAGGAAGACCAAAGTAGGGAACGTATGAAAGCAGACGATCCTAGAATAATCTTAGAAGACACAGAAGGTGCAAATAGCGACTCATCTCAAGATATTCTCATTAAATCTGAGGACAATGACAAAAATGATGTTGATGAAGAAGTTCAAGATATGTTGACAGAAAAAGTAAGCGAGGACGATTTGGACAATAGATCATTTAATGTAGAGGTATGTTTTATATTGAAGTAGCTGTAACTGCATTTTAACATGAATTAAAACTTTAATTTATCAGACTTATAGTAAGTCGCGATGGTATTTATGAAAAAGGATTTTGTACAGTTCAAAACAAGATTCAGTTATCATCCGGATATGCTCAGAAGGTCCTCAGTGTTGGCATCCCCATTTCATACATTCTAATATATCTGGATTTCCAGTATTTGGGTTTCAAGCATAAAAAAATAAGAACAGATTTTTTTGGAATCCGCATCAGATTAATTGCGTTTTTTTAACATTTTATTTACTATAAGGGTCCAAGCCATCTGGAAAGAGGTGCGCATGCATGGCTTTTCGTACAATCTAATATATAAATATTGTTTTATCTCGGTGTAATTTTCGTGCATTGATCATCATGTAAAATTATTGTATAAGAATTAAAAATCATTGAAGGTACGAATGTGATTTTTTCTCCTTCTTTTTTAAGCACACATAACTTGAATCACTTAAGTTCATGTATTGTTAATAGATCTTTTCATTCACAGCACACTTTTACACCAGTTTAATATTCTAAGCACGCAGTTGCAGATAACTTTTCATTCATACTTTCATCGGCTGAAATATTTGTAGAGTTGGCGACACAAAAGCTAATGGCGGCCCAGGCTGTTTGACTTTCTTCACATATTACACATCAAATACAGCTTTGGTCATTTATTTTGTCAAATACAGCCACCTGAAAAACGTAGTTGTCACATATTTTCAACATAACTACGTGCTAAATATATCGGTCACTGCATAACACAGGACTTAGAATTAAAGACTTCACTACATAAAAAAGGTTATGTCAATATAAACTTATTACTTCTGAGATATTTGAAATAGTTGTAGCATTGCAAGAATGATCCTTTAACAGTGCATGTCGCATGTATGTAGTTTGTAGATGAGCTTTTCCCATTATTCTCATGTATGCAAAGCTTGCCTTTATATAGTAACAGAGCACTAGATGAACGTTTGAACTGGATAAAATATAGTTTAGCTGTTGGTTTGTATATCTTTAAACTCATTCATTTCGATGCATTGTACCTGAAACTTATTGAATTGTGCATTTGAAAAATAGACTCGTAACTAGAAATTTGAAGAGAGTATCAATAAACTTTTATGATAGCAGTAGATTTTAAATATATACTAGTACTTAAAATTAAGCACTTGATATTTCACCTTCAACTGAAATTATATAATGATCAATGAAGAGTATCTTCTGTTCCTGGCTTTCTGTGCCGGCAATTCTCAATCATATATGTATAGCATATTTTGTATAACTGCATGGTTGTCTTCATTTCTTAGCAAACATCTCCGTTACCAACAACGCAGAAAACATCCACACAAAAACAAACCACAACAACAACAAAACCGACGACAACGTCAACAACAACAAAAAGGCCAACGACAACAACTACTACCCCGAAACCAACAACCACCCCTACAACTACTTTGAAGACTACAACCAAACCAACCACTGTATTACGAACAACACAAGGACGTGTTACACGTCAATCCACTGTAAACGATAGAGCTGATGGATTACCAGCTTTAACTGTTGGCTCATGGGTATTGGACAGGGAGGTTGTTTTATGGGTGTTGAAATTAAGAGATGGAAAATTCATGATTTCAAAACCAGGTGAACGACCGACAAAATATACCAGAGGTGAATACATCAACATGCGTAGGCAAATTTTGCGAGAATCGGCCACTACACCAGCTCCTACTCGTCAACAGAGTAGACAATCCAACTCGAGGTCAAGGGCGCAAGATGACGATCCTTCCGTTCAAAGTGGCAGATTACCATTGGGTAACAGTCAAAGTTTGTCACTGGGAAATGTAGCTGAAGGTGGTAACACAATCCGAGGAAATAACGTAAACGAGAGAATTGGAACCAGTTCTGTAAACACTGGACTTCCTAGCGGCTTTCATGCACATCGCCATCGGCATGGTAACAGAGCTGACAACAGACATAAGGTATTATATAACGAAAAAAACTTTCCCAAGGCAACAACAACAAAAATGATGGAAACGCGTCCGTGTAGATCAATTGCTCTTTAATCATATATTAGGAATATATCTTTGTTAATTATAAATGAGCATGGTTCTTTGCATGTTTTAAAGTTTATTGCTTGTATCCATATGCCTCTTTGCATTTATAACTTGTCAATATTAAAGCTAAATGTAGCAGTGCTATCAAAGAATTACATTAGAAACAAAAATGCAGAAAACTCTCAAAGATAATTCATTTTCACATAAATTCAACCTAGATTCAGTATCTATGTTTAAAAATGGTGATATAAGTATAAACTTACTGGATGTAAAAGAGGCAGAAGTCGAACAGAGGAGGACAAAATCATGGTAAAAAAATGAAAAACGATGAAAACAAACAACAGTCTACAAAACATCAAGTAGAAAATAAAGACTGAGCAAAACGAACCCCATCATATATCGGGGTGATCTCAGTTCCTCCGGAAGGGTAAGCAGATCCTGTTCCACATATGGAGAATTTATTACATACATTTGATAAAAGTATAAATCTGATAACTTTTATTGAATCTAGGCTAAAAATCCTTCCGTGCATGTTTGGCCTTAAATAGTTATACTTTTATAAAGCCATTTGGATTTTTCTATTCACATTTAATTTTCTTTCTCTGTATTAACGCTCCTGACAAAGACTAATCCAGAAAGCTACAGTAGATATTTTAATGATAGTAGATATTATTAGAGCAACAAGCGGATACAAGAACATATGCACCTCATCATTATGACAGGATTTACGCAATACAATTACCAGAAATAAATGTTACATGTTTTTTCGTCTGCAGTGAACCATGATATAATGTACATATTGCTTAGATCGTAACAATATATAACATACTACTGACTATATTGGTATACTAGGGGGTGATTGCTTGCTATGCAACAAAGAACTGCGTAGAAAGAAACATGATATACAGTCTTGTAACAATTGATGAGTTATGTAATCAATTACAGTTCCTTTGAAATAATTCAGAATGCATGACTACATACGTTACAAATGAACCAATTGATACTACATGAATGGATACACGTCCTTGCATGTACCAGCAGACAATTGTTACAATGCCCCTTACGTTTGGGTGTGTAAACTATGTTCTTATTTAATGAACCTGTTTAAATTTTCGTGTTAGAATTCGTCTTATCAGTGAATATAAAGAGTCTCTAATGTCGACGCCTATGGCCTATGTGTACCTTTTAGCTTGCTTTTAAATGGCCTGTTTTAGAAGTATCTTATGTTATTATTGTCCCCTTTCCCTTTTCCAATTTCTACCATTCTTTCTACTAATAGTTTTAGAACATATAGATAGATGTTTAAGTATACACTTTTACATTTGATACGACGTATTAGTTATTGATTCACACCCGTTTTGTTTAGAGGGTACAGGTAAAGTTATCAGGAGGCAGACACGATAATGATGGAAGAATCGAAGTATTACCACCAGACCAAGATGTATGGGGTGTTATCTGTGGTGACCACTGGTCAATAAGGGAAGCAATGGTAGCATGCAGACATTTTGGAGTAGGATATGCAATGCAAGCCGCTAAGGTATAATTGTTCTTACTTAAAAAAGGGAAATAAAATCGCAATAAAGGATATTGGAACAGAGCAAATAAAAATCCAAAATTGAACATAAATTGAATTTGAAAAAAAATATTAATGCTTATCTGAGATTCAGCAGTAATCCAACTGACACACTGGTGTCGCTATGAAGTGAATTTTCCTCATTGATCGTTCATTAATTTCCTGAAAATGCTAATTTTCTTTTCATTTTTAACTTAAACAACGAAAAGATTAAAACAATGGAGTTGACTGTGGCTGCAAAAAGATAATGGTTTTCTCGCGATGCTATGTATGAAATAAAGTATATCGATTGTTTGATTACAGCAAAACTCATCGCGCATTTCATCAGTACCTGTGATTGCAAAATATAACTCTAATAATTTTCCATTATGAATCTACAGGAATGAATACTTAACATATTGAAAAACATTACCTCTAAAATAAACAGATGGTCCTTGGTTTTTCTGGGTACCAATCTCTCCTTGAATAGGCAATGCGTTTAAAAATCAAATTCGGAATAACTAATATTTTTCTTTTGAGATTTTTTCCAAATTCTATTTCTACTTCATTTTTCATACAGATAAACCGTCCATTATTTCCAATACATTTCGTACTAAAAATTCAAAGACATCCTTTTCCAGACAAAACATATATAGTTTTGAAAAATGTTTGTACCAGATATCTATCTATTAAAAAAAAATGATGTGGCAAACATTTTCTATGGAACAAAACTTCTTTCGTGAAAATTCTACAAATTAAACTCCAACAGCGAAAAATCAATTCTGCATTGAAATTAAACGTTTGTTTCTGTGTTTACAGACATCTCAATTTGGAGGGAAATATCAGAAGAAGTATTACTCTCGTGTAAGATGTAAAGGGACAGAAAAGAGCTTAGCACATTGTAACTGGGAAGAACACAGTGGCATGGTTCAGTGCACCCGGTCAGACGCTGTAGCTGCTATTGTTTGCTCTAAAAGTAAAAGTTTACTTTGATGATTTGTTTGCTCGGAAGTTGTATGGTCTTTTATCTTTTTTAAGCCCCTAGGTGGGGTATTATTTTTTCGGTCTGTGCGTCCGTTCGTTCGTTCGTCCGTTCTTCCGTTCTTCCGTCCGTCCCACTTCAGGTTAAAGTTTTTGGTCACGGTAGTTTTTGATGAAGTTGAAGTCCAATCAACTTGAAACTTAGTACACATGTTCCCTATGATACGATCTTTCTAATTTTAATGTCAAATTAGAGTTTTGACCCCAATTTCACGGTCCATCTGAACATAGAAAGTGATAGTGCGAGTGGGGCATCCGTGTACACATTCTTGTTTTTTAGATCTTTCAATGCAACAACATATTAATAGTTTGTTTTACTACAACTGTTAACAAAAGAGGCAGAAGATACCAAAGGGACAATCAAACCCATAAGTCAAAGAGCGTCCGACAAAATCATTGCAAAAAAAAAAATAAAGAACATTAGTTTGGAAGCACCAATCGGACCTAATTTGATTCAAGATTGAAAAAAAAACCCACATATTAATACCCATATCAAAATAATGATGCTGACGCTTAGCATATGAATTTTTACGTCGAAACGAAAACATCTAAATAATAAGCTATATCAAAATCAGACCCAAACTCTTAACACATGGTAATTTTACTACCGCGCAAAATGTCTGAACCAAAATATATAAGTTATAGTCAATTAATGATCCAGACGCTTTGTACATACCTTTTTTTAACTACTGCAAAACATTAGAAGAGTGCCAAGACACCATCAGTAAAATGTTTTATTTTGGACAAAATGAAAAGTAATGATTATGATTCAGTCAACATTTGGTTAAAAATTTTGTTGGAACTATAGGAATATTCATAAGAAAAAGATAAAAAATTTTGAAAGTGAATTTTGACTTAATTATTCTATTTACCATTCGCAGAATTGCCAGACCTGGAGCCAAGTACATATATGGTAGAAACAACATCATTCCTTCAAGACAGGCACATGTATTATTTAACATGTGCTATGGAAGAAAATTGTTTAGCTAAATCAGCATATGAAATTAAAAAAACTAGTCCACGTATGTATATTTTAAGAGTCATGAATCAAATAATGACAAAATTTCAACAATCAATCAATCAATCAATCAACTCCTTCCTTTTAAAGTGGTTAAAACGTATGATACCAATTCCTTTCGCCGGGTTCGTGTTTCTAAACTAACATTTCTGGGGTCTGGATGGGAGATTCAAAATTTTTGAATTCAAAATTTTAGACATTTTTTTAATTGTTCATTTTTGCCCATATTTCTCGACTTTTTATATTTTAAAAGCCCAGTTTTCTCTTCTTTTTTTTAAATTCTTTTGGCCCATTTTCTCGACTCTTGCTTTTTTTGTTGGGGTCCGTTAACCTTTATTAACAAACCCTATCCAGTGCCTCCTTTAAAGATACGATCAACAACGAACGTTAGGAAATCTTAAAATGTTAAATGCTAAAATATACAACCCACCCACTCACACACAACACCCCCTCCATGAACCTGATGATCATTATATTAAAGATACTGATATTCTATATTTATATGTTCTATATTTATCGAATTTTATTTGGGGTTTCTCGTCAATCGAGTAACGTTTTATGCTTATTCATGTGGAAACACATTAATTTATAGCCACTTCCATGTATACAGGTCTTATTAAGTAAAGGAAGGGGGGTTAATTTGTTTTGTTGTGATTTACCTTTTTATATATCGATGGTGGATATAGTAAGATAATGGAGAGTGTGCGGTAAAAAAAAGATTCCTGTTGTTAAAAAGAAAATTATGTAACGTTTCACAAAGACCCTTAATTGTAAAACTTGTCGCAAGTTACGATAGAATCATTGGTCACCAGAAAAAAATATACATAAAAATATTAACTTTTAACGATTTAGGTTGGAGAACAAGCACAAGAAGACTTTTACGATTTTCCAGTGTTGTTAAAAATATAGGAACAGCAGAATTTAAACCAGCAAGTAGTCGTAGTGACTGGGAATGGCATGCATGTCATATGTAAGTATTTGAACACTTGTATTAAACTTTGAAAATAGGGTTGACAAATATCTTATTTATAAATACTTTTTCTGAACATGTCAAGTGGCAATCAAACACCAGATGTTAAATAGACGACAACATGACAAAAGGAGAAAAGACAATAGACAAACAACGCTCCACAAAGCAGAAAACTAAAATATTGAGCATCACGAAATTCAACAGAAATCGAGATGAACTTTACTCGTAGTTTATATTTAATTAATATTTTTCGAATTAATTTCTGTATGGATTTAGTTATTTTGTTCAATTTTTACAAATAATGTTTACGTGTTGGTTACAGGCATTACCACAGTATGGAAATATTTGCTCATTATGATATCACTGATTTGAATGGTAACCGCATAGCAGAAGGATTAAAGGCTAGTTTTTGTTTAGAAGATTCTGCCTGTGACAGAGGTGTATATCCTAAATTTAATTGCCAAGGATATGGCGAACAAGGTAATTGTTTCATAGTTGTAAGAGAGCTACCATTTGATTTTTATGGGGCTAGGATGAAAAATTTTGTTCTGCTTTTTTATTTAGTTGTAATCTCTGTCCTGCCTTTTTATTTTTTACTCTATTCGGTCCTGCCTTTTTTTTTTCCTAGTTTATCCTGAATTTTTTTACACAAATTGTCATCCTGCCTTTTTTTTTACCAAGTTGCTCGTCCTGCCTTTTTTTTACTCAAAACTCCTGTCCTGCCTATTTTTTTCAAATTTCATCCTAGCCTCCACATAAAAATCAAATGGTAGCTCCTAACACGTCAGATGTCATTTCAGTATGCACAGTTTGTATATTAAGATATTATGTTTTACCGATGACGACAGCCATGTAAAATCCGAAGCAAGGATAGTATGATAATATGTTCCTAATGGACTAACACCAATAGTAGCAGTATGGTTACGGTGTCAATAAATGAATTTCATGGTATCGTTAAGCAGGAGACGAGTAACTTCATAACAGTTCATTGTCATTTCAAGATTATCTGAAAAACAGTAAAGAGGTGAACGATGTATTTTTTCAATTACATGAAGCATGGCGAAAATTGACCATTTAACACGAAACATATTATGTATTTTATATCTGATGAGTTGGAAGCGCTTTCTTAGATTAACCATAAAAAAAATCTAGCGATGTTTTAATGAAAGATGAGGAATACTATGGAAAGTTATTAACATGCAAACGTGAATACGTGTACTTTAAAATATCCGTAATTCAAGATATTTTCGTGTAGGGAAATTTTGGTATTTTGTGGCAATATCGTATTCGAACAAACAAAGAATCCTGTAGTAACAAACATACAAAGAACCATTGCAACAGGTCTTTTAAGGGTCCGTAGGCAAAATGTCTTCCTCTAATTAACGTACCATTCTTTTTAGTGGCAGTCTAAATTTCCCGCACTTCATCCCTGTCGTTCCAGCTTGCAGATCTATCTACCTTTAGCTCCTTGTCCTGAATATGTATAAAATAATTACCATTGGACATTAAGCTAGCAACACTCAATCAATCCATCTGTGACACAATTGTTTGTTTTGTAGGTATATCAGTAGGATGTTCAGATAATTATATGGCAGATATAGACTGTCAATGGATAGACATAACTGATATGAAACCAGGCAATTATAAATTTAAGGTAAGTACTTAAATCTGGAAACTTGGACACGGCATTTCTATGACTAATTGATACATATAGTTGCTTACATCCACGTCATGTGTTCTCTAATGAATAGTCCTATAATTGTTAACTTTTTATACATTGTGACTTGGATGGAGAGTTGTCTCGTTGGTAATCATACCACATCTTCTTATTTATATTGTCTCATTGGAAGCCCGGGCATTGGGAGTCATACCACATCTTCTTTTTATATACGTGTTTGAATTGAATTACCAAGATGTCTTTATTTACCTTACAAGTTCACAGTAAATTGTAATGTAACTAATACTTACAGCAAGTCAGAGATATCACGAAAAATCAACAAATACTACTCAATTTTAGAGATGACTTAGACAGATGTTATTTTAATTCTTTTGATAATTTTGCTGCGTTAAAAGTGCACAAAAGTGTAAAAAAAATCATAAATCAGGTATGAAACCCAATCAGGGACTTTGGGTTCGGCTTTTTTTCTTAAAGATATAGTTTGTATTTTTTGCCCTTTCAATAGCTGTATTGCATACATTAGAGAACATTAAAAGATATGTTCAAATATTCATATATTTCAAATCACTGGCTTTATTTAATTTTCCGCTTTGTGAATTACAGTCTTTAACCTAATTGCTGACAATATTAACGACCCAAATAGTATTATAATTTGGGTTGTACTTCGCACTAGAAAAGGGAAAGACTATTATGAGCATAACGTGACCTATATCATTTAAAATAAAATATTATATTCTGTAAAAGAGATAGATATACGGTATGACAAAGTCATGCAATAAGTCAAACGGTTTCAAATTCAATCTAATAATTGTAGCGTAGTTTATAATCGAAATGATCTTGCACGTAACGATCATTTTCATTTAAATTTTGTTTTGTGGGCACTATCTCCTGTCGTCTAAAACCCATATATAGGTCTTCAGGTCAGGGATAAAAAAAAACAATCTTGATCTGCATACAGCTTTGTAGTCACTTTGATCCGTGCACTATTTTAAGATAATGTGTTCTTCCTATTTTACTCTCTAACAATTACGCAATGAGATCGAAAGATAATTTCGGTTTTTCTCTTTTATGATTTTTAATTAGCTTAGACAGCTATCAATATAACTACGTTTCTTTATATTGGTTTTTTAATTATTAAAATCTAGATAAAAATGTGAAAGATATTTATGTTCTATTGTATTAAAAGATCTTTGAACAGAGTGAAGACAAGTCGAACTTCTGACTTTAGAGTTTAGTGCATATTTTATTTCATTCGAAATATTTTTGCCCTTATATTTTCAAGAGCTCTGAAATATTTTTCGAATTTATGTAATATTTCACAGGAACTGGTCGATTTAATCCATGATTTTTGTATTTGGAATTCCATTTAATGAACCTTAAGTTTACAAACATATAATTCAGTATCTCATAAGTGTTTCAGACGATCTAATAATGTATTTTATTATTTTTTAGCTTGAAGTAAATCCGAGTTTATTTGTACCTGAGATTACATTTGAAAACAATGGTATGAGTTGTGATCTCCATTACTCAGGATACTACGCTAGAATTACAAGCTGTAAATTGCACAGTATTTTGTAAGATTCATTAGTGTTTTCATAATTTTGAAAATATTGTTACAATTTATCTAGATTTTCTGAGTTGTACTTTTATGTGATGTTACAATCAAATTGTTTTGTTCTGCTTTGTCTTTCATTGTTACCAAAGACTTGATATGTGTGTAAACAAACAACAAAATTTAACCATACATATCGATTTTTTTTTTAATGTAGTCAATATTATTTAAGTAAATCAGGAAAAATGTTAAAACCGATGACCACCTTTAAATTGGGTACTCCCATAATAATAGATTTAACAAATTATGTTTTTCCCATTATATGTTATTGTATGTGTTGCATTTTTCATGTATGAGTAATGAATAATGTCCAAAATGCTATATTTGACATTTAAATTTTTTGAGTTCATAAATAGCATGATTCATTACTTTATATGTATTACTTAATATCTAAGTACTTTATATATATATAAAATTATAAAACAATACCCTCGAAATGTAAAACAAATTATGTAAAAGAGTTTTAAATATATTTTGTATGAATATTGTGAGACAGCAATCCAACAACACACAAATTTCACATGACATAAAGTTCCATTTCATGGGACCATTTCTATTCTATTTTTCCATAATACATTTTATTTTATTGGCGTATATGGTTATTTGGAAATAAAGAGATATTACCTCAAGTTACATGAACCGTAAAATTACGAGAGAATGTGTTTTTTAAGTCGATGTATTGACTAAACAAAATATGATTATTTAAAGCTTTCATATTATATACAATTTTATTGAGTTTAAAAAAAAAATCTTGAATAGAAGAAAAAAATGAAAACGAGAGCTCTGAATTCGGGGTTAAACAAACAAATATTCTAATGCAATGTGTCTTGTGACTCCATTTTTAATTGAATGACGTCTGCCGATTCTTCTTGGCTAACTCGAATAAAAATCTATGGGTTTGGATATACATGCAATTCATTTATGAAGTTATTAATTTAAAATGTTAACACTGAATATTCCAATTTTTGATTGATATATTAATTCTGTAGGTAACTGTTGATATAATAATTCGTCATCATTTATTTGTATTTTCATTAAGCATATTTGTGGGCTGTTGTATGTGGCAAAATCACCAAGAAGGAAAATTCCAAGGTTGTTTTCAATCTATGATATTCCTTTTGCAGTATATATTCTTGTAGCAGATAAATTTTACTTTATTCTCATGGTAGAGCTAAGTTTTTGAGTTTTTCCCATTTAAGAATTGAGATTTAATTTGAATTTTTCGTATCATAATTCACTTGATTTATTTCAATTTTTCTGATAGTCCTTTTGGAATGCTAACTACTAGTAAATGATACCTAAGTTTCATCTGATGTTTAATAGAGATATTTAATATTATAAACACGTTTTTAAATGTTTAAGAGAAAATATGACAAATTAGAAAGAAATTTTATTTCTATTTTTAATACGATTTGTTGTTGCTTTGATACTTATAAAAGATTCGATTTTTTTTTGTAGAATTGAATATGACACACTTTTAAAACTTATAGTTAGCAATTTATTTCTCTTGTTTTTATTTAGTATAAAATTCCCTAAATTGATATTCAACTGACGATTTTTCACACTGTATATGCCCTGTGTTTTAAAGTGTGAATGACATTGATCGTAACCCTAGATTTGAAACTCTTGTATTCAAATGTTATATTTTTGCTTTAAGCTGATTAATGTTTAGCGTTGATTGTATCAAATGAATGTTGAACATTTTGTATAAATGTCGTATTGTATAGCTTTTACATGAAACAAAGTCAGCATTTATGTGAATCTGTATGATAGTATCTTTTTTACTGTTGTGTAATGAAGCATATGTTTTGTGACAAAAAACTAATATTTTCAGAAGTTATTATATTTATATATTTGTAAACCGATAAGAAAACAATTTATTACAATAAAAGGCTTTACAAACTTAAAAATATATTATCTTTTTACACTTCGAAAAATTACTATGCTTTGTGATATGATTGTTTCAACGGTCGTTCAACCACAAAAAATGTTTAAAGCTATTTGCCTCAGTCCAAACTTTTCTTATATCTTAATGTGAAATGTAATTCGTTTGAAAAATACTCAAAATGTATATCCATTTTGAAAAGTTACAGAAAATCAGCACAAAAAACGTTAAAATATTCTATATCTAAATCAATTTAAAATGAAAATAACACTTATAGAAGAGGAACGAAAGATACCAGAGGGACAGTCAAACTCATAGATTGAAAATAAACTGACAACGCCATGGCTAAAAATAAAAAGACAAACAGACAAATAATAGTACAGAAGACACAACATAGAAAACTAAAGACTAAGCAACACGAACCCCACCAAAAACTGGGGGTGATCTCAAGTGCTCCGGAAGGGTAAGCAGATCCTGCTCCACATGTGGCACCCGTCGTGTTGCTTATGTTATTACAAATCCGGTAAATAGTCTAATTCGGAAGGTCACATTCGTGAAAAGGGAAGGGTATTGTAGTTACGACATAAGGAACATATCCGATATCATCTGTGAAACGGTTATTCCATAACGGTCAACCAACTCGTGATGGCGTCCGTAAAATTTACGAAGGGATGATTTCAACTTCACCATTTGGAACTCTTGGTTTAATAGCTTCCTTGTGAGCAGCAATCCTCTATCAAGATAATCATGATAGGAAATACAAGCCCGGGAATATCGTATCAATTGGGAGATATATACTCCGTATGCAGGCGCTGCTGGAATGTTGCTACATAGAAATGGAAAGTTCACAATTGGGAAGCTGAAATCATCTCTTTTGTCGTAAAGTTTTGTTTTCAACCGACCCTCATTGTCAATTTCTAGATGTAAGTCAAGATATGAGGCAGACTTATCTGTATCTATAGTATCCTTTATCTCTAATTCGATGGGATAGATTCGCTCAACATAGTCACCAAATTTTGTATTATTTAGTGAGAGAACATCATCTATATAGCGGAACGTAAAGTTAAAGGATATTGCTCACTTCTTATCTTTCTTCCTAAGAAGTTCCTGTATGAAGTCAGCCTCATAATAATAAAGAAACAAGTCGGCAAGAAGAGGGATACAATTGGTTCCCATTGGAATTCCGACAGTCTGTTGAAAAACACGTCCTTCAAACGTAACAAATATGTTGTCAATCAAGAAATCAAGCATCTTGATAATGTCAGTTTCAGATAATTTTTTGTTTGAATCAGAGTGATTGTTTACAAAGTTTGATTTATCCCTCCCCAAGACAAGATACTTGTATCTACGTTCGCCATTCTTTTTAATGAAACAAAGTAATACGAACTCTTTCAATTTGTCTTTAAGTTTGGAATGGGGAATACTTGTGTAAAGTGTAGAAAAGTCAAATGTTTTAATACTATTGCAAGATGAGAGAGTATTAGATTGTATGTACTCTAAAAGATCTTTGGAATTTTTTAGTATCCACATCTGATTCACGCCACCTCTAGAATAGGCAGTTTCACAATAACTTTGGAGCCCGGCTTTGATTGCTGATAAAATAGATGTTAATAATTTAGAAATAGGTTTCGTGGAGCACTTGGAAGACCCAGCAATATACCGTTGTTTGTAAGGACACTTATGTAGTTTAGGTATCCAATACAGTGATGGAAGATCCAGTTCTTCATCTTTGGTTGAAATTCCAAAGGAACATAGAACAGACCTATGATTATCCAGGATTTCCTCTTTGGTAAGTGTCGTGAGGGTATATGTTGGGTTTCCAAGTGAATTGTCAATACCTAATTCATTTATCAAGCAGTTTATATAATGATATTTACACACAAAAACGATGTTGTTTGGAGCTTTATCTACGGGGACAACAACATATTTGTCATGGAGGTAGGACAAGTGTTTTGCAACATTTGGGTCTTTAAAAATTGACGTAGCGTGGGTATTGATAGACCCATTTAGTTTCTTAATTCGGATTTGTATCAACGACCTCACAGCCTTAATCCTTTCGGAAGAGTATCTACGTCTTCTTTCTCGCGTTTAGCCCATTGCCTGGCATAATCCTCGACTGAATCCATCAGTATTTTGAAGTTGTATTTCCAATTGATGGATTTAGGCTCACGATATGTCGGACCTTTAGATAACAAATTTCACAGGGAAGTGTTATTGACAATGTTTAGGTCTCCGGTAATAACGTGGCTAGCCGGATTATATGCGTCGGAAGCGCTTTTCTAGATTTATCTTCATCAGGAACGCTCAAAACCGAATATTTAAAAGCCAGGATGTATAAGAACCGATACAGTTGAAGAGCTATTTGACAAGAAGGACCTCATATAATAGCCAAATCCATCTAAGGTTAACTTTGCCTGAGGGAGTTGAAACCATTTACATGCGTCCAAGCGCTTTGCCATCATCCGGAACGCTTAGTTTCTTAAAAATTTCTAAATTCATACACGGACAAGTTACGAAAAGTTTGTTATTAATCATGTCAGTACCGATGTACTGACTACTAAGCTGATGGTAATTACACTCGTGGACTGAAAGTCCACCATCAGCAGTATCGACCCAGTGCTATAAAAAATTTAAAAAAAAAAAAAACATTTCATGCGTCCGAAGCGCTTATCTGAATTTACCTTCATCAGGAACGCTCAAAGCCGAATATTTGAAAACCAAGGATGTATAAGAACCGATATGGTTTAAGATCAAGAGCTATATGAGCAATTATTGAATTAGAAACGTTTCAGGCGGTTTTCTAATTTTAGGTATGTGCTAAGTGTAAGGTTGCAATTCCCTCGAACAGAGTTGACCGTAGCCGATTTTGGATGTCCTGCTTATGCCGCTCTGGATTCTCACTAACCTTTTTATTATATTTTGGCTTTCAAAACTTTTTGTCTCGAATGTCCTGATGAAGATTATTCCAGAAAACGGAAATTAGTATCAATTTTTTTTAAATCAGGATCCGGAACACTCAAAGCTAGACGTTTAGAAAGCAACATGTTTTTCGAAACACTAGAGCGTCTAAAGTATAATCAAACAGAAACCCAAAGAGAAGAACCTGTTTCAGACAACATGCACCAGTAGTATTATCGCTTCATTGTAAGATACTAATTATTAGTTTGTACTATGTTTTAAGTACTGTTCTAGATTGGCTTTCAGTATATATAATTCATGTCATAGGTGGTGGAATTTATTATGTTCTCTAGACACAGAATAATTATGTACAACCAGAGCCATAGAATAACCAGAGACTTATAATAGAGACATGAGACATATATTATATGTCTCTGGTACAATTAACAAAATCTCGTATTTCTTCAAATTTCAGTATCTTAGTGCTTGGGGAGGGCGCATACTTCATTTAGCTTATTTATTTTGGTCATGGAATTGTCTTCGATCTCTTATTATAGTTTGTCATTTACCCTTAGTATTTTCGTATTCTTCTTTCATATATCATTCAAACCGCGCCCGACTAGAAATATCTAAATCTGAAGTCTAATATGATGTTTAATTAATTATCTGCACTACATTACTGCAGTTTGGTTCGATCAAATTGAAACAGCATAACCCCAAATCGACATAAATATGAAATACAATCACCTCTAACCAAATATAGCATTACAACTAATGTGAATTTTGAACTTTATTAAAATTTTATAACCCTAAGTCGACTGGAAGTCTACAACCCAATTAAAATTAGCATTGGCCATTAGGTTAAAATTCAATTTAAAAGCCATATTACTGTATAGCTGTAGTTGAATATAGGAATTGTGGTTGAAAAGCTTTTTGTTTTATTCAATATATCAAGTAATTTACACCAGATGAACGTGACAAAAGGCATTAATCTTTTAATCCATTATTTGGTCTATAAACAATACACCCGTCTGGTGTGTCTAAATATGATCTTGCTGATTATTAATTAGTCCTATTGCTCTCTGAGTTTTTATGCGATCATGGTGGCAAATTCCTTTACGGTATATTAGTAAAAGATCCTTTATCACATGTTGCTCTTCAGTTAAAATGACATGTCCATTTTTACAACAAAGAAAAAGGATGATATCAACAAAGTAGAGTGATGATATCTGTATTTTCACTACAAAGAGGGTAATATATACGACAATGATATCTGGTGATACTGTTCCTTTGTGTTTTCGTCAAGATGAGAACATTAAAGAGACATGTTCAACAAATGTTGATACTGTTCATTGTGTTTTCGTCAAGACGAGAACATTAAAGAGACATGTTCATCAAAGTTGATTATAGGAAATTGAAGGGCATTGTGAAATACAGCGTAAATCTTTTGTCCATGTGCATTTGTTTGACAACATTCGAACAGTGGAAGTTTATGGTATCTAAGATAATCAATGAATGCAGTCTGACGTGGAAAATGACACTTATTTATGACTCGTCCTTCCTTTACAATGTAACAATTGTAATATTTGAAGAAAAAAAAAAAAAAAAAAAAAACGGATTCGAGATTTAAGTAATTTTCGATTGTCTAGAAACACACAATTATGAACACAATGGAACTACATCCTGTCGATACTTATATTTTGGCATTGCAGAAGGTCATGGTTTTCTTTCTTGCCGATATTTTAAACCATTTCCAACTAACTGGTACAGCTTGTTCGTATTTTGTGCTGTCATGCAACGGTCCCAGGTTAGGGTAGGTTTGAGCGCTCACAAATATGTTTAACCCAAGTCAGGAGACTGTTATTTAGTTATTGTCGTAGGTTGATGTCTTGTCATATTTATTTTTCGTTTATTTTTTTGTCATAATTTAGGCTGACGGTTTTCTCCTTTGAATTATATTATATTTTGATTCGGTGGTCTCGTGGGAGTGTGTTCGCCTCAAATGCGGGAGTTCGTGTGTTCGAACCCCGGCCATGTCAAACCAAAGACTTTAAAATTTGTATTTTCTTCTTCTCCGCTAAGCACGCTGCATTAAGTAGCAAGAGAAAAGACTGGTCGGCTCGGAGTCAAAATAATGTTGTGTCCGGGTAGAGTGACATGTCTTCCTGCGGACTGTACCGTGACTCCTGTGGAAAATTGTCTTATTGGCAACCACACCACATCTCCTTATTTAGGTTGAAATCATACCACATCTCCTTATTCAGATGCAATCATACCACATCTCAATATTCAGTATCAATCATACCACATCTCAATATTCAGTATCAATCATACCACATCTCCTTATTTGGTTGCAATCATACCAAATCTCCTTATTCGGTTGCAATCATACCACATCTCCTTATTCGGTTGCAATCATACCACATCTCCGTATTCGGTCAAATCGAAAGGCTTTTCTCTGTGGTGAATTACAGGTACTAGATTGTCTTTAACCAATAATTAATTTAATCTAGGGTTATTCTACCGAAGCTTATATTCTGCTTGGCTGGTTTGACACCTTTTTTATTTTGAATTCATTTCTCTCCCAAGATATATGCAAGTACTGTTGTATTTCTAATTTTTGTTGATTATCTTATATATAGAATATACAATATATACAATTCAGTTGTTTTCTTTGTTTCATACAATTTTCACACAATTAATTTCTGTACGATGTTCAATTCTTATAACAGTATTTTTTAAAGTAATTGTTAAAAGGCTGCCTGAAGTGTCGGAAAGAAGATGTACGAGCATATTTTTTTAAAAGTAATTGTAACAAGGCTGCCTAAAGTGTCAGAAAGAAGATGTACGAGGACATTTTTTAAAGTAATTGTTATAAGGCTGCCTAAAGTGTCAGAGAGGAGATGTACGAGAACATTTTTTAAAGTAATTGTTATAAGGCTGCCTAAAGTGTCAGAAAGAAGATGTACGAGCACATTTTTTAAAAGTAATTGTTACAAGGCTGCCTAAAGTGTCAGAAGGAAGATGTACGAGCGCATTTTTTAAAGTAATTGTTATAAAGCTGCCTAAAGTGTCAGAAAGAAGATGTACGAGCACATTTTTAAAAGTAATTGTTATAAGGCTGCCTAAAGTGTCAGAAAGAAGATGTACGAGCACATTTTTTAAAGTAATTGTTATAAGGCTGCCTAAAGTGTCAGAAAGAAGATGTACGAGCACATTTTAATTATAATTATCATTAGTTATATGTGCAGTTGCTTTATGTATTGCTTTTTGTATATGTGAAGTTTAATAACTCTTTTAAGTGTTCAGTAGTATTGCTGTATGTTACAAGGGATAATAACCGCCATGGCTAGATTAACACTTTATGTACAAATGATTGTAAGTATCAAACAAGGAAAATGATAAAATACCGGCATGTATTTTTAGGAAAAAAAATCAAAAAAGTTTAACATTTTGTTATTTCGGGCCCTGGCTTCTATACTAGCTAACTATGCAGTATGGCTTTTGCTCATTGTTGAAGGCCGTACGGGTTCCTGCAGTTGCTTATATTTACGTCATTTTGGTCTCTTAAGAATAGGTGTCGCATTGGCAATCATATTAAATCTTTATTTCGTTTTATAAAGTAAAAAGGGAATTGTATGATAATCAAAACAGTTAAATACTTAACTTTATAGTATTATCATAAAACTTCCATTTGGGAGAAAAATCAAACTTTTATATCAGTATTTAGATTTTTACATAAACTTGCAAGTTGTCACTCGTATTAACATAGCATTAAAATGATACATTTCAAAATTTTATCAAATACAGATTTAACTGTGTTTAAATGGAAACTGGATACCTAATACAAAAGAGACAAACAAAAAGTAACAATACATGAGTACAAAAAAACTTGAAGGATGAAATAAGTCAATGATCCAATTAATCTCAAAATCTTTTTTATTTCTTTTTTAAGTAAGAAATAAGATCCATAGAAACCGGTAGAGAACACTTAAAGTTTTAGCAGTTCCAAATGTAACCAGCCACCAAAAGGGATAAGGTGCGCCGTAGAGTAAGCATATATTCCTTTTCGCGATCTAAATCCGTTGAATAGCGTATTTAATAGATATAAGAAGATGTGGTATGAGTACCAATGAGACAACTCTCCATCCAAGTCACAATTTGTAAAAGTAAACAATTATAGGTCAAAGTACGGTTAAGTCAATATAGTTACACTCAATATTGCGAAATTGTATAAGAAAAATCCACCAGCCCAGAAAAAAAAAAAAACTTGATATAAAAATCAAATGTAATAAAAAAGACATACGAAAAAGAAAGGATAATATATTGTAAGGGTGTGCATGTCACATACTGCCTTCTTCTTGACAGTTTCTGGAAGGGTTTCAACGATGAACACAAAATCTCACACATTACAGTAAGACCAACACGCACCCTCTCCTTCAGGTCCCCCGAAGCATATTCCTTTTCGCAATATGCATCTCTCGTTGTCATTGTCAGTTTGCAAATCGAAATATCTGGTACGTGACTAGTAAAATCCCGATTGAGAACGGGAACACTAATGGTATACATCACAAGTCATACCTTACATTATCCTACATATTTTGTTAAATCTTAAAATACACAGAAGAAACTTCTTTTTACCTTAGACTTATAATCATACTAACAGCCATCTTTCAAAATTTAGCCCTAATAAAATTTAAAATTAAATTTTATTTTGGAAATCTGTGTTGCACAGTTTGATAGCTTTCATGTACGATGCGTTTTTTTCTGGACCAAATTCCAGACCGGACCAAAAGCGTGGAAAAGCTAGATACATATTAAACGTTAAGAACACAAAGCCGCTATTTCATTTACTTTAAACTTTAAATTCTACGGTATTTTGCTGACTTGCAAGTTCAAAGTTAAATAGTTACAGATGAACAATAGTACAAATTGTTCTAAATTAATACATTATAACA
Organism: Mytilus coruscus; assembly: GCA_017311375.1. Lineage (NCBI taxonomy): Eukaryota > Metazoa > Mollusca > Bivalvia > Mytilida > Mytilidae > Mytilus > Mytilus coruscus. The sequence goes on from CM029601.1 coordinate 49,210,162, forward strand.
ATTACGTGGAAACACCTGGACACATCTACAAGCAATTATATCACTTTTTTTCAGAAGACACAGTTAATTTGATAAAAAATGTTTCAAATTAAGTTGATTATAGTAGATAGTACAAATGATCAAATGCTTTCCTGTCTGGGTTAATGTTTGTGTAATAGGAGAAAGGCGTTCCTGTTAGGAAATAATTAAAAGAAAGGCGAAAGATACCAAAGGGACATTCAGACTAATAAATTGAAAATAAACTGACAATGCCATAGCTAAAAAAGAAAAAGACAAACAACAGTACACAAAACACAACAATATTCTATTACTATTTATAAAAGCTAAAGAAAAATATCAAAAACAATAAACTTTAGGCATTTTTGATATCCAAGCATATTCTAAGATTTGAAATTTTATAAAAACTGTAAACTTCCAACACCCAAGGGGAAGTTTATCGAGGACAATTTTGGCTACTCTATTTAGGAACTTTGTTCGTTTCGAAGCTTATCATGTAATTTATTTGTCGTTTCTTTTCCAAACTTTTGACTCAGTACCAGAATGTTCCTGTTGAAGTCAAATTCTAAAAGGAAAAAAAAGGTTTCGAAGGCTAAAAATCAATTTAATGACGACCATCTGACGAAAAAAATAAGTAAATATCTTAGAGGCAAAATAAAAATAAACACAAATTCAAACAGGATGTTCAGACCATAGACCATATCATTTAAATAGCAAATTGAGTTAAAGAATGGCATTTCATCAAGGGCCGAGTTGACAAATATAGTTCCAGAGAAAATATAGGTTAGGTTAAGTATGACATCCCGGTCAGAAACATATCCACATACAATTATAATGATAAACACATATGAGGTATACTTCAATAACGCAGCAACCCTACGACAAATATTACCAAATAATATAATGACAACATACACTCTTCAACAATAGACAGGTGTCTATACATCATGTACAGCTCTGAACAATCGAATAGAATATCATATAGATCTCTGAGCACGTGATTTCCGATGGATCTGGATCTGGATTTTAATCAGGATTTTAATTAGATTGAGCTCTGAATCGTCTTGGGTATATGAAAGTTTTCAACAGTAAACACGTCACAGAAAACTAACAATTGGGCAAACACACACCCTACTAAACTACTACGAGCGTGAGGTGAACTCAGGAGGTCCGGAATGGCAGCAGTTCCAGCTCTACTGGTGACACATTTCAGTCAAATCTTGATTAGGCATTACACAATAGCGTAATGGTCAATGTTTCTTATCTCATCATAAGACATCAACAAATCCATACACGTCATCGGTCAACGACACACGACCAACTGTGATGAACAAACATATTCGGATTCAGGAAGACAATACATGGATTTTTTGTTGTTTTAAGAATGAAGACAAGAGTGCAGGACAACACGAATAGACGCATACAAGCACTGAACACTTTAACTAACGCTTTGAGTAATACAAAATCACAACGAAAGAGTGCTTATAGAGGTGTGGACAGGGGGATCCCTGATTCCCACTTCCCTCCCTCCTACTCCCACTTCCCTAACCCTTTTTACCCAGACGAAAACTGGTCTTACTTTTTTTTCAGCATATCCCTATTTTTACTCTCCCCCTTCTCCGGTTCCCGCCCCTCATTACCATGTACCCTAACCCATGCCCAACCACTCATTGTAGGTTGTTAAGAAGGAAGGGTGAGGAATTGATCCCATTGGCAAGCGATACCGATCGTATTCATGCCAAGAAATTGCCTCCGTTGAAATTTTGCAAACATCCCATAGAGCAAATTACACGGATGATTAATATTGACCATTTGGTATATGGCTGTGTTCTAAGCGACACGTATATGCAGGTCATAAATTAATTTGTTGAATGAAATCAAATCTTTAACTACTAATGGGTGCCGTAGGAGGTCGACCGGACTTTTAGCGAGGATTTCTTGGCATGTAACAGATAGAATAACTCAGGGTTAGAATTCATAGAACAGACAAGGGCAGTGGCAAATATTTCATATATAGTTTGAACACAGAGAGGATTACCCAGGCACCCTTTGCAAAAAAAAAACGAACTTTTTCTTCTTTGTGCCTTCGGACTTTATGTTTTGAATTGTAGTTTCACTTTCCATATTCGGTATTTATTCTAATGTAAGCTCCACGTGGTAAAAACACGTGATGCAGGAATATATTATCTTGGAGTTAGGCTATTTCCTTCTTTAGGCGGGGACTCCAAGCAGACAACATGCATGTGTATAACGGAACTGTAGATTTTCTTATTAAATAAAGAGAGTTGCCGGTCCGGTACATGAATAGATCGGTTAGAAAGCAAGGTTTTAATTTTAATTAGATTGGTAAGCTTAAATCGAGGGTTCAAAATGCAGAACGCCAAAAAAAAAGGGGGTTCACAGGAATAATTTTATTGATGAGCTCTACATTTGAAAGGTTTATTATTTTTAAATTTAATTAAAAGAGAAAAAAGTTAAACAAATTGTGAATGGTCTTTCTTCCTTTCTCCCATGCCAAGAAATTGCCTCCGTTGAAATTTTGCAAACATCCCATAGAGCAAATTACACGGATGATTAATATTGACCATTTGGTATATGGCTGTGTTCTAAGCGACACGTATATGCAGGTCATAAATTAATTTGTTGAATGAAATCAAATCTTTAACTACTAATGGGTGCCGTAGGAGGTCGACCGGACTTTTAGCGAGGATTTCTTGGCATGTAACAGATAGAAAAACTCAGGGTTAGAATTCATAGAACAGACAAGGGCAGTGGCAAATATTTCATATATAGTTTGAACACAGAGAGGATTACCCAGGCACCCTTTGCAAAAAAAAAACGAACTTTTTCTTCTTTGTGCCTTCGGACTTTATGTTTTGAATTGTAGTTTCACTTTCCATATTCGGTATTTATTCTAATGTAAGCTCCACGTGGTAAAAACACGTGATGCAGGAATATATTATCTTGGAGTTAGGCTATTTCCTTCTTTTAGGCGGGGACTCCAAGCAGACAACATGCATGTGTATAACGGAACTGTAGATTTTCTTATTAAATAAAGAGAGTTGCCGATCCGGTACATGAATAGATCGGTTAGAAAGCAAGGTTTTAATTTTAATTAGATTGGTAAGCTTAAATCGAGGGTTCAAAATGCAGAACGCCAAAAAAAAAAGGGGGTTCACAGGAATAATTTTATTGATGAGCTCTACATTTGAAAGGTTTATTCTTTTTTAAATTTAATTAAAAGGGAGAAAAAAATGTTAAACAAATTGTGAATGGTCTTTCTTCCTTTCTCCGAGTAACAGATAAAAAAACTCAGGGTTAGAATTCATAGAACAGACAAGGGGCAGTGGCAAATATTTCATATATAGTTTGAACACAGAGAGGATTACCCAGGCACCCTTTGCAAAAAAAAAAAAACGAACCTTTTCTTCTTTGTGCCTTCGGACTTTATGTTTTGAATTGTAGTTTCACTTTCCATATTCGGTATTTATTCTAATGTAAGCTCCACGTGGTAAAAAAACACGTGATGCAGGAATATATTATCTTGGAGTTAGGCTATTTCCTTCTTTTAGGCGGGGACTCCAAGCAGACAACATGCATGTGTATAACGGAACTGTAGATTTTCTTATTAAATAAAGAGAGTTGCCGATCCGGTACATGAATAGATCGGTTAGAAAGCAAGGTTTTAATTTTAATTAGATTGGTAAGCTTAAATCGAGGGTTCAAAATGCAGAACGCCAAAAAAAAGGGGGTTCACAGGAATAATTTTATTGATGAGCTCTACATTTGAAAGGTTTATTATTTTTAAATTTAATTAAAAGAGAAAAAAAGTTAAACAAATTGTGAATGGTCTTTCTTCCTTTCTCCCGTAACAGATAGAAAAACTCAGGGTTAGAATTCATAGAACAGACAAGGGCAGTGGCAAATATTTCATATATAGTTTGAACACAGAGAGGATTACCCAGGCACCCTTTGCAAAAAAAAACGAACTTTTTCTTCTTTGTGCCTTCGGACTTTATGTTTTGAATTGTAGTTTCACTTTCCATATTCGGTATTTATTCTAATGTAAGCTCCACGTGGTAAAAACACGTGATGCAGGAATATATTATCTTGGAGTTAGGCTATTTCCTTCTTTTAGGCGGGGACTCCAAGCAGACAACATGCATGTGTATAACGGAACTGTAGATTTTCTTATTAAATAAAGAGAGTTGCCGGTCCGGTACATGAATAGATCGGTTAGAAAGCAAGGTTTTAATTTTAATTAGATTGGTAAGCTTAAATCGAGGGTTCAAAATGCAGAACGCCAAAAAAAAAGGGGGTTCACAGGAATAATTTTATTGATGAGCTCTACATTTGAAAGGTTTATTATTTTTAAATTTAATTAAAAGAGAAAAAAAGTTAAACAAATTGTGAATGGTCTTTCTTCCTTTCTCCGAGTAACAGATAGAAAAACTCAGGGTTAGAATTCATAGAACAGACAAGGGCAGTGGCAAATATTTCATATATAGTTTGAACACAGAGAGGATTACCCAGGCACCCTTTGCAAAAAAAAACGAACTTTTTCTTCTTTGTGCCTTCGGACTTTATGTTTTGAATTGTAGTTTCACTTTCCATATTCGGTATTTATTCTAATGTAAGCTCCACGTGGTAAAAACACGTGATGCAGGAATATATTATCTTGGAGTTAGGCTATTTCCTTCTTTTAGGCGGGGACTCCAAGCAGACAACATGCATGTATATAACGGAACTGTAGATTTTCTTATTAAATAAAGAGAGTTGCCGGTCCGGTACATGAATAGATCGGTTAGAAAGCAAGGTTTTAATTTTAATTAGATTGGTAAGCTTAAATCGAGGGTTCAAAATGCAGAACGCCAAAAAAAAAGGGGTTCACAGGAATAATTTTATTGATGAGCTCTACATTTGAAAGGTTTATTATTTTTAAATTTAATTAAAAGAGAAAAAAAGTTAAACAAATTGTGAATGGTCTTTCTTCCTTTCTCCCGTAACAGATAGAAAAACTCAGGGTTAGAATTCATAGAACAGACAAGGGCAGTGGCAAATATTTCATATATAGTTTGAACACAGAGAGGATTACCCAGGCACCCTTTGCAAAAAAAAACGAACTTTTCTTCTTTGTGCCTTCGGACTTTATGTTTTGAATTGTAGTTTCACTTTCCATATTCGGTATTTATTCTAATGTAAGCTCCACGTGGTAAAAACACGTGATGCAGGAATATATTATCTTGGAGTTAGGCTATTTCCTTCTTTTAGGCGGGGACTCCAAGCAGACAACATGCATGTGTATAACGGAACTGTAGATTTTCTTATTAAATAAAGAGAGTTGCCGGTCCGGTACATGAATAGATCGGTTAGAAAGCAAGGTTTTAATTTTAATTAGATTGGTAAGCTTAAATCGAGGGTTCAAAATGCAGAACGCCAAAAAAAAAGGGGGTTCACAGGAATAATTTTATTGATGAGCTCTACATTTGAAAGGTTTATTATTTTTAAATTTAATTAAAAGAGAAAAAAAGTTAAACAAATTGTGAATGGTCTTTCTTCCTTTCTCCCGTAACAGTACGGTGATTCAATTAGCTCATTGTGTCCGATTTAGAGTAAAATCAGAAAAAAGGACTTGAGGCTTTTTTTACAGGTGGATATTTCCATTAAAAAGATACATTTATAATATTTAAACAATTTGTTGAGCTTTGTCCTATTCGAACCACTAGCGCATTATTTAATCCGCTTGTTGTAAGAAAGGTAACCCTACTAGACATTTGCGGAAACTAGGTCTATACCTAGGATTACACTTAGTTGACGAAAAACAAGGGTTCCTCTCAAAATAAGAAAATAAACCCAACTGAGATACATAGTACTAGTAAAATGAAATGATATTTTTATCATGTAAATAAGTCTTTTCGACGACACACAAATGCAGAAGCTTATGGTCACAACAGATGTGAATCCCCACAAAGTCCCCATAACTGATCATAACTTTGTGTTATTTTTTAATTTTCCGAATGCGTGTTCAACCTTTACTCTATAGTGTGTCATATGTCTATTTAATTTTCTACACTTCCTCTGCATATTCTGGGAGGTGTCAATACTGGATACCTGTTCAGATATATATTGTCGCCTAGCAAAAACAGCTGTCGGGAAAGGTAATTCTTGTCCTATATTTCTTATCAACATAAGTTGCTGATGCCAAAAAAAATCCGCACTCAACATAACATTTCCCGTCTTCGTTCAATACTACAACTAGAGTGTGAATGCAGTCACAATGTCTTTGTTCTCGGTAATACTATTCTTGTAGTTCCGTTATCGGCCATAAACTTTCCGTCGATAGCTCTACTGCAAACGGAAGTTTTGGCCACTCACCTTGTAAGTTCTGCCAATCATCCAAAGAAGGCCAATATATAAGACGGTTATATGTATCTTGAAATAGGTATGCATGTATGTGTTTCATCTTTAGTAGTCGAAACACTAAGGTCAACTATTTCAGAAATCAAATGATAAGACGGGTACGATTGGGAGTCGAAGATCTTTTATACCTTTACACTTTTGTATCCGCAAACGTTTAAATCTTGCCAAATAATGTAAACGGTATTTTTGTACTGTTTTTGACGTTAATGATACATGTAGTAAATATCGAGTTGGCGATTTTTTAAAAATATCAGCTTATAAATTATTCCTCATGAAATATAAAAATATATCGTTATAAATGATGTGTCATGTGTTTGATTACGATTTGGATCCAATTAATATTCGTGTGCATTCAAATATCTTTACAAGCAAAGAGCATTTAAGTCAAGAATGATGTAATATAGTTTTATTTGATAACATACTACTACTTTATTTCTAAAGAAATTAAAAAAATAAAAAATTATCGTTGAAAAAAAAAGTTTGACTTGCATTTAATCTAAAATAGGGTTCACAGACATCCGTGTACTTGAAAAGACAACCTGAGTGCTTTAAGAATATTTAAACGAAGTTCTCGTGGGTCTATACTTTGAAATTCTTGCTTTAATTTAAAATGTAATGCATGTATAATTATGTTTAATGCAACTTAAGTTACTCTTATTTTTTTAACGAAGAAATGATGCAAAGGGGCATTTAGAACCCATAAGTAGAAGAAAAAAGACTCCACCATGGTAAAAAAAAAACGACTAAAATACAAATAAAAGTCCACAAAAACTCCATAAAGAAACATAGAGTTCATTTCAACATGACGATAAAAAAAAATCAGTTGATTTTGACGAATCATGGTATATGATTTCCAATTATAACGGTAAAGTTTAAATAACTGAGACCTCTGATAAATAAGGATAAAATGACAAACCACAATATAAATTGAATCAAGTTGTCGCTAACGATAGATGAATATATCATTTGGTGCCTGACGGTAAAAGGTATTTCAACCATCTTGAAAGATTTCTATGATTACTTATAACACGAATATATCTCTGCTTTATATTTTCATTGCATTGAAAAATATTTGTTGTTTTATTTTTCTGATAGATGTGGTTAGGCCGTCATAAAACAATTTATAGTTACAGAACTTATTGAAATGCATCAAACTGACGTTGTCACAGCAAGCTAAGATGGTCAGTTGGGGGAAACTGAGAAGACAAAAATCTAGACAAAAACAAACAAAAATCATATTAAACGTAAAAACGACGGAGAGCCGCTGGTCTGACAAGTGTTTCAAACTGGTCCGAGTTGTCTTTCAAACTGGTCCGAGTTGTCTTTAAATTGGCCCGAGTTGTCTTAGTCCGATTTGCCTTTGGGTCCGAGTTGTCCCGATTCCACCTCAAGCTGCCAAGATGCCACTTTTATCGATATTTCTTTGAAATCCCGTTGTTCAACTATAGAAAAACATCATAGGAGTTCAGTCTTTGTGTTGAACCGACGGTTTATATTTACACTTTGGAACGACCCAAGATTTAAATGCTACCTGTAAGTGAAAGTGTGATCCTAATCGTATAGGTGTATGAAAGTCTTAAATTAAAAAAAGATTATTCTTAAACTTACCATGCTACTGGGGAATTATTATTATTTAACAGAACATTGTTGTATTAAAAATTAGCAAATATTTCCCATTTTCAATACAATCGCAACAAATACATTGTATTTAAAGCATTATTTTAAGTTCAAAACTTTAATAGAGTTCAAATATTTGTAAATGCAACAGCATTAAAAATAATCAAATTTAAATAAATAAAATAAAAAATAAAATACAATACAATACAATACAAATAGTTTATTTATGTCTCACCATTAATATTACAAAACATAACATAATACATGAATGCATAAAATAATATAAGACATTAATGCCATTCTAAAAAGAATTATGATTGACAACGTTGGAACATCCGAATGAGCCAATGTGCTCACGTGGCATATCCAAGCTAATTTCATGTGCTCTCATTGGAATAGCCAAACGAATAATTACATGGTTAGGTTTATAATTTTTATCTTTCAAACCCGTTGCTTACAACAAATACTAAAACACTATGTACCGGGGCTCAGTCCCTTTTATCGAAAATTCAATAATTCAACTACACTGACCAGGTCTATGTAAAATAACATAAAAAAGCTTAACTGTTGTCAGGTTTTAGTAATTTATTTTTCTTCTTTGTGAATGCCGGACCTTCATTTAGGCAAACCTTTTCGGTGAACTCTCTCGCTTTTTAAACATTCGCCACTGAACCCAATAAAACTGAAAATGATATCAAGTGCCCCTCAAAGTTTACACAGCCAAATTTTGCTCATGTGAATCTCATTTCACATGAAATTCACGTGAAAAAAAAATTGCCTGTGTAGCATATACTGCCCCGCATACCAAATTCGAATCGTTAATAAGAATAAACATGAAGCAAAAACATTTAACGTGAATTCTACCATTTTAATGTAGTTATAAAATAACTAAAAACACAGACATGAGTAAAACAAAGTTGTATGGTGTCAGTATGAAGCTGCCACTATCAAGACCTGAAAATAAAACCATACACAATGAGTTAACGTCCATAAACATTTACATAAACATCTTTGGTTTTTTCTAATCTGCTGAAAATTACATCTATAATATATTTCTTATTAAAAGAGACGCTGAATAAATTTGTGCAGTAATTTTATTAGTTTATATCATGTTTTAAAAATGTCTAAAACGCTCACACGTTATAGCACGTTATAGCACATAAGTTTGTTTTCTAGTATTTTAAAGAAATGTTTATTATGTTGCACATATTCCATTTCCCTACTTTTAGAGCACATTGTGAACTTTGATCTTTTCTGTGACATAATATATTGTTAGTACTATATTCCCAAATCTTCTACTGTGTCCCACCTTTAATAAATTATATTTTAAGAAAAAGAAAATTTTCTTTTCAGAAACTTTAAATGAATATGCTTATTTTGATACACATAAGAGATGCAGAGGGCATCTGGATTTCTTTGTATTATCTTGTCATAAATAAAAAAAAAAGTTAATATATAACATGGAATTAATACATACCCGTCTTTAATCTTTCTGTACGAAAATTTCCATGCGTAAAGAATGAAGGTTCGCCACTTATATGATTTGCTAGCTTGGGAAATGGTTCTGAAAAAAAATCATAATGAATAAAGGATATATGTCGTATTCGTCAAAAAGACAGCAATGCAACTATACAAAAACCACAGAAGACGATACTGTCGATTTATTTATTTTTGTGGATACCAATTTCGTGGATTGAGGAAAAGTTGTATTTTGTTGGATATTTAATTTCGTCGTTTTTCCAAAGTTTGCATACAAAAAGTTTGAACTTACTTTAAATAAAGCTAATACTAACAATGACCACTGCCCTTTCCTCGATCTTGATATCTATATCATTAACGGAAATCTTAATACAAAAATTTATGATAAAAGAGATGATTTTTCATTTCCTATCGTTAATTATCCATTTTTAGATGGTGACGTTCCCTTGTCACCATCTTACGGTGTTTATATATCTCAACTTGTATGATTCGCTCGTGTATGTAACAACGTTTCAGATTTTAACGAAAGAAATTTATGTATTACTGAAAATTATTACACCAGGGTTTTCGATATCACAAACTAGTCAAAACATTTACTAAATTTTATCATCGGTACAAGGACATCATTCGTAAATATAGCTCAACATGCAGACTTCTTATACGTTCAGGTATTTCACATCCAATCTTTTATGGTAATATTCTTTATAAAGCACAAAATGTCAGTATTCACCTCAGAAGCTAACAAAACCTTTAAATAGACTTATTAAGAAGGGATATAGTTACGATACTGTTGTCAGGTCATTAAAGATTGCATATTTTGGCTTTAATATTGATTCACTTATAGGGTCTTTGCATCGGAACTAAACACATTTATTTAAAAACCAGTTGTTGGCATGACACGGGTTATGCTCTTCTTATATATTTTATGATGGTATGATACTAAACCCCTAACGGGAGGGATTGTGTCTGATATTCATATGATGAAGACATAATCTTTCAATCAGTTTAATTGAGGTCTGGAGCTGGCATGTCAGTTAACTGCTAGTAGTCTGTTGTTATTTATGTATTATTGTCATTTTGTTTATTTTCTTTTGTTACATCTTCTGACATCGGACTCGGACTTCTCTTTAACTGACTTTTAATGTGCGTATTGTTATGCGTTTACTTTTCTACATTGGCTAGAGGTATAGGGGGAGGGTTGAGATCTCATGAACATGTTTAACCCCGCCGCATTTTTGCGCCTGTCCCAAGTCAGGAGCCTCTGGCCTTTGTTAGTCTTGTATTATTTTTACTTTTAGTTTCTTGTGTATAATTTGGAGTTTAGTATGACGTCCATTATCACTGAACTAGTATATATATTTGTTTAGGGGCCAGCTTAAGGACGCCTCCGGGTGCGGGAATTTCTCGCTGCATTGAAGACCTATTGGTGACCTTCTGTTGTTGTCTGTTCTGTGGTCGGGTTGTTGTCTCTTTGACACATTCCCCATTTCCATTCTCAATTTTATATAAAAAATTTGTACTTGGTTGAACATTTAAATTTGTGCACGTGTGGTTTACCTGTATCCACGAAATCCACAAAGAACTGATATCCAATGAATGATAATGAATCAATAGTATATTTAATTATTCCATATAAGAACTTTTATCCAGAAGCTGCCTACATAAATTTTCATTACCGTTATAGAGATCTTACACGGCTGGAATGTATTTGAGTACTCTATTTTACAGCTAAAACATATTCTTTTTTAACGCCAAAAGTAAGTATCAATTTATATAGTGTTTCTACAAAATTCCTAGTCATTGAGTCTAGACCATGACATGTTATTCGTTCAGATGGTAACACGCATTAGCAATAGCGAGCACAATTTACGCTGCCTTCCAAATTACACCAGAAGCCATTTTTTTTTATTTTCTTGTTAAAATTAGCGATCATTCATCCTGTTGGTACCAGCACTGTGCGGGCTTTTAATTGTGTGTTTTAGTTTTTCGACATATGGTCTAGAATGTCAATGGGGGGAGGTTTCTGCGTACGCAGAACTGGTTTACCTCACCCATTTTGTGCCTGTACCGAGTCAGACTATCTAAATCATGCGTTGTTCGTCAGTGTTTGTCTTTGTTTTGTATGTCTGTTTTTTTTTCGGAAGAGTTGGGTTTTAGTGGTGGATGTTGTCTGTAGTGAAGTGCGATATTTTATGCAATACATGTTTTTTCGTTTTATTTATTATTGATATTTACTACGTCAAAATTTTGACCCTGTTCACTGTTTTAGAATTGTACATGTCTGTATAGTGATGTCCACTGGATTTTAAGGGGACGAATCAATTGATTTTCGGAGTGAGGAGGATTTTGAAAATGAATATCTGGGCCTGGTTAGGGCTGAAAATAAATTACCTTGCATAACACAGGATGTAAATACATATTCTGCAACACAAAGTGCACAAAACAGTTGTGTACAAAAGTGAAAATAAAATTTTGCGCGGCAGCGGAAAAAAATTAAGCATGCATATCAACAGATGAAAATATATAGATAATTCGCAAATAATCCTCCTATACACTACCCTTCAGAATATCAAATGGTCGTCTCGGGACCTAACAAAATATAATTATGTTTTCGTTTTAATCGCAAGTATTTGTTTTTTTTTTAAACCGAAATATTGAGAAAACATTTGTTTGTAAGGACATACAGTTTATATGAAATTGTTTTTATGACCTCATTAAATTTTATTTATTTTTTTAATGTAAATTATTGTTGTATTACCTTTTTTGGGCAGTCGTTCTTTCTTTACATCAGGGGTAAAGCCCTCACTCATTTGTAAAGTCCTGCGTTTTGGTTTGCTATCCAAATTAATACCTAATTTCTCCGACAGTGGGACATCGTTTGGTGGAAATTTTAATCCTTTAGGGAAATTATCATATTGACTTTGCATTCTGTTGTGGAAATGTGTTGAATTTTTGCTTGGTTTTATTCTTGTGTATCTTTTGTTCGACAAATTTGTTAAAAAGTTAAAATTAGGAATTATTTCTTCATTTGAATCGCTATCACTTTCAGATGAAGCGTAATGATGAGGTTTTGTTCCTTCCTCGTGAAAATCATCGTCATAGATATCATCTTTTATATCATCAAAATAATCATCGATATCCGAAAGTTTCGATTTGATTCCTTTATGTCCAAAGATCATCCTATTCTCATTTGAATCATATTCGTCGAAATCATCTTTTTTTATTTGGATTCTATTATTGGCAATTCCAAGCTCTTCATCAGAGCTATCAGAATCGGTTCTAGTTAAGGTTCTCTGTTTTCCAAATTGTTTGTATTTGAGAAAATTTTCATTTATATCATCAAAAGCATCATTTTCAAAACCTTTCCTGTAAAACCCATCCTCAAAATCGTCGAATTCCATCAAATCGTCATCGTAAAAATCGTCGTTATCATAGAAGAAAGGGTTGACGGGTCCATTATACATTCTATTCAGATAATTTCCACCATTTGACATTCTATTCAGATAACTTTGACGGTTTGACATTCTATTCAGATAATTTCCACCATTTGACATTCTATTAAGATAACTTTGACCGTTTGACATTCTATTTAGATAACTTTGACCGTTTGACATTCTATTCGGATAATTTCCACCATTTGACATTATATTCAGATAATTTCCATGAAGGTAACGGCTTTTAATTATATCTTCCAATTCAGGTAATTCATTGTCGAAATCGTATATATCGTCAAAGTAATCGTCGATATCGTCTCCAAAGTTTCTTATTTGGATTGCAGGTTTATAGTGTGCTGCGTTTATGCTTTTGTTACTTGCGTGTATGTGCACGATTTTGTCATCGTTCTCTTCAGAAGAGCTGTCGATATTGTCGTCTGCAATGTCACTTGTAGATGAACCATAATCATTGACCTCTGCCGATTCAAAACGACCCCTGACATTGTTATTAACATAATTATAATCATAGTCAATATCGTCATTTTCCGATGTAAAATTTTCATCTTCATCATCATCTTCTCTATCAATGAAATCGTTTCTTGTGATTCCAAATCTAGATGAATATTTTCGATTTCGTCGGTCTCCTTTTGCAATATTGAATCTAGGTTTGTAAATCTGCTTTCTGTTGCCAGTTCGACTGTCACTTTTATCATCGAAGACATCATCTCCTAGACGATTTTTTTCGTCTAAATCGTCATATAAATCATCTTTCTCTCCATCTTTGAATGCCTTCTGGCGTATTTTGTTCCGTCTGTTTTCTTCAAAATCATCAAATTTATCATCTGTTTTTCGTTCTTTTCCTTTTTTCATTCTCTCACCAAAATCATCGTAAAAATCGTCAGGTTTATTATGTTTACTATTTTTACTTTTTCTTGACTTTTCATTCATGTCATCGAATTGATCGTCTTTGTTGGTGTGTTTGATTCCTCTGGCCTTCATTTTCTCTCCAAAATCATCGAACCGATCGTCTTTTTTTGTGTGCTTGGTTCTTCTGGCGGTCATTTTCTCTCCAACATCATCGTACAGATCGTCTGTTCTTTGTGCTTTTTGAATCTTATTATTTTCAAAATAAGAGACTTGCATATCTGTAATGTAAAAAAGAAGATCCAAGATTGTATGATAAAAATCAATGCATCAGAACTTTCGAAGAAAGTTTTCTGTTCTCCGAACTTTTCAGAAGTTTATCGTTTGATTACGTAGTTTGCGAGTTTCGATCCTTCCACATGGAAATTGTAATGCAACACTAAATAATTATATTTTGTTGAAAAAAAGTACAATAACATTGAAGATTATACATCTGATGCTAGTTCCTTTAAAACGTATACAGTGTATGTATGAAATATTTAGAACATTAATAGACAGTTAAAGATGGTCATAATAAATTAGAAACTCAGAAATCTGAAGACATTTATTAAAAAAAAAGTGCATATATGAAAGAACCGTATATTTCACATGCTTAAGCTTAACAAATAAACTTTTTATCCAGCTGCAATTAGACAAATTTTACTATCTTTTATTTTATAGTCCGAGATTGCTCTGACGTCTGACGGACCTTTTTATGATATCCCGGCCGTGTATCATACAAAAGCCGTCAGACGTCAGAGCAATCTTAGACGATTTTTATATTGCTTAAATACATCCCTTCTCTATATAAAACCTGTGAAGTCAAAAGAGGAATTGGCGTTGAAAGGATGGATGGGTAAACAATATACAGAAAATATAGCAAGGAAAGATATGGATATTATATATTATTGCTTGAGGAAACAACGGTCAGATGGATTTTTCTAATTCTAGTGCCAAAGTCTTTGGTCAGCAGATGTCACACAGAGGACTGACTTCAATTCTTCTGTGACATCAAAACATACAAAAGTTCCAATAAATGTTGAAAAAATTGCATGCTTTGATCTTAAATGATACTTTACCAATTGTTTTCTCCCATGGGTTTTTATGACACGTTAAACTGTATCTGGAAAGAACTTGTTGAACGTGGTTGTCATGGATACATGTAGCGGACAATTTTCTCAAACACACCAAATAACTTTGTAAAGACCTGTATAAAATAAATAAAATATAACCTACACATTATTTGCTTTTCGCGAAATACAATGCATGTCCAATTGTTTTGCTGCATTATCTTTTCCATATTAAAGCAAGAAAATGCGATATGATTGCCAAATGATACAACTCTCTACCAGAGACCAAATGACGTAGAAAGTTAGTAACTATTGTTTACCGCACGGCCTTCAACAATGAGCAAAACTAATACTGTATAGCAAGCTGTAAAAGGCCCCTGAATGACAAATGTAATACAGTTCAAACGAAAAAACCGACAGCCTGATTTATGTAAAAAACAATAAACGAAAAACAAATATGATAAACAGCAACAAACGACAACCATGATTATTTATTTTGCAGCAGTTATCTTTTCCGTGTTTCTTTTTTTTTTTTTGCTGCAGTTATCTTTTCCATGTTTATTTATTTTGCTGCAGTTATCTTTTCCATGTTTATTTATTTTGCTGCAGTTATCTTTCCGTGTTTCTTTATTTTGCTGCAGTTATCTTTTCCGTCTTTCTTTATTTTGCTCCAGTTATCTTTTCCATGTTTATTCATTATTTATATATTGATATATTTATTGACAAAACTGCTGCATTTCGTGACTAGAAAACAATCAAATATAAACGTCAAAGAAAATAAAAATGTATTGGTCACTGCAAAAAGGTTATTCTTCACTGTTTTGTGATCGCAAGGTTGGTTATTCATTATATCAGCTCGAATAGTGACATTTACCTGCAAAAGATATATTTATCTTTATTAAATGAATTTTCTGCTGTTCTTCGTTGTGTCCCACATTTGTATAAATCACATCCTATGCTCAGTTCAACTAAAAGAGAAGAAGTAAATATAATTTTAAAAGAGAAGGCTTCAAAAACTTTTTAAGTTCTAAATAAATATAAATATGAATAGCTTGTATGCAAATTTTCGTAAAAAAACACCGTGATATCAAAATTGTTCCTTATGCCCTATATAGAGTAAAGGAACACATAGATTAAGGAATTATTTAAGGAAGAGGTACACCGATTTTATGAACGGTTCTTTAATGTGGTAAATATTATAATTTGTGAGATTTGTATCTCATCTTAGTCGACTATTTCTATAGACTTTTTTGTACCATGTGCTGACACGTTTTTTAAAAAAAAGTCCATACAAATTTTAATTCATATGTATTACTAAGTAAAAGAAATTTTCCATCTACTTTGGTAGAAATGCAACAAGCCATTTTGGCAGTAAACTTTTTCTCTATTAATGCCAAGTAGAGTCAAGTAAAATCTTTTAAAGTCGGTAAAATTCAGTGCAGCTGTTTGATGAAAAAAAAATCAATTTAAATGTTACAGTGCGAATTGGAATTTAGTAGGATCCAGAATCCTCCTAGTACAAATCGGAATTCCAATATCTACTAGGCGAAATTATTATTCTGATTTATACTTATAAAAACCAGTACAATTCAGAATTCCAATATCTACCAGTAGAAACTGGGATATCCAGATTTTTATTAGGAGGATCCTGGATTGTACTAGATCATTACTAAAAAAAGACATGCACAATAAAAGGAATATTTTGGATTATCAAATCCGGATATCTCAATTTTTACTAGTAGATATTGGAATTCTAATTTGTTCTGAATTAATCAGAATTCCAATTTCTACTAGTAGACATTGGAAACCCGATTTGTACTTGGATGATTCTGGATCCTAGTGGATTCTAATTTGTAACATAAGCAAAAGTAATACATGTATAAATAAATAAATAATAAAGAATAGCTAACTGAATTGTTCAATAATTAGAATCATTAAGAAAAACTTACCATAATATACAAGGAGAATGATAAAAACTTTCCGTTCAAAACTGTACATTACTTTCGACTTTAAAAAACTAGTATACTTATGAGGAATACAAGAAACAAATCGATTTACACCCTTTTTGACACTCATCAAACCCATAATGTGCATTATTATGACGTAAAATTGACATGTACATAATCGTCTATTATCATACCCTGCATGTAATGGTTACATGTACATGTAAAAAGAAACTTACATGCTAAACTGGTGAATAATATGTTTAATGTTGCCGACTACTTATCATGAGTATTATGATAAGTTTACGTTTTATTTTTGTTGTATACGTCCCCTCCCCACCTCATTTTCCCTCAAAGTTCAAAGGAAATATCTTAGCTTTAAAATGAAATTAATATTAAAAGTTGTAAATAATTTATCTATTGGTCCCATTCTAAAATAATCTGGAAATGTTGAGGTGTTTAAGTCATAGATTTGTTTAAAAATTAGAAATAAATCAACATTCAATACCGAAATTCTTTAGTGAAGAATTTCGGTATTGAATGTTGAATTATTTCAAATTTTTTGAAGTATCATCAAAAATAAAATATTATATATATTAAGCACCACTCACTTCTACATAAATATACAATAAAAAGTTACAATAAAGCACACATAATAAACAGATAAAAAGTTACAATAAAGCACACATAATAAACAGATTAATACAATAAATCACACATATGACATGAATTCTAGCATATATACAAAATGCAGAAGGTACAACAATATAGCACACATAATAAATAACAAATAAGAGGCAATGCTAGCAACTTGGCATACTGAAATACGCTAACTTCACCAATCTGAATACGTTCTTTGGGTTCCTGTACGCGTTGGTTGAGTTGTGCATATTTACTTCTCTTGTTGGTAGTACTCCCCCGGCTTGGTACTGGATGGTGGTCACTTCGCCTGATGTCTGTCATGTCTTTAGTTAGTTGAGTAGAGTGTATATGTTTGGGTATGGTACTTGGATCATCTTCTTCGTGCTGCTATGCAACCTTCAGGGGCGGATCAAGCCATTTTAAAAGGGGGAGGGTTCCCAACCCAGGATAAAGGGGGGGTGGGGTCCAACTATATGTCCCCATTTAAATGCATAGATCGTCCAAAAAAAAGGGGGTTCCAACCCCCGGAATCTGGATCCGCCACTGACCTTCTAGGTGGTTTGTCGTCCTTGGTCTTTCGGTTTGGTAGTGGTTCCATAGCTGTCTTTTGCTTTAAACCCAGTTTGTTGTTAAAACATTACGGTATTAATTTTGGTTTTATGAATAAACGTAATATTATAGATATATTGTATAGCTCAGAAATGCTATATTATTCAATCAAAAGTGCATTAAGCTGATGATTTAAAAGAAATTCATATTTTATACATTTATAAAATTGATATCAAATAATAGTTTGAACATACAGGCGGATTCAGCCCCCCCCCCCTTTCCATAAATTTGCAAAGCATGGGTTGTCCTCAGCCTAATAAAGAATGTTTCGATAATGTTTATTTAAGAACATTTTACATCACCATTGAAAATAATGTGGGACAATCAGAACTCTAAAGTTTTAAAAAGAGGGACAGTCGGGAATAAATAACAAAAATAGGGTCATTGTATTCTTATGACATAATAGTTGACACATCATTATGTAAAAATTGTCACTGAGAAATTTGATTATTTTGATAAATTTTTGAACATTTTATGATTTTTTTACGGTATGCTGCTTGGCTAAAAACGCATAAAAGATATGTTATCACAGAGATCACGGCCGACCGTATTCTAACGTTGAGTCGATCGTTTGTGGAAACCGTTCTAAACTGAAATGTGTTGATATTGGGACTATTATACTGGCATTTAAGTCCAATGTTGATATCTGATTTTTAGAAAAGCTTTACAAGATTTAAACAAGAGAAATAGTGACCGATTACATAAAATCTTTCCATAGACTCAAGATTTGGAGGTGAAGGGGTGATTCATTTCTGTATCCTTTAATCAAGGATTTGTATATACAAATCCTTGCTTTAATTATTTTGATTAGGCCAATTTTCTCTATGTTTTTATTTTTGCCCATTAATATTCTCTTTTCTTATATTTTAATATTTTGGCACCCCATATAACTCTCAGCTGGGACAAAATATATTGACTATAATAGTCCCAGCTCTCGGGGCGTAAGTTTTGCCCCTCCCACTTTTTATGCCAAAAAGTTATTGAAAATTATAAAAATGAAAATAGAGGACACCGACGAACTACTAGACTATTAGACCATATTTTTTTTCTTGTCACTTTCAGCTGAGAAGCTTTCAGAAGCACCCCCTCATTTCCCTCACTTTTCAGTCTACTCTTGTACTCTTTATTGTTCTTTTTAATTCTAATATTTACGGCCTCCAACGATCATATTTTCCGGATTTTCGAACTCTTTACCTGAATACATTCATAAATTCCATTGATTCCTTCGTTTCCTGTTAGTTGTTTTGACATTTCCTTGCGGCATGGGCAACTTGTTTTAACGAGTTTAAAATCAAGGTGACAGGTTGAGATTATT
The DNA here is from genome assembly GCA_017311375.1 of Mytilus coruscus. Taxonomy (NCBI): domain Eukaryota; kingdom Metazoa; phylum Mollusca; class Bivalvia; order Mytilida; family Mytilidae; genus Mytilus; species Mytilus coruscus. Next base: position 49,229,591 of record CM029601.1, read on the forward strand.
GTTTTTCCTTGGAAATAGTAATTGTACACAAAAGAAACGAAAACTGCTTTAAAGGTAAGAGACAACTCTCGTATAGTTCTCAATAACAATGATCAGATGTACAGAATTTCAAAAACAAGCTTTTAAAAAAATTTTTAGTTTTATACGGAGTTTTATTTCAACTGGTAACGACTTTAGTTACGTATGTATGCAACACGCACACTCTTTGTCTGTAATACACACATTTCCAACTGATTACACACACGATAAAGACATAAGCAAGATGTGGAAAATATTTTCTGATAAATATAAAAAATGTGTAGAAGTGTATGTACCAAAAATTAATCCTAAACCCGGTTGCCAACCTAAACCATAATGGTTAACATTTGAGTGTCTGAGCAAAATAAAACACAAACAAAAGGCATGGTCAAGATACTTGGTTATAGTACTAGACGAGCTGTAGATTTCGATTTTTGTAAAGTTGCTAGAAACAGGGCAAATGAGAACTTTCAAAAAGCAAAAAATGAATATGAGAAGTTAGTGGCATCAAAAGCTAAAACTCAGCTGAGACATATTTGGTCATACGTCAAAAGTAAAGTGAAATCCAAATCATCAGTATTAAACTTCATGAAACCAAGCGGGAACTTAACTACTTCCGATAAAGAAAAGGTGACAGTATTGAATAAAATTGAGAATGGAAATGGGGAATATGAATATGAATGACTTTTTTTTATAGATATATAGGTACATTTGTAACTAACTGGTTGAGTGAGGGAAGATATTCTTCGTCTCAGTTGGTTAGACCCATTAAGGTGTCCAAATGAACTGCAAAATTGGAATCAAATTAGCTAGCAATAGTACAAATGTAAGTTTTGTTCTTCTGAACAAGGATGGGCAGCTCAATAAAAAGCCTTTAAGTGCCCATTGCAAAGTTATAATGAAACAGGACAGACCCTGCACTCTCTTCAAAATGCCTGGCTTGAACATGGCTAAATCACTATATGATCCGTGTAAACTCATCGAACCTTTAAATAAACTTATTAGTTCAGGTTATCTTACCAATGTTGTAATTAGATCTTTGAATATAGTTTACATTGGCACTAATATCGATTTTGTCATCAGCAAATTAAAACATAACTAAATTTGTATTCAAACGGGATGTTTAAAGACACACCCACGTTCATTTTGATCTATAAAGAGGTTAAACTCCTAACTATCCTACTGTCTGTCGATACATTTATTTTTGGCATTGCACTAGTCATGTCTTCTTTGACTGTCCATGACGTTAAAATACTAAATCCCTGGGATGTGTTTTAGTTGATTTTAGTCTCTGATGCATGATTTTTATTATTAATTGTTTTGGCTTTTAACTAGCTGTCAGTAACTGCAGTACTCTCAAATCGTACTTTCTTGTTTATTTGACCTGTTGATACTAATTGTAATGTTTTTTGTTATTTAATGTTATTCAGGGTTATATCTGGTCTATATACCAGATTTGATAAGTGTTTGGTTCTTATATAAATTTCCACTGTACTATGAACATCAAAATTATTTATTTTGTTAAAATATTTCCTTTCTCTATTGTAACTGTATACGTATACCTAACAACAAAATTATTTTATTTACCTGTGTTTAAAGTTATTGCAAATGGCTGATATTTTGTTCGAGCATATTGTTTTTCTTAAATTGTTTAACATTTCATACCGATATAGCATGTTACTTTTATTATTCTTCCTTAGTTTATTTATTTTGAATTTACATTGTATCATAGGTCAAATTTATTTGTTCTGTGTATGTTTAATGGTGTTACTATGTCCTTTGATTGAGTTAAGCTATTTCAGTTGATATTTTATAGTGTGTCTTTCTATGTTGTGATGTTACACTATTGTTTCAGAAAAAGGGTGAAGGTTTGGTACCATTAAAACGTTTAAACCCGCTGCATTTGTTTGCACCTGTCCTAAGTCAGGAATCTGATGTTCAGTAGTTGTCGTTTGTTGATGTGGTTCATAAGTGTTTCTCGTTTCTCGCTTTTATATAGATTAGACCGTTGGTTCTCCGTTTGAATGGTTTTACACTAGTAATTTTGGGGCCCTTTATAGCTTACTGTTCGGTGTGAGCCTAGGCTCCGTGTTGAAGACCGTATTTTGACCTATAGTATAATGGTTTACATTTATAAATTTTGACTTGGATGGAGAGTTGTCTCATTGGCACTCATACCACATCTTCTTATATCTATATATTATACATGTATTCAATTAACTTTACATACTCATAAGTTATATTACTGCAAGTTTAGATGATAATTTTACATTTCAGGTCTCTGTATTTTGTGGACCACATAGACATGATAGAGAAGGGCAGTCTCCTTCTCAAAAAATTTCCATTTTTAATCAAGTAAATTTTTTATTCAAACTGCACCTTTAATCTCCAGAACAGAACAATAAACTACCTAAAGTTGATGGAACATGTCTGAAATTTTCAATCTCTTATTTCTTTACTTTTTGTCCTTTTTGGTTTAATTAGTTCTTCAGTGTTTGTATAAGGTTTTAGATTTTTGTAGGCCCGTTTACGGGATGTATTATGGTATACCATTGACTGTCTGTCCGTCCGTCGTCAACATGTTGGACATTCACTCAAAAACGCTTTAACCAATATGCATGAAACTTTATTAAATTGTTTATATCTATTGACGTGAGCTCATTTTCGTTTTTTATAAATTTCAGATTTACCGTTTCCGAGTTTTGAGGTTTTATTCATTAAAAAAGGGGGGATTTTCCAGTTTTCCGACAATAACTCAAGAATGCTTTCACCAACTTGCAAGAAATTTTGGTGAATTGTTTATATCTATTGACATGAGCTCCTTTTTAATTTTTATGAATTTTAGATTTAAAGTTTCCGAGTTACAGGATTATATTCATAAAAAAAGGGGGATTTTCAAGTTTTCAGACAATAACTAAAAAATGCTTTCAGCAGTTCTCATGAAACTTTGGTGAATTGTTTATATCTGTTGATGTAAGCTCCCTTTAGAATTTTATAAATTGTAGGTTTTACATTTCTGAGTTATGGGGTTTTATTCATTAAAAAAGGGGGGATTTTCCTGTTTTTCGACAATAACTCAAAAATGCTTTCTTCAGTTCTCAGGAAACTTTGGTGAATTATTTGTAGCTATTGATGTAATCTCCCTATTGATTTTCATAAATTTCAAATATGACATTGAGAAGAAATTGAACTTTATTTGTTTATAGTCTGACAACAGATTTACTTAGTATTGCGCAACAGCACAGTGTATTGCACAACAGCAATAAATCTTTAATTAAATATAAATTCAATTCATATAACCAATTTCAAGTTCTTAAACTACATTTATTCAGAAACCTTTGTCAAATATTTAATTACAATCCAAATTCAGACCTGTATCAAGCTTGAATATTGTGTCCATTTTTGCCCCAACTGTTCAGGGTTGGACCTCTGCAGGTGTATCCAGCTGCGCTTAGCGAAGCAGTTTATTAATTATTTTGGCCTCTAGCTTATCTTAAGAGACATTAATTATAAAAATACTCATTTAGTGTAGTAAAAATAGATGTCATTCTAAATGTACATAAAAAACTATTGGAGAAAAAAATCAACAACAAAAAAATCAGACAAAATATTTTTACACCAAGATTTTATTTTATTTGCAGAGCAATGAGAAGACAATGGCTGGTGCTATTAAGTGGAAAATAAGTAAGTAATGGTAATCAATAATTAAAAAAAAATTAGTCTTGGAGACCAATTAGCCATTTATTTTTGGGAAAATGAAAAACAGTATTATTAATGTGTGTATAAAAAAAATCTTTTGTATTTTAAACTGAAAAGGATTACAAGATGTATAATTTGTATGTGTTTTTGAAATAGTCAAATTGGATAGACCATTTTAATATTAGCAACTGTATCAAGTTATGGCAAAGCAGGCTATCCAACATAGAGTTATCTTTTTGTTTATGTGAAAACTTCAAAAGGAAAATAAAGAACTTTGCTACAAATGCCATTAATAATGCATTTGAGAAAGTCCCTGAGAGTATCAGTTTTCTTCCTGTTAGTTTCAACCATCAGATTTGAAATAGCGCTGATCCTCCAAAATCTACCAGGCCCTCAGGAGAACACAGAGTATCTATCACCTGCCAGCAGTAGACCAAGTAGCCATGGCTACTAAATTTTGGAATGAGCCTCTTAATATAAGCTGAAAATATCCATAGTTTTGCTGGTAGTCACAAGCTTTTTCTAGGGCATCTATTGGTCCTAGATGTGGGGATCATGATCTGACCCATATAATAAGTTGTTTTATGCACTTTTTAGATCTTCACTGCTAAACCATTAATTTCCACCTTTAAACTTATTTTGAATTGTCAAGAGACTCAAGACTCTCCACTGCACCAAAGGTTTTAGATTTTCATTTACTTGAGTTACTTGTATTGATGAATAAGAGATGTAGGTTTTTTTTATTAATCCTCCTAGTTACATGTACATGTCCATGCTGTAAGAGCTCATAAGAAGTTTGTGAAGCTTCTAAATTTCCAGTTGTGGTGGTTCAACATGAGAATAATTTTTTTGCAGATGTCTCCCTTCTAATGGTCAAGAATTTAAAACATGAAATTATAACCATGATTCTAAACAAATTGAAAAAAAAACAGCAGATTCTTTCAATAATTTTATATACATATGCAAAGCTGCAAACAAACCTGTTGTAAAAAAGTATGATAAACAAGAAATATTTAAGCCCCGCCTTCTGTTCTATGGGCCCTCAGTCCCATATGAGTAAAAGTTTTGTTTATAAATAGCTTAAAGTTTAGTTTAAGATAGTTCACAATTTAGTTAAAATACATACACATAAGTATATGACAAATTAGGATTTTGACCCAGATTTCACAGTTCACTGAGTCTGTGGCAATGTGATAGTGCAAGTGGAGCACTGTGTCCTATTGACACATATTCTTGTTTCAGTGTATTGCATTACTATCTGAATACAAGTTAAAAGGGTCATGAAGGAAAAACTAGAGTTTTGTATAAAGTTTGAGTGTACTTTACTTAAAAGTTGAAAATTTTGGATAAAGAGCTCAGAAATTCTTAAAAGGGGGGAAACAATGATTTTTCATTTAACAATCTCAGCCATTCTGTAAAAATTTTAAAATTATTATATTTAAATAAGTATAACCAAATATTATCTTTATACATGAATCTTAAGAATCATAGGTCAAATTTATTTGTTCAGTGTATGTTCACTGGTGTTAATATGTCCTTTGATTGAGTTAAGCTATTTCAGTTGATATTTTATAGTGTGTCTTTCTATGTTGTAATGTTACATTTTTTACACTATTGTTTCAGAAAAAGGGTGAAGGTTTGGTACCATTATAACGTTTAAACCCGCTGCATTTGTTTGCATCTGTCCTAAGTCAGGAATCTGATGTTCAGTAGTTGTCGTTTGTTGATGTGGTTCATAAGTGTTTCTCGTTTCTCGTTTTAGCTCACCTGGCCGAAGGGCCAAGTGAGCTTTCTCATCACTTGGCGTCCGTCGTCCGTCGTCGTCCGTCGTCGTCCGTCGTCGTTAACTTTACAAAAATCTTCTCCTCTGAAACTACTGGGCCAAATTTAACCAAACTTGGCCACAATCATCATTGGGGTATCTAGTTTAAAATTGTGTCCGGTGACCTGCCAAACCAACCAAGATGGCCGCCATGGCTAAAAATAGAACATAGGGTAAAATGTGTATTTTGGCTTATAACTCTGAAACCAAAGCATTTAGAGCAAATCTGACATGGGGTAAAATTGTTTATTAGGTCAAGATCTATCTGCCCTGAAATTTTCAGATGAATCGGAGAACCTGTTGTTGGGTTGCTGCCACTAAATTGGTAATTTTAAGAAAATTTTGAAGCTTTTGGTTATTATCTTGAATATTATTATAGATAGAGATAAACTGTAAACAGCAATAATGTTCAGCAAAGTAAGATCTACAAATAAGTCAACTTGACCAAAATGGTCAGTTGACCCTTAAGGAGTTATTGCCCTTTATAGTCAATTTTAACCATTTTTGTAAATTTTGTAATCTTTACAAAATCTTCTCCTCTGAAACTACTGGGCCAAATTTAACCAAACTTGGCCACAATCATCATTGGGGTATCTAGTTTAAAAATTGTGTCCGGTGACCTGCCAAACCAACCAAGATGGCCGCCATGGCTAAAAATAGAACATAGGGTAAAATGTGTATTTGGCTTATAACTCTGAAACCAAAGCATTTAGAGCAAATCTGACATGGGGTAAAATTGTTTATTAGGTCAAGATCTATCTGCCCTGAAATTTTCAGATGAATCGGAGAACCTGTTGTTGGGTTGCTGCCACTAAATTGGTAATTTTAAGAAAATTTTGAAGCTTTTGGTTATTATCTTGAATATTATTATAGATAGAGATAAACTGTAAACAGCAATAATGTTCAGCAAAGTAAAATCTACAAATAAGTCAACTTGACCAAAATGGTCAGTTGACCCTTAAGGAGTTATTGCCCTTTATAGTCAATTTTAACCATTTTTGTAAATTTTGTAATCTTTACAAAATCTTCTCCTCTGAAACTACTGGGCCAAATTTAACCAAACTTGGCCACAATCATCATTGGGGTATCTAGTTTAAAAATTGTGTCCGTGACCTGCCAAACCAACCAAGATGGCCGCCATGGCTAAAAATAGAACATAGGGTAAAATGTATATTTTGGCTTATAACTCTGAAACCAAAGCATTTAGAGCAAATCTGATACGAGTAAAATTGTTAATCAGGTCAAGATCTACCTGCCCTGAAATTTTCAGATGAATCGGAGAACCTGTTGTTGGGTTGCTGCCACTAAATTGGTAATTTTAAGAAAATTTTGAAGCTTTTGGTTATTATCTTGAATATTATTATAGATAGAGATAAACTGTAAACAGCAATAATGTTCAGCAAAGTAAGATCTACAAATAAGTCAACTTGACCAAAATGGTCAGTTGACCCCTTAAGGAGTTATTGCCCTTTATAGTCAATTTTAACCATTTTTGTAAATTTTGTAATCTTTACAAAATCTTCTCCTCTGAAACTACTAAGACAAAATTAACCAAACTTGTCCACAATAATCATTAGGGTATCTAGTTTAAAAATGTGTCCGATGACCCCACCATGAACCAAGATGGCCGACATGGTTAAAAAATAGTACATAGGGTAAATGCAGTTTTGGCTCATATCTCTGAAACCAAAGCATTTAGAGCAAATCTGACGAGGATAAAATTGTTCATTAGGTCAAGATCTATCTGCCCTTAAATTTTCAGACCAATCAGGCAACACGTTGTTGGGTTGCTGCCCTGAATTAGTAATTTTAAGAAAATTTTGCAGCTTTTGGTTATTATCTTGAATATTATTATAGATAGAGATAAACTGTAAACAGCAATAATGTACAGCAAAGTAAGATCTACAAATAAGTCAACATGACCAAAATTGTCAATTGACCCCTGAAGGAGTTATTGCTCTTTATAGTCATTTTTACAATTTTCATAAATTTTGTAAATTTTGTAAATTTTACAAAATATTTTCCACTGTAACTACTGGGCCAAGTTCATTATAGATAGAGATAATTGGAAGCATCAAGAATGTTCAGTAAAGTAAGATCTACAAACACATCACCATCACCAAAACACAATTTTGTCATGAATCCATCTGTGTCCTTTGTTTAATATGCACATAGACCAAGGTGGCGACACAGGCTCTTTAGAGCCTCTAGTTTATATAGATTAGACCGTTGGTTTTCCCATTTGAATGGTTTTACACTAGTAATTTTTGGGGCCCTTTATAGCTTACTGTTCGATGTGAGCCAAGGCTCTGTGTTGAAGACCGTACTTTGACCTATAATGGTTTAAATTTTGACTTAGACATGTTAGATGGAGAGTTGTCTCATTGGCACTCACCACATCTTCTTATATCTATCAAAAAAAATTAAAAACTACTAATCTTCATTGGTGTTCAATGTTGTGAAGCAGTTTTTCTGTACAACAAGGTTAATAAACCTGCTTCAAATTACAACTTGAGAGTAAAATTCGTGATTTGGATAATGACAAAACCAACATTCAAATTGAAAAAAACATGAAAGGGCTATATTCATGTACAAGTTTGTTTTTTCCTTTGAAGTAATCATATGCATGCAGCATGGCATTTTATGATGTATTGGTGTGCATGTTAGAATATATATATAGCAGATTTATCCATAGTATCAGCATGTTCCCTTTTTAATATATTTGTGTTAAAAAATGCATTGGGATAATTGCATCCAGCTCAAATTGCAGGCAGTCTGATGATGCGCTGAAAACAAGGTCAACTTGCAGATACTGAGTGATGTACAAATGTATAAATCCTGGTATCAGTTGGTAACCATCATAATAAGGGAGAAGAAAGAAACTCCTGGATGGATTCAATAAGTGCAAGAACCCATAATAAAAGGGGAAATAATATTTGATTTAAGGAAAATTTGATGAAATATCTTAAACACAAATTAGTTAAAAAAAAAAAAATAGGGGGTCCATGCCCAAAGCACCTGTACCTTAAACTCCATCAAACAATCAACAAAAGCATTGTATCTGTACACTACAGAAAAAGACAGTACAATGTATTCATGGTACATTTATTTATGTTATTGCATGTACTATTTTTATTTTTTAATAGGAAATGTTATACTTGGAGTACTAGCAGGAAGTATCTGTTTGTATACATATTTTTACTTTACAAGATGTGGAATAATTTTATGGCGAGATTGGTTAGGAATAAACCGACCAAAATTCTTATGCATAAAATTTCACGGTGGAATGGCCAACCAAATGTTTATGTATGCATTTGGTCTTAGTATGTCAATGCAGAGGAATCTTCAATATATAGTACCAAAAGATATGATGCTTACAAAGATTTTCAATATCAAGCCAAACACGTTTAAAGATTATGGTTACCACAGTGGATCATGTTTTTGCACCCATCAAGAAGAAGATAGTCTTGATTGTGGTTATGATAGCAGCTTCGAAAAATTACCTTCTAAGGATCTTTCATTTTTAGGCTATTTTCAGTCATGGAAATACTGGATACAATATGAAAATGACGTTAGAAAAGCATTTACATTTAAGCCATGGATATCGGAAATGGCTGATAAGCAAATACATAATATAATGACCAAAAGAAATGTCTCTTACAATGATGGTACCACATTCATTGGGGTTCATGTCCGAAATGGTGATTATTCAAATAAACATTTCGCTGAATTTGGATACAAATTAGCTCCTGCAAGTTATTTGAAAAATGCCATGGATTTTTTCAGGAATCGTTTTGATAAAGTTTTATTTATTGTTTGCACTAATGATTTAAACTGGACCTCCCAGATTATAGGAAAAGAAAAGGATATTTACTTAACACCAGCTGGCAATCCAGCGCCTGTAGATATGGCGCTACTGTCATTGACAAATCACACAGTTATGACTGTAGGGACATATGGTTGGTTCATCGCTTGGTTGACAAGGGGAATTACTATTCATTACAAATATCCTTATGTCAATGGATCTGGTTTTTCTAAACAATTCCATTCCAATTATTCGGATCATTTCTATCCTGGATGGATTGCAATGGAATGAACTTATGAGATTATTTGATGGTATTTAAGATCTGATGATAAAAGCAATTGAATTTAATAATTGTATTCCAAAAATATGATGTCTTTTACATAACAGCATTAAAACCTGAGATGGTTGAATTGAATAGAAGTACTCAGGGTTAAAACATTTTAATTGTAAGTAATAGTATACACTATAGCTATGCAAACAGCTCATGTTGATTAAGTTGTTTCCACCTACCCATCATGTTCAGTCCATGCCCTTCATCTCCATTTCTACTTTCATTTAAAAAAATGTTGAATTCTAAAGCTTTAACCCTCCATTCAAAACAATATTGAATTCAAAAGCTTTAACCTTACATTTTGAAAAATATTGAATTCAAAAAGCTTAACTCATATTCTCAAAGTATGGTATATTAAACCGCTCTTATGAAAGAAATAAAACGACATATTCAATCTAGGTTGGGCAAGAAGGACCAATAGGATGTATGCCCACTCTGTGCCCACTTCCACTGTGGACTATGGTAAACAAGTAATAATCCACCTGAGCTGTACTGTACCAAATGTGGTCACCTTGCTTCATTTTACCAAGGTCGTAACTTTACATGCCTCCACCTAAGTGGGAGTATCCATCAGACGGAACTATTTTAAGTGGTTATTTTTTTGCTGAAGAACCTATTTTTCTTTTCTCTCTGATATTCATACAGTAATTTGATTTACTTTTTGTAGGTAAGTCAATGTTTAAGATATAGGAGATATTGTCAAAATTAAGAAATAAAATATTTCAAATCTATTGACAACATATATATCAATCAAAGCTGATACTTTTGATTTCCCCAAAAAATGCAGAACATTCAATGGGACTTTATTTTCAGTAAATTTTGTAACTTATTGATCACTATGGAGATGTGTCACCAAGGTTCATGCATGGTGATGACATGTAATATTTTACATTTGCATACATGTATGATATTATATATGATTCATTCCAATACATTTATAAAAGTATATTTTTGCTCAACATTTATTGTTATTTTGCATTGATTATTATGTTTCAAACTTAAATTAAACAGTCTCTTTTGTGTTATATAGATTTTTTAAATTGCATGAAATAAAAATGTATTCTCACATGGTTTCATCAGTTAATCATGTTATTAATACATTCCTGCTTTTTAGTATATAATTACAAAATACATGTACAAAAAAATGTATAAAGTTTGAAAAATACTGTAAGCCATGAACATTAGAAATAGCAATTTTCTATATTTTTGTATAGGTAAGAAAATTAGAAATTGACCATGTTCACTATTCTGTGTAATCATGATTAAAGGAACTATATCTGTTTTTAGACAGGTATTTTTATTTCGCTTTGAAAATGAGTTATGTCTTCCAACCATATTTTAAGCCTAATTTTCAGTGGTAATACTTAAATTAGTTTATTTTGTTTATGTACAATTTTTACTTTTAATGCATTTGTTATTAAAGTGTCTCATGGAAGTGTAGATATAATTGTCTTGACCAAGCATATGATCGAAATGTCTATTTTGTATATAAGAAAATGTGTATAGTATCATCCGGGTATCTGTGTTACTTAAAGGAAACAATATTTAGTCCATGAAATTTCAATAAAAAAAGAAAGAAGTTTTTTTTTCCCTTTCTGATCCTCTCTGACCCCCTTAAAGGTTTTTGTTTAAGTATAAACTGATTGCATATAGGTATAAGTATGAATTCTTCTGCTTTGATAGAAAAATATATAAAGGGAGACCTATAAGCCCTGAGGGCTGATATTGGTTGATAGTTAATTCATCATATGATATAGACATATATTGTTTACTGCATTCTATAATTGACCTAGGTATACATGTCCATTTGATGTTATGTAAATGAGGTGCAGTAAAGGGAATATATGTGATTTGAGGCACAGGATACATGGGTTTAGCATATGTGGTATTCAAAATTGTGCTGTATAATCCCTTTAATGTGATGTAGATTTTATTATTTATTGTAGACTTTTACAATTTGATATACAATCGTTTGTAACCTATGCAGTGTTGTTATAAATAAATGATTTCACCAGGGTTGAAATGGGGAACGCTATATGATGATTAATGTATATTTTTGTAACAATGGGACACTAATTTTTGAGACTCATTTGAGATTTAGGGAGCTACCATTTGATTTTCATGGGGGGCTAGGATGAAATTTGAAAAAAATAGGCAGGACAGGAGTTTTGAGTAAAAAAAAGGCAGGATGAGATTATTTGCAAAAAAAAAGTCAGGATAAACTAAAAAAAAAAGGCAGGACCGAATAGAGTGAAAAATAAAAAGGCAGGACCGAATAGAGGGAAAAATAAAAAGGCAGGACAAAATTTTTCATCCTAGCCCTCCATAAAAATCAAATGGTAGCTCCCTTACTGTATAGGGGAAAGTTTTTTTTGTGCTTGCTGATGAAGACCATTCTTGGCAATCATATTAAAATAAATGTAATGCAAAATGTTCATTTAATACAAAAAGGTTCTGCAATATAAAGTATGACATACATGTACATTATGATACAGCTTTTATATTTGACATACAACATGTACAAACGAAAGCTTCTAAATATTGGTATGTATTATAAAAGTGATAAAAATGTGTAAATAAATATTTTAAAAAAATTTGAATGCTGAAATATTATTCTGCTTCAGTTTGTGATATGGTGGTTGTATTCCTTGTTAAGGCCAAATATTTCCTTTAGTTCTTAAAAATTTAAGGAGAGAATTGTTAGCATTTTTTTTTCATCCTAAACAATTAGAAAAATCCCAAAATGTATTATTCTTTGTTTTACTAGAAATCCAAATCTTATTTTTAAATTTTTTTTTGCAAATTATTCAGACAGTCATGTACATGTATATACCACACAGATATCGACCAAAACAAAAATGGAGGATTATTTTTTTTTTCCAGAGATAAATTAAAAATCATGTGATTTTATGCCCACAAATATATCTGACTGAAAAGTGTACACATTTTTTTGTGATTTATGTTATATATATGCAATGTGTATCTACTCTGTCTCATACAGGCTTAACTATTTGCTCAATACTTTTACTTTATTTACATTGTTACTAAGGATTTTAGTAATAAAACTTGTTTATATGAGCATACCATTCCAGAGGTTTTTATTTATACATATATTATATACTTGTACTTACTCAGTCTGATATTCCCTTTGCATAATAAACACTGTAAATTTAGAAATGTTTATAATTTTTACGAAATTTATGCAAAAAATGTGGTATTGTATTAATTCATATTGTATTTTTTGTATGCAATAATTTCTGAAATCCCATTTATATACGACCGCAATCGTATATTGGTATGACGTTGGCGTCGTTGTCGTCCGAAGACACATTGGTTTTCGCACAATAACTTTAGTTGAGGTGAATGGATCTCTATGAAATTTTACCATAAGGTTCAATACCACAAAAGGAAGGTTGGGATTGATTTTGGGGGTTATGGTACCAACAGTTCAGGAATAAGGAGGCCAAAAGGGGCCAAAAATAAGCATTTTTGTAACTTCCAGACAATAACTTGTGTGTTAGTGTATGGATCTCTCTGACATTGTACCACAAGGTTTCATATCACAAAGGGAATGCTGGGATTGGTTTTCGGGGTAATTGCCTCAAAATTTTAGGAATTAGGGGCCAAAAAAAGGGGCAAAAAACAAGGATTTTTCTAGTTTCAGGACAATAACTTGTGTGTAAGTGTATGGATCTTTATGAAATTGTACTACAAGGTTCCATATCACAAAGGGAAAGCTGGGTTTGAGTTTGGGGGTTATTGCCCCAAACGTTTAGGAATTTGGGGCCAAAAAGGGACCAAAAAAACAAGCATTTTTCTAGTTTCCAGACAATAACTTGTGTTCAAGTGTATGGATCTCTCTGAAATTGTACTGCAAGGTACCATACCACAAAGGGAAGGTTGGGATTGAGCTTGGGGATGATGAATAATAAGGGGGTTAAAAAAATTTGGGGGGGATTTTTTTTCCTTTTTTTTTCCCTATTTTTCCTTTTTTTTTTAAAATTTTCCATTTTAAGTTGGTTATTTCTGATTTATATATAGATTTCATCAAAAATTGAATTCTTTGGGTTCTTTGATATGCTGAATCTAACCATGTATTTAGATTTTGGATATTGGATGATAATAGGTAAATTAAAAATGTTTAAGTTCTTAGACCACATTCATTCTGTGTCAGTAACCTATGCTGTGTCAAATATTTAATCACAATCCAAATTCAGAGCTGTATCAAGCTTGAATGTTGTGTCCATACTTACCCCAACTGTTCAGGGTTCTACCTCTGCGGTCGTATAAAGCTGCACCCTAGCGGAGCATTTTATTCACCCTTGTTTTTTTATCAGTTGATCAACAATAACATTAATATACACATGCAATAATTTACAAGTTTACAGTAAGTTATTTGATATTCATAATTATTTTGCAGTATTCCATTTCCATTTTTTTTAGTCTTACATGTTCATTTGTTGCCAATTTAAACTTAGCTTTAGCATTTATATTCTTATTAATACTAACATTTTATTATGCATGTGGGTTCCCATTATATTGATTTTATGTATTATAGGTTTATTGCATGAATGCCTTTTTTTGTTCCCTGTATGCTTTATAAAATATTCTCTTATTGTGAAGATAAGTAGTGAAATTGAATAGTTTTCCGTCTTGAACTTTTTCATAAATCTTTTTTTAGAATCCACAGCTTGCATAAGATATCCATTAATAACACCTAGTTCTTATTTTTCAACCTCTAAATGTGTTATGGCTATTTTGTTCCCTTTTATAGTGTCTATTGCAGAGGCAGATCCAGGTTATTTTTTGTAATTCCCGACAATTGAATATATACCGAAATATTGAAAATTAAAATTATTTGGACGATTTAATACTTAAGATTTATAAATATATTATTAAAAACATAAAATTAAAAAAATTGGTGATTAAAGTTGGGCGTATGCCTCCATTGAGCCGCCAATGTATGGAAAAAAATGAACAAGTTGTTGTGTACATCAATAATTCCTGTCCTTGTTATTCTTTATTTGATATTATATTTTTACATCAATTTATCTATGCAAAAAAGTTTTTATTTTTTGTGTTTTTGTTTCAGTTCTATATTAAAGATTTAGTTTATAACCTTGCTTTGTTGTTATTGTCTCACCTGAAATGAAAGTCTTAGAACTCTACACATGTGTGTGTGTTAATCAGGCATGTATGGCATTATCTTTATGTATAGAAATTGGTATTTGAGGTGTTTGAAGACCTGGATACTTTAGACCTTGTATACACTTTCCTTATTGGAGTTATCGCCCTAGTGTTCTAAGGGTCCTTGGTGGCACAGTGGTCTAAAATTAATTTACAGTGATCTACAGCCTGTCAACACTAAGGTTGTGACTTCGAACCCAACTCATGGCAAGGTGAATTTCACTCTGATTTTATTTGAAAAGGATTGCCAGTTTTCCTACTACAGGTTGGTGGTTCTCTCCAGTAAATTTGGCTTCCAGTTTTCCTACTACATGTTGGTGGATCGCTCCAGTAATCTCCAGTGAATTTGGCTTCCAGTTTTTCTACTTCATGTTGGTGGTTCTCTCCAGTAAATTTGGCTTCCAGTTTTCCTACTACATGTTGGTGGTTCTCTCCAGTAATCTCCAGTAAATTTGGCTTCCAGTTTTCCTACTACAGGTTGGTGGTTCTCTCCAGTAATCTCCAGTAAATTTGGCTTCCAGTTTTTCTACTTCATGTTGGTGGTTCTCTCCAGTAAATTTGGCTTCCAGTTTTCCTACTACAGTTTGGTGGTTCTCTCAGTAATCTCCAGTAAATTTGGCTTCCAGTTTGCCTACTACAGTTTGGTGGTTCTCTCCAGTAAATTTGGCTTCCAGTTTGCCTACTACATGTTGGTGGTTCTCTCCAGTAATCTCCAGTAAATTTGGCTTCCAGTTTTCCTACTACAGGTTGGTGGTTCTCTCCAGTAATCTCCAGTAAATTTGGCTTCCAGTTTGCCTACTACAGGTTGGTGGTTCTCTCCTGTAAATTTGGCTTCCTCCACCAGTCAAACAATACCTTGCTGCCATGAAATAGCTGTTAGTGAAAAGGGAATTAAACACAAAAAACAAACCTTAATGTTCTGACGTTTCTGTGTCAAATGTTCATTGTCCAAGACCTAATTTTCAGATTTCAGTCACTGCTTAAAAAAAATGATTAGTTTTTTTCATCAGATGGATTTTTCACTTATTATGAGTATTGAGATAACTATATTTCCTTAACATTTCCCTCAGACAGGGTTCACCCAACCCTGACCTAATTTCATGGATCAGTAATCAAGGAAATGATTTAAAGGTCAAGTCCATATCATAGAAAAATGTTTTGTGTATGGAATGATTGTTAGATGTACATGTCACTTTAGTTGGGTTTTTCTGACCCTGACCTCATTTTTTCATGGTTGATTGGTCAAAGTTAAGTTTTTCTGGTTTATTCTGTATGTCATTTACTATAAGCAATAGGTCAGCTAAGTTTGATGTATGGTATGATTGTAAGGTGCACATGATTGTCAGGTAGGGTTCATCTGACCGTGACCTTATTTTTCATGATAGATTGGTCAATGTTAAGTTTTTGTGGTTCTGCTAATCTAATAATACTCAATAGGTCAACTACGTATGATGTATTGAATGATTGTAAGCTGTGCATGTCCGTCTGACATGCTTCATCTGACATTGACCTCATTTAGTCATTTTTATGGTTGATTGGCTAATAATGTTTGGTTTTTGTACATTGGTCTGTTTTTCGAGAAACTATAGGTACATATAATATGTGAAGATCTGGATTAGATGGCCTTAATTTCTATATTTTTTTTTCTTCTTTATATTTTTTGCCCATCATTCTCTCTATATTCTTTATTTCTTGGGACTTTTATTTCTCTATTCTTATTTTTTTTGGCCTACTTTCCGCAGCATTGGTCCATTATTCTCTGTTCTGTAAACCCCATCCAGACCCTCGTATGTCAACTGCAGTATATTTTTGTTGTATGGAATGATTGCAAGGTGAACATGTCTGTCTTACAGGGTTCATCTGACTTGAACTCAATTTAACGGTTGAAATAACCCGAATAATCCAGTCGTTATATTACGCTCCCTATCGATCACTACATAACAGAGAATCGGAGACGGTAAGGGCTTGAATTATTCGAGTTACGGTTGAAATGGCGACAGTCAAATTTTAGTTTTCGTCGTTAGACCGTTTTCAGATACTAAAGGCAATATAAATAGGTAATCTATATTTGGTGTATAAAATGATTGCAAGGTGTACATGCCCATATGGCAGTGTTCGTTTGACTATGACCTCATTTTTAAAGTTGATTTTTGGTCAATGATGTTCTCGTGGTTAGGTCGGATTCTTGGATACTCTTAGCAATAAGTCAACCTAATTTGGTGTATGGAATGATTTTAAGGTGTTCATTTCCGATCAACAGGGTTGATCTGACCTTGACCTCATTTTCATAGTTCAATGGTCAACTTTCTTCTTCCGCTGACGACCCGCGCCATGGAAATTTTCTACCCGCTGAAAAGCTGGCACCGTCGTGTGTTTTCTCCCCTGGGTCGGCAAGTTTTTGTGATAAGTTCTGTTTCTCAGATACTACATGTATAAGCAATAGGTCAGCTAAAGTTGTATGGAATGATCGAAAGGTGTACATGTCTGTATGACGGGATGCATCTGACCATGACTTCATTTTCCCGAATCATTGATAGTGTTAAGTTTATGTAATACTTGTGGTTAACTGTTTATCTTAAAGATTTTCCGTCTGAATTCAATCATTTAATTTATTAGTATAACAGACGAGACGTTTCAGCGTTTGCACTTGTTTATTGGTACTGTAAACAGCAGAAATGATCAGCAAGATCAGATCTACATATAAGTCAACATCACCAAAGTTGACGGCTCATTGGAGTTAAAAGTCCTTAAGCGTTGGTTTTTATCTGTTTGCCTTTTATCTCCAAAACTATGATAGATAGAGAAAATGCAAACATCGAAACTGTTGAGAAAGATTTGTAGTTCACTATAGGATATTATCAATCGATTCGTGATAGTTTTAGTCCTAAGATAACAATTTTTATCAAAATTTTGAATTATCTGGCAATTCTCTTAAAACTATAATAGATAGAGAGAATACATCAAAATCAGACTCTTCAGAATATCCTGTTTAGATTCTCATAGATCACCAAAAATTTCTAGGAATGTTGATCTGGAGGCCGAGACATATAGTCCTTATCTGTTCTACTCTCAAAGCAGACATACTAACTTATTAATTACACACTGATTTCCATTTAAATCAACTGGCTATATACTAGGTGTTGCTGTTGTAATGTGCTCGCCTTTAGTGCAGGATGTTTTGGGTTCAATTCCGACTGGGTCAAACCAAAAATAACTTGTTATTTGCTCCTCCGTCAAACATGTTGCACCAATGAGTTAGAGCAAAGAATGGTTGGTCAAGAGTCGGAATATAACCTTTAATTAATCGTTCGATTAAAACTTTAAGTTGTGTGAAGCTATTAATTTTAGAGGATTTCCAAAAATAAGGACAGTTATAATAATTTTAAAACTATATCCTCATTATTAAGAGTTGATTGCGTTAGACTTTATTACAAATATATATATATATTTACAGGTGAATACATCTGGTTCAATGGCTGTAACAGCCACAATGGCTTAGTTTAGCTTTACCTTGTCAATTGCTTTTACCATTTTACTTAAATGCGCAACACTCTCTACATGATTTATCATTGATATTAGGAATTATTTTAGGTAGAAAACAGATTGAAGATCAAGTGCAAACTGGTTGTTGTTTCTAAACATGACTTTTTTTTGTATATCAAATTAAACGGTAAGCTTAAAACTGCGTTTAAAAATACTATTGAAATTCAATATTTGGGTTTAGATTTTGCGGTCGTATAATGGTATAACGTTGTCGTCGTCGTCGTCGTCCGATGACATTTGGTTTCCAGACAATAACGAGTATAAGTGTATAGATCTCTATGAAATTCAACCACAAGGTTCCATACCACATAGGAAGGTTGGGATTGTTTTTTTAGGGGTTATTGTCCTAACAAATAGGACCAAGGGGCCAAAAAGGGGAAAAAACCCAAACATTTTTCTTGTTTTAGGACAATCACTTGTGTATAAGTGTATGGATCTCTATGAAATTGTACCACACGGTTCCATACCTCAAAAAAGAGGTTGGGATTAATTTGGGAGTTATGACCCAAACCGTTAAAGAATTAGGGCCAAAAAAAAAAAAAAAAAAAAAAAAAAAAACAACCCACAAGCATCTTCTGGTTTCCGGACAATTACTTGAGTATAAGTCTATGGATCTCTATGAAATTGTAACACAAGGTTCCATACCAAAAAAGGAAGGTTGGGAATGATTTGGGTTTTTTTTTTTTGAATTGGTCCACATTGAGGTCCAAAGGGTCCAAAATTAAACTTTGTTTGATTTCATCAAATTTTTTTTCATATGCCGGGTCTAACCGTGTATTTAGATTTTTAATTTTGGGCCCCGTTTTCACATTGGTCCACATTAAAGTCTAAAGGGTCCTAAATTAAACTTTATTTGATTTCAACAAAAATGAGTTCTTTCAGTTCTTTGATATGCGGAATCTAACCGTGTGTTTAGATTATGGATTTTGGGCCCCGTTATCAAATTGGTCCACGTTGAGGTTCAAAGGGTCCAAAATTAACTGTGAGCTTTAGCCATCACTTGGCGTCCGTCGTCGTCGTCCGTCTGGTGTAAACTATTTCAAAAACATCTTCTCCTCTGAAACTACAGAACCAATTTCAACCAAACTTAAGCTGAATGATCCTTAGGGTATCTAGAATAAAGTTTCTGTTTTATTTTCTGTTTCGTCAAAAAAACATGGCCGCCATGGCTAAAAATAGAACATAGGGGTAAAATGCAGTTTTTGGCTTATTTCTCAAAAACCAAAGCAGTTAGAGCAAATCTGACATGGGGTAAAAGTGTTCATAAGGTAAAGTTCTATCAGCCCTGAAATATTTAGATGAATCTAATAACCCATTGTTGGGTTGCTGCCACTAAATTGGTAATTTTAAGGAAATTTTGCAGTTTTTAACCGGATTTTCGAAGGAAATATCGGTTATTAAAATGGGGATGTACGGCGGGCGGCTGCCAAACAGTGTGCACAATAACATGAACACGCTTTAACAATTTTTTTTTCAAATTTAAATATGTTGTTTCCTGGGACTTAATGACGGTCTAGTTCAATTTTCAAGATTTAAGTATTTCTCCTTTTTGAGTTATCGCCATTTTTGATATCCAAAAGTGAAATTTTAAATCATTTTTCTCTTGTTATTATTTTATGACTAAGCATAATGTCTTATCTCACAATAAAAATTTGAGTGACAGAATTATTTCCTAAGTGGTAATGATTATAAGCTATATTATTAGACATTTTGAAGTTAATTACATTATTAATTATTAATTAGATCTGGGTTATATCTTAGCATATGATAATCATTGGAGTGACAGATTTATTTGAAAATTTTCTGTTTTCTGATAAGATCTGTAGGACTGTATATATAAAGTTTGAAATTTACTAGTAGGACTGTATAAATGAAGTTTGAAATTTACTGTTCATTATTAGACATTATGAAGATAATTAAGTCTCCCTAAACCATATATATTCTTACCCCCACCCCCTTCAATTTTAGAATGTGCTTTTATCTTGTAAACGGTAGAGATCCCCACCCCTAAACCATATATATTCTTGTAAGGGACAATAAAACAAATCAAATGAAATATAGGGGAAGTCTAGGGGGGTCACCCCACCCCCTTTCTTTTTGAAAACTTGTAAACGGTCAAGATCCCCACCCCGAAACCATATATATTCTTGTATGGGACAATGAAACAAATCAAATGAAATAAAAGGCGAGTCCCCTGGGGTCACCCCCACCCCCTCCAGTTGGAGAACTTGTAAACGGTCGAGATTCCCACCCCTAAACCATATATATTCTTGTATGGGACAATAAAACAAATCAAATGAAATATAGGGGAAGTCCATGGGGGTAACCCCCACCCCCTCTTTTTTATAACTTGTAAACGGTCGAGATCCCCACCCCTAAACCATATATTTTATGAATGGGACAATAAAACAAATCAAATGAAATTGAGGGAAAGTCCCCTGGGGTAACCCCCACCCCTCTTCTTTTGAAAACTTGTAAACGGTCAAGATCCCACCCGAAACCATATATATTCCTGTATGGGACAATAAAATAATTCAAATTAAATATAAGGCGAGTCCCCTGGGGTCACCCCCACCACCTCCTGTGTAAGAACTTGTAAACGGTCGAGATCCCCACCCCTAAACCATATATATTCTTGTATGGGACAAAAAAAAATCATATGAAATAAAGGGTAAGTCCCCTGGGGATCACACACCCCTTTTGAGAACTTGAAAACGGTCGAGATCTCCACCCCTAAACCATAGATAGGGTTCTTTGAAATGCTTAATCTAAACCTGTATTTCTTTTCATTATTAATAAGATAATACCACATTGAGGTCCAAAGGGTCCTAAATTGAACTTTTGTTTAATTTCATCAAAAATTGAATTCTTTGGTTCTTTGATGTGCTGATTCTAGCAATGTTTGAGTGTTAAATCATATCTAATTTTAGAGAATTTAGTCATCACTGGTTGTTGTTATTATATTATTGATTATAATTTGAAAAATTGCATCATATCTTATTTTAGAGAACTATTTATCCAGTTTGAGTTATTTCCTTTGCACAGAAAATATTACGGATAAAATTAACCTGTGTTTCATTTCAACATAAATTAAATATATATAGGGTTCTTTTAAATGCTGAATCTATACCTGTATTTAAATATTAGATTTTTGGGCCCAGTTTTCAAGTTGGTCCAAATCAGGGTCCAAAATTAAACTTTGTTTGATTCAACAAAAATTGAATTTATATGGTTCTTTGAAATGCTGAATCTAACCATGTATTTAGAGATTTTGGAATGTGGGCTCCTTTATCAAATTGGTCCACATTAAGGTCCAAAGGGTCCTAATTAAAATTTGTCTGATTTCATCAAAAATTGAATTCTTGGGGTTCTTTGATATGCTGATTCTAATATGTACTTAGATTTTGGATATTGGACCATAATAGGTATTTAAATGTCCAATTTCAAATATTTCAGTTCTTTGATCACATTCATTTTGTGTCACAAACCTATGCTGTGTCAAATATTCAATCACAATCCAAATTCAGAGCTGTTTTAAGCTTAAATGTAATGTCCATACTTGCTCAACTATTCAGGGTTCGACCTCTGCAGGAAAATCCGGTTTGCTGTCACTCTGACAACCTCTTGTTGGTTATTATCTTGAATAGTATTAATGATAAAGATAAACTGTAAACAGCAAATATGTTCAGCAAAGTAAGATCTACAAATAAGTTTACATGACCAAAATTGTCAATTGACCCCTTAAAGAGTTATTGCCCTTTAAGGACAATTTTACACAATTTATTTATCATGTTTTCTAACTTTAAAAAATCTTCTCCTCTGAAACCACTGAACCAATTCCAACCAAACTTAAGCTGAATGATCCTTAGGGTATCTAAAATAAAGATTGTGTTTTATTTTCTGTTACGTCAAAATTTTCTGTTTCGTCAAAAAACATGGCCGCCATGGCTAAAATGAGAACATAGGGGTAAAATGCAGTTTTTTGGCTTATATCTCAAACACTTTAATAAGCAATTAGAGCAAATCTGATGGAGGTTAAAATGTTCATTAGGCCAAGTTCTATCAGCCATGAAATTTTCAGATTAATCTAAAAGTCCATTGTTGGGTTGCTGCCACTAAATTGGTAATTTTAAGGAATTTTGCAGTTTTTGGTAATTATCTTGCATATCATTAATGATAAAGATAAACTGTGAACAGCAAACATGTTCAGCAAAGTAAGATCTACAAATTGTCAAATGTGTCCCTAAGGAGTTATTGCCCTTTAAAGACAATTTTTCACAATTTGTTCATCTAGTTTGCTTACTTTAAAAAATCTTCTCCTTTGAAACTGCTGAATCAATTTCAGCCAAACTTGGGCTGAATGAGTTTCAGAGTATCT
This sequence comes from Mytilus coruscus, assembly GCA_017311375.1. Taxonomy (NCBI): domain Eukaryota; kingdom Metazoa; phylum Mollusca; class Bivalvia; order Mytilida; family Mytilidae; genus Mytilus; species Mytilus coruscus. The sequence goes on from CM029601.1 coordinate 49,252,374, forward strand.
AGTATAAATTTTTTATTTTATTTTCTTGTACGTCAAGAAACATAGCCACTATGGCTAAAATGGAACATAGGGGTAAAATGTATTTCTTTGCTTTTGAAGAAAATACCGGTATGACAGATACAAAGAACATTTCAATGGAATTTTAAGCCACTCATTAATATATATTAAAAAGCAAAAGTAATCATTGATGAAAGATTTAAGCAAAAAATTACAGGTGAGCGATTCAAGCTCTTGAGAGCCTCTTGTATTGGTTACAATTTTTATCTAGCAATTTAATGAGGTTTGACTAAACATAGGTAAATTTATTAATGACAATATAAACTTCAATCTTATCTCTGAAATAAATAGCCACCAAATCAGTATAGTATTTTGTATTTAATCAGACAATGAGGATTGATTTGTTTTAATCGCCGTGTATATTTACTTTTATTACAATGATTTCATGTATCTTTTTGTATCGAACCATGCACAGATTCGATACCAGCTGGTCTTATCTACACTACGGTTAATTGGTAATCGAAAATATGGACTTGTAATATGACAGTTGCATTTCAGACCTACACCCACGAAATATTTTATTCTCTTTTATAAGTATTCCACACAATTTGATTTGTATGAACGATTTATTTTAATGGTGTAAGCTTGTCGTGACAGCAATCCTAATTTGTTTGTATCCTTTACGTTTATCATTTTCCTTTAGTTTGGAGTTTAAAAAGGATTGACCACACCCCATGTTTTTTCTGTTTACAAATTCTATAATTGCATACTACGATTGCAACGTCCTCATGCAAATCAAACTTATACGTAACGGTCTTGGCTATACTGTTCGTTCTTTTTTTTTTTTTTTTGCCAAAACATTGTACATACTTTATAAGCTTTTAATAAATGTTGATGCAAAAAAAGGTCTTCATATTATTCATATTATTCATATATATATATATATGACTGTATTTGTTATGTTCGTGGATTGGTGTTTGTTTCTCGTCTTTTTTTTGGAATAGTGTTCATTGCTATTCGTTGACTGGTGTTTTCATGTTTGCCGCTTTATATCTTTTGTCTGAATCCTTATAGTTAATGTGACGTTTACAAATCATAAAAATGCGAGAAGTTAGTTTATCGAGATTGACGGAGATAACATCCAAGTTGCACATGTAAGAGGACAAAACATATCAATAATAATGAATTTGACCTTTGACGTCGATATATTTGTAGAATTGTAAACATAAATCAATGAGAAGCAGATGTGTGATGGCAATTCAACATTGTTATAGCGTAATCGATTCGTCATAATGGAAATATACTAAATTTCTTATTTTTACAAAAAACGCCCTTTTCACTAAGGTTTTAACTGCCCCGGATTGCAAAACTACTGTAGTAGTGAGCTTTAAAATTATTTTATAGGTGATGCCCCTCGGCTCTTATTCTTGTTGGAAATAACAGAAGAGGGAATCACTTATAAAATAATGTTATTGTTACCATCGTATTGATAAGAGCAAGAAAACGTTAAAAGAGGGAAAATAAGTTACATTAAAGAAAAATTCCTGTAAATATATATTTCATGAAAAAGACCAATAAAACAGGGTTCATGTCCCAAGCCCTGCGACGTGTTAATGTGTCTGTTCGAAGTTGGGAACCTCGTCAGAGGTTATCTTTGTTTAATGTCGAGGATTATTTTCTTTAAGAGTTTTGGTGTAGATGACTGCTCAAGATCTTAATGTAGTCTTTATTAAATTTATTCACAACTTGTCCAAGAGAATGTCATAATGATATATTAACATTTACTATAGACAAGTTTGTCAAATTATTGTTGAAACCCCGTGTTATTGGTTTGTTGACCCATTAATGGACATTCACCTTTAATCTCATATTCATCATCTTTACTGACGCAGGAAAACATTACAGACATAAAATCTAAAAAATTAAAAAATGAAATTAGCCAGTTAACTAAAATAAATTCAGGTAAAGAAAGTGTCATTATCATCACTGTCAAAATGTTTGGATTTTTTTGCTTGGCCTTTAACACTGTGTATCATCGCCACGGGAAATTGGGTACTAACGAAGCGGAGAGAAATGGAAAAAAAAGTAAACAAGGTAAAAATTCATTCCATTAAAAGAATTTCTACTGATTTGACGAGGGTACCGCTTAAGAAATGATTTTCTGATATATAATTCTTTAAATTATTAGGCCGATAAGTACAAAAATAAGACAATATTTTGTGTTATACTCCAAAGCTTGCCACTTAGTACCTGAAAATGTTTTTCATTGTTTTTCCAGACACGTTTTTATATTATGATAGTGTGACATCATATTGACTGAAATTTGTTGTCATAAAGATGTTTATAAAGAATATGGATCAAAACATTGTTTGTTTATTGTACGGCGAATTGCAAAATAACAACGTTTGTCTGTACGGCGTCTTGCAATATATTGTAATATAAAAATGAAATTAATCACTGTTTAGATAATATCAAGTGACGATATTTTGGCTGTATCAAAGCTTTACCGACTTACAAATATACAAAATAAACTACTTATCAAATATTATAAAATATATGCCGTTAATTTCGTTCAGAAGTCGTCGTTGCGTACCTCTATTTGACTTTGTGTTTTAAAGACAAAAGGTTTTTCAACCATATTATCCTAAATACATTCATATATCGTTTTAATTATAACGACTGTTGTCTTATTTGTTGTCAGGGTGAAATTTTGTAAGTTCAATAAAAAAAAAACGACCATTCATCTTTTGTTGGTACTGTTTTTTTTTTAAATATAAACAGTGGAAATGTTGTATGATTGCAAATTAGATAACTATTCACCAGGGTCAAATAAAGTGTATGTAAGCAATTATATGCTATCGTTTGGCCTTCAACAACGAAAAATCGTACCTTATAGTCGGCTATAAAAAGCCCCGGCATGAAAATTGTGGAAGGATTCAACAAGAAAACTAACGGCCTAACTCATAATAAAACAATTTACGAAAAACAACAAATATGATAGAGATGAACCAACGACAACCATCGAACTACAGGCTCGTGACTTCGGACAGACACATAAAGAATGTGCTGGGTTAAATAGATATAGGAAGATGTGGTATGAGTGCCAATGAGACAACTCTACATCCAAGTTAACCCGACTAATCCAGTCGTTATATTCCGACTCACTATCGATCGCTACATTAACCTCGAGAGGACCCTGACCGATAGAGGGCGCTGAATCATTCGAGTTACATCCAAGTCACAATTTATAAAAGTAAACAATTATAGGTCAAGGTACGATCTTCAACATTGTTTATTGTTTATTTTTTTTAATTTCTGAAATGAATAATTTGTTAAAAGAAAAGTGAAGAAAATACTTTGTTTTCATTGAAAATTAGGAGAAATAAATCATGAATTGTGTTTCGAATTAATTTTCTTGTTTCTTATTGAAAATAAGATTGTATTTTTTTTTTTTTTTTTTTTTTTTAGTTTAAGTAAATTCAATCAATCTTTTTATTTACAGGTAAAAAATAATAAAAGACTGTTGCTAAGGCTGTTTGGCCTAAACTTAAATGAGTAGATGGAGGGGTACTGAAAAGGAGTGTATTCGTCCGAATTTTCATTGTTACAGTAGTACATTTTCATGATTACTATGTATAATATTTCTCAGTAAATTTTAATGTGATATTGTGCCAATTAAAATTGTATAATTAATACAAGTAAGACTTGCATTTGCCTTAAAAGATATAGCAGTACGTGATTATTTGTTTTCAAACACACCTTCTCTGTTTTGAAACTGATAAAGGTATGGATCTCGGCCTATCTGTTTGGTTAAATATAAATGTGAATTCATAGAGTTTCAAAATCAACAGTTAGCCTTATTTTTGTGTGTGTGTAAATAATCTAATCTTTGGATAGATGCTAAAATTAAAATCATTTTTCGTAATAAGAAGAAAAAAGTGCAACTTAAGCACGCCTGAATGTAAAAAGGTGTACCCAACTTATTCTTTCACGATAAGAATTTACCGATTTCGGTATTTTAACAAAACTGTTTACGAGGGCAAATAAATAAATGAACGCTATCAAATCAACATTTAAATTTACGTGGATTTTTCCAAAAGAATTTATGAGTATGCACCATCAGGATTCAAAAATATTTCAACCTGTCCTTATTAGATGTTATTTCATTATAATTCTTTAAACTTACAATTCGAAGATGCTAGCTTTTGTGAATTGTATTAATAAGTATATAATATTAAGATGACAACCAAAAAAACTTCATACAAGGTCATCTTTATTCTCAAGTAGAAAGTTTATATAAATAGTTTATGCCGTAGCCACAGCCGGATTTGTATCCCTTGTATCGGATTCTTCTTTCATTCTTTCCAAAAATGATTAATCTAAGGTTAATATTTTTTTAAATCCAAACAGTGTTAGCCACCGAGCTTGTTCATTTCTTACTATATAGAGATGAAGTTTTTTTTTTAGAAAATTAATGTTCTTTATTCTAATATATTGGCTGTATCTGCCTTTTACAAATAAGACAATAACATTAATTGAAAAAGGAGACGTGGAATGGTTCAGACACATATATAATGAGGCGGGGTTAAACATGTTTGTGAGCACTCAAACCTCCCTTAACATGGTGCCGTGGTGTAGCAATACAACATTTTTGTTGTTGCAGAGAATGATAATTCATTTATATTTCATTTTATCTGAAAGTTGAAAGAGAATTCATTCACCTAATGGTTCTAAATATTCAATGCGGAAAAATTCTCCTGCCCTTACCTCCTTCCTTTCCTCCACCCACAACCCATCCCCGAAATGTTCATCACTTATATGCAAATGCTGACTAATGTTGTATGGTTAAAACATTTGGTTGAGGCAATCTAAAGTTTGAGAACAGAAACGGCAGCTTTAGCTTTTTCGTTTATAAAGGGCATAAATCAAGAACGGTAGCAGTGACGCTACCCAATTTATAACTTGATCTGTGTTTTGTTGTGATTAGCATTTCGTGTAAGTTTTAAAACATTTGGTTAAGGCATACTAAAGTTAGAGAACGGAAACCAATTTTTGGGACTTTCTGGACGGACGGGACAGACGGGTCGGACGGACATGGGTAACATTTAACGCTAAGTCAGGGGCACAACAACAGGTCAGTAAAACAGTGACATGCCTTTCCGAAAGTTACAACATTTGCCAGCTTTTGTATATGCCGTATTCATATTGTATACATCAGGTATGTAAAAGATGTAATAGGACTGTGTTCAAGCCTTATATTGTGTATACATCTTAAATGGTGTCAAGCGAATTGTATTTTTATCAAATGCATAATTAGATATTTGAACCTAATACTTTATTTTCTTTAAAAAGACGGCAAATAAATATTTTGAAATTAGCAAGTTGCCATACAGTTGAAAACAAGTTGCCATACAGTAAATTTGTCAACACGAGCAAGTTGCCGTACCCTAGACTTTATTTTTATGGTCTATATTCTTTGAAAACCATCATTTTGACAACTAATTTCAGTAAATATGATGCCACACTATACTAATCTAAAAAGTGTCTGGAAAAATAATGAAAACAGTTGAATATCTTGCCAATGGGGCGACAGAGGACGATCGACCTCGAAATTTTCAGGTACTAAGTGGCAAGTTCTTGAGTATAACACATAATCTTGTCTTAATTTTGTACTTATCGGCCTAATAATTTAAAGAATTATATATCAGAAAATCATTTCTTAAGTGGTACCCTCGTTAAATCAGTAGAAATGCTTTAAATTGAATGAATTCTTATCTTGTTTACTTTTTTCCATTTCTCTCCGCTTCGTTAGTAGGTGTCAGACCACCAATTACTCCCTCTAATTTAGAACGTATGTAAAGTAGCCCTACTCTGACACAAAATAGTGCTTTTGATGTCCTTGTTTACTTAAACTAACCAACAAATTTGCAGAAATGAAACTTTTGGTGAAAGAGAAATATATTGAGACCATTTTGAGCCAAAATTTACTTGTCTATGAGTTTGCATTAAAATTGAGGATTAATGCGCTCCATAGTATACTAATTTAAGATTTCAGAAAACCAGGGTTATTTTTGGAGTACCTCTTTTGAAGGTCAGTTTTTGTTAGAAGGCTTTAAAGGTATGTTAAAATTGGCATGCAGAAAGCTGATACATGTACAATTCAGGATATACCTGGTTTCTATGAAGTTAAACTTAAGGTAAAATATTTAGAAAGCTGTGAAAATTGCAAAATTTGGTTGAACAGATAGGGATATTTAATTGGTGGTCTGACACCTAGTACCCAATTTCCGGTGGCGATGATACACAGTGTTAAATACATCACTGACAGGTTCATTGATCCACAATTGAAGTCTATGCTGGTCAATTAGGCTATTAATAGCTCGAGTGTTATAAATATATCTTATCTCGACTTTGTGTACTTGCAAGTGCAGCCGAAAACTTCAAGGCGTAGTAATAATCTCAAAGAGTACAAACTATTATACTTGAAATAAAGAATGTCAAAATACATATATTGCAAATTTAATTAGCTGTATAATATAGATCATCTCCCTTTGGCGTTCGTCCGTTTCCTATACACACACCGAAATAGGTAGGCTGAGTTAGTATCTCAAATTGTTGAAGTTGTGCTTGACATATAGTTATAATTGAAGTTTGTTATTCATTACACATATTCTCAAATAATATCTTATGTTTATGTCTATTTCACAGCTATATATAGGTATTTCTTTTTAAAGCTAGTACTTGTTTAACAATAACATACTCTCGAAATAAGCAATAAAGTTGGATGTCAACCGGCAAGTACTAACTACCCTTTTTTAATGCATGTAAACGATTTGCTAATGTTAACTTAATGTTAACGATTTGTTAATGATTTGTTAATGTTAACCTTAATTAAATTGATTTTTTTTTTCTTTCAGGTAAAACTTTCATCAGATATTTATTTACAGTAACAACTATATTTTGCATATTGTACATGTACACGTACTTTTCACGTTGTGGAAACATTCTTTTCGATGATTTTATTTGGAAGCCGCGACCTAAATTTTTTTGCATAAATTTCGTAGGTGGTTTAGCTAATCATATGTTCCAGTATGCATTTGGTTATAGCATGGCAGAAAGTAGAAACAGTCAGCTTATAGTGCAAAGAAGTAATATGTTAACTAAATACTTTGATATAAGTTCTAATACTTTTGAAGATCATGGTTACAATAGCGAGTCATGTTGGTGTTTCTGGACACGGGAGAATGATAAAAACTGTGGTTACGACGAAAGTTTGGAAAAGTTACCTTTGAAAGATTTATCGATAATTGGTTATGTTCAGTCGTGGAAATATTGGAGAAAGAACGAAAATAAACTACGAAAACTATTTAGTTTTAATAATAATATTACGATCGAGGCTCATAATCAGCTGAGAAGTATTCTGACTCAGAAAAATATAAAAATAACCCAAGATCAAGTAATTGTGGGCGTTCACATAAGAAATGGAGATTATACACGAAAATTTGGAGGATATGGATACAACATTGCACCAAAAGAGTATATATTCTCTGCTATGAAATATTTTAGAGAAAGTTTCATTAATCCATTTTTTATAGTGTGCACAAATGAAGTTATATGGACTAAACGTGTGCTATCAGGAATAACTGATGTTTATATAAGTGAGGGGAATTCGGCTGCAGTGGACATGGCATTATTAGCATTAACTAATCACACAATTATGACAGTTGGAACATACGGCTGGATGGTAGCGTGGTTGACAAGGGAACAACTATATATTATAAATACCCTTTGTTCAGGGCTCAGAGTTCGCATCCCAGTTTCATTCCAATTATTCTGATCATTTTATCCAGGTTGGATAGCTATGGAATGAAATGTGTGGTGGATTCTTTTATATAAGATATGATACACCATTATATTTTTAATTCATAATAGAGGGGGCAAGGGTTTAACTGTTACTATTATGCTGTTTTGGGGCATTTAATTCTTTGTTATCTGTTATTCTGAAAATATATTTGCTGTTAGCTGTTATTGGCTTATTCCTTGTTAGCTGTTATAAGACTATTAATTTTTGTTATCTGTTATTGTGAGAATGTATTTGCTGTTAATTGTTATTGGAAATTGGAATGTTACCATTTTGACAGCCAATTTTGGTAGAAATTGAAAATCATTCAACATTTGGGTCTTACCACAGGTAATATGGTGGTCCCTTATCTGGAGAGGGATTCCAGTAACATTCACATCCTTTAAATATATCAAAATCAGTCGGGTCCAGGACAATTCCAGTATATCTTATTATAATTCTTTGTAATAAATTCCATTTTCTATGAACATGTATTTAGAGTTTTCTAGAATTCAGGCTTACTCAATGTATGATTATTTTTGTAATGGAATTCAATACTTTTTCCACATTTTTGGTGCTTTTAAGAAACCGACCCATGCTTGTAATAAATTAGTGTGTGTATCCTTAGAAAAGAATCTCAGAGTTGAGTCTGTGTTCCGTTTTGTATAAAATTTATACAATAAGAAACACAGACTCAGCCCTGTTTAAAAAGGTGTTTCTGTTAAGGTCGTATGGACCTAGGCCGATTCTCATCATGTATCCCTGACCATATGTTTCACTTTTGTAATATTAAGAATCGTTCGAATTTGATTTTCACATATATATGGGGATAATGTTCCTGTATATAGGGATACTGTTCCTGTATCCCCATATGTAAATATTAAATTTGAACAATTCTTAATATTACACAAAGGAAAACATATGGCCATTGTATCATATAATATTTTTATTGTCATATAAACATAATTAGCTTGTGACAAAAACAGAAACAAACATAATATAGCAAAGAAATTATAAATCTAAAAGAAATGAACACAAGAAAAACAAATATATAGCAGCTAAGCTATTCAAACAGGATATCTCCGAGTTATCAGTTAAAACTAATTGAACTTCTTTATCAAAAGATTACTAGAAATTTCTATTGGAAGATTTCATAATGAAGCTACCTTGGCTTTAACCAAAAACATGGATTTTCTTGCATTGTTTTTACTAGGTCTTCTAAACTTGAAATAAGGTTAACATTGCTCTTTATAAGAGTCATTTGAATTTATATTCTAACTCATTTTTTTTTATCATATTGCCATTGTAGTAAAGAAATGAAACTACCCTTTGACAATATGTTGCTGTAAAATGATGGTTTAAGTTTTATTTATTATATTTAATTAAAGGAAGTTGCCAATTTTCACAGAAACTACTAAATTTATTTATACTGTTCTGTAGACCTTTTTACTCAAAAGTAGATCATCTACAAAAATAGTGATCCAAGGGTTGGGTCTACTTGTTTTGGATAACACAAAATTATTATCTTACATTGAGTAATCCAATTCTAGATAACTCTAAAACACATGTTTATATGTTTATAGAAAATGGAATTTATTACAAAGGATTATAATAAGATATGCTAGATTGGTCTTGGACCCGAATGATTTTAGTATTTCATTTACTGTTATCTGTTTTATCCTTTTCAATTCCAAGCGAATTGTATTTTTATCAAATGCATAATTAGATATTTGAACCTAATACTTTATTTTCTTTAAAAGACGGCAAATAAATATTTTGAAATTAGCAAGTTGCCATACAGTTGAAAACAAGTTGCCATACAGTTGAAAACAAGTTGCCATACAGTAAATTTGTCAACACGAGCAAGTTGCCGTACCCTAGACTTTATTTTTATGGTCTATATTCTTTAAAAACCATTATTTTGACAACAAATTTCAGTAAATATGATGCCACACTATAATAATCTAAAAAGTGTCTGAAAAATAATGAAAACAGTTGAATATCTTGCCAATGGGGCGACAGAGGACGATCGACCTCGAAATTTTCAGGTACTAAGTGGCAAGTTCTTGAGTATAACACATAATCTTGTCTTAATTTTGTACTTATCGGCCTAATAATTTAAAGAATTATATATCAGAAAATCATTTCTTAAGTGGTACCCTCGTTAAATCAGTAGAAATGCTTTAAATTGAATGAATTCTTATCTTGTTTACTTTTTTTTCCATTTCTCTCCGCTTCGTTAGTACCCAATTTCCCGTGGCGATGATACACAGTGTTATATACATCACTGACAGGTTCATTGATCCACAATTGAAGTCTATGCTGGTCAATTAGGCTATTAATAGCTCGAGTGTTATAAATATATCTTATCTCGACTTTGTGTACTTGCAAGTGCAGCCGAAAACTTCAAGGCGTAGTAATAATCTCAAAGAGTACAAACTATTATACTTGAAATAAAGAATGTCAAAATACATATATTGCAAATTTAATTAGCTGTATAATATAGATCATCTCCCTTTGGCGTTCGTCCGTTTCCTATACACACACCGAAATAGGTAGGCTGAGTTAGTATCTCAAATTGTTGAAGTTGTGCTTGACATATAGTTATAATTGAAGTTTGTTATTCATTACACAGATTCTCAAATAATATCTTATGTTTATGTCTATTTCACAGCTATATATAGGTATTTCTTTTTAAAGCTAGTACTTGTTTAACAATAACATACTCTCCGAAACAAGCAATAAAGTTGGATGTCAACCGGCAAGTACTAACTACCCTTTTTTAATGCATGTAAACGATTTGCTAATGTTAACTTAATGTTAACGATTTGTTAATGATTTGTTAATGTTAACCTTAATTAAATTGATTTTTTGCTTTCAGGTAAAACTTTCATCAGATATTTATTTACAGTAACAACTATATTTTGCATATTGTACATGTACACGTACTTTTCACGTTGTGGAAACATTCTTTTCGATGATTTTATTTGAAGCCGCGACCTAAATTTTTTGCATAAATTTCGTAGGTGGTTTAGCTAATCATATGTTCCAGTATGCATTTGGTTATAGCATGGCAGAAAGTAGAAACAGTCAGCTTATAGTGCAAAGAAGTAATATGTTAACTAAATACTTTGATATAAGTTCTAATACTTTTGAAGATCATGGTTACAATAGCGAGTCATGTTGGTGTTTCTGGACACGGGAGAATGATAAAAACTGTGGTTACGACGAAAGTTTGGAAAAGTTACCTTTGAAAGATTTATCGATAATTGGTTATGTTCAGTCGTGGAAATATTGGAGAAAGAACGAAAATAAACTACGAAAACTATTTAGTTTTAATAATAATATTACGATCGAGGCTCATAATCAGCTGAGAAGTATTCTGACTCAGAAAAATATAAAATAACCCAAGATCAAGTAATTGTGGGCGTTCACATAAGAAATGGAGATTATACACGAAAATTTGGAGGATATGGATACAACATTGCACCAAAAGAGTATATATTCTCTGCTATGAAATATTTTAGAGAAAGTTTCATTAATCCATTTTTTATAGTGTGCACAAATGAAGTTATATGGACTAAACGTGTGCTATCAGGAATAACTGATGTTTATATAAGTGAGGGGAATTCGGCTGCAGTGGACATGGCATTATTAGCATTGACTAATCACACAATTATGACAGTTGGAACATACGGCTGGATGGTAGCGTGGTTGACAAGGGGAACAACTATATATTATAAATACCCCTTTGTTCAGGGCTCAGAGTTCGCATCCCAGTTTCATTCCAATTATTCTGATCATTTTTATCCAGGTTGGATAGCTATGGAATGAAATGTGTGGTGGATTCTTTTTATATAAGATATGATACACCATTATATTTTTTAATTCATAATATGTTTAGATTGCCAAAAATTACTACAAAACTAATACTGTTTCATGAAAATCCGTATAATTGATCATAACATCGACATACAGAAGGGTCGTTATTTGAAGTTCCTAGAGAAGATAGGCTTTGCAAACTGTGCCTTGTACTTGAAAACGAAGAACATTTCATCTTAGAATGTATCACGAATGAAACAGTTGACAGAACATTTATTTAATAAGTTAAATTAGGGAGATGAATTATGTCACACTCAAAGACCAAATATTATTAAAATAATTAAACCCTGTATCCTTCATGGAAAATATGAAAATAATCGGCTTCTTTTATAAAGCAGTCATTAAAACTGAAGACAGAAACAACTTAATAGTCCATGTTTCTTCTATATTTCATGCATATATATGATTGATGTTTGCTCTGTGTAGCATTTATAATTTGACACAAACATTTATGTAACAAATTAGCAATACAAATATATTTGTTTAATATGTTCAATTTAGAGAAAGACCTTTTTCTCAGATGCCTATAATTGACCATCTTGTTGACAATATTACTTAAGGTGTCCTGGTTAAAAAATTAAGATAGGGTTTTTACGTTACATTCCTAATTGCATAAGAATTAAAGAACTATAAGCAGTACTGTATTTTTTACGTCGACTAACCAGCTTCATGAAAATCTTTACTAATCTTTAAATTATTTTAACGAAATATTCATTTTTGCAGCCACGAATTCAGTTGAAAACGATCATCTTACTTTATATTTTTATCAGTCTTGTCCATTCTTGTAAAGAATCTAGACTTCAGACATTTTGGATTGTATTAATAAAGTATAAAACCATATTTCGAAAATAAAACATGCCACACTGAAGAACAAGTGATCAGAATGCTTGAGTTTATCATTGACAACATATTTATGGAATTTTGAGGTAGAATATTCCAGCAGGTTGTCGGCATTCCTATGGTAACTCTCCTGGCCGACCTTTTCGTATTTTGTTATGAATCGGAGTTCCTTCAGACACTTCTCATACATTTCTCAACGCAAACGATATTCAAGAGCTTGCAGCTGCTATTCAGACTTTGAAAAACGTCATCGTCGTCTGAGCAAAAAATTAATGAGCAAGGGTTTTGTCAAAGAACGTCTCGTCTTTATCTTAAAAAGTTAAACGGAAAGTACCAAGACCTTATAGATAAATATTCAGTGTCTACTTCACTAATGATACAAAATGGTCTTGAGTTATAGATTCTAAATGCTGAAGTTGTGTATCTTTTTATTTACTTTACAGTTTTCCCTCTATTTGTGTTCGTGCTATCATGTATCTTTTGGTCGTTTGACTTTCGACGTGACTCGGTATTTATGCTTCCCGCTATCGTGTTTTTGACTTTGGGTGTTCCTGGTGCAGGTGGTTCCTGATGTGCGATTCGAACGCAATTGCTTTTTACAGTGTTTCCATTTTGTTTACCCTTGTATTTATATTTTAATTAATTCGTAGTTTATCGAGAAAGTGTATACTATATATGATATGTACTATCAACTACAAAACTTTTTTATCGGCGTTTTTGTGAATTTACTATCAAATACAAACACTTTTTTGTTGGCGTCTTTGTCAGATTTAGTTGTATGTTTGTTTCAATTTTTTGGTCAGTTGTGATGTATGTTTACACACTGAGTTTTGGCTGGTGGATCCCAATTATCGCCACATTAACCTTACATGTCTGTTTGGGTTGCTCAAACAGTTTTGTCAATATAATGGAACTGTAAGCAACTGTCATAAAAGTGGGAGTATTAACTAGCTATAAAACCAGGTTTAACCCACCATTTTCTTTTGAAAATGCCTGTATCAAGTCAGAAATATGACAGTTGTTTTTCACTTGTTCTGTTGATTGATAACGTTTGATTTTATCAGTTTCTATGGACTTCCCCTTTTCGAAGTTACTTTGGAGTTCGGTATTTTTGTTATATATAGCTTTTTCACATGTACTGCTATTATTGATGACTTATCATAAATGCCTTCCTCACATAACAAGTCAAAATGCATGCAAATGGAACAGTTTTATTTTTTGATGCAGAAATGTGCTATAAAGCAAGGATTTTAAGAAGAATTGCTATAGAAAGAGTTAAATTAGATTATTAAAAAAGAAGCGAAGTTAGCAATGTTATATGGCAAACAAAAAACTGGTACTTAAAAGTTTGGAGTTTTTTTCTCATCCATTTCCAAAAGTGTATCCACGCAAGTGATAAGCAATGAATGGCACAAGGAAAACACTCCCTTGGATATTTTACATACAATTTTGACATTTCTTTGACGAACTTAGCAAGACCTGTTATTGATAATAACAATATTTCATATTGAGGTATAAATCACTAATTATAAATTATGACGAAGTTGGTTTGATATTTAACATTCATCGGCTAATAGTTCATACCCATATCAGGACAAAAACAAAAGACTACTCAGTGACGCTCGAAATAAAAAAAAAGCCAAAAAGGCCAAATAAAGTAGGAAATTGAAGAGCATTGAGAACGAAAAATTCCGAAAGGTTTTACCAAATACAGCTAACTTGAGGTAATATATTCCTGGGGTAAAAGTCAACAGGAAGACATGTTAACCTACCCGGACACATTGTTCTTACTACGAGCCAACAACTCTTCGCATTTACTTAATGACGCATGCTCAGCGCAGGAACAGCAAAAACAAATTTTCTAGTCTTTGTTTCTTTTAATGGTACAATTCTGCTCGTTGTCATTTTCAGTGCAGTTCGTTATTGTCCATTTTCAAACGGGAAAACATAAAGTAACGAGATGTGGAACGATTGCCAATGAGACGATGTTTACAACTGCAGGTCGCCGTACGACCTTCAACCATGAGCAAAACTCATACTGTAAAAGTAAGCTATTAAAGGTTCTGGCATGGCAAAAATGTGTTTTTGTCTTGTATCGCATTCTGTCCTAGAATATATACAGCGTTTGTATTACATGTCCTAAGTTTGCAAATAGGTTATTGCCAAAAGTTAAGTTCCACTGATATATGTTTGTTATTCAGGCAAAAACATTTAGTGTTAATATCATTAGAGAATTCATGTAATCTTCAGATCTTCTTCGAAAACAATTTCAGAAATATAATAATAGAATTTATGTTGACCATATAACGATTAGTACAAAAGAATTCAAGGTCAACTTTCTATTCGAGACTCTGTTATGCTGTTACTTATCTCTTATTTTACATGACCGATCTATTGCTCATGTATTATCTATATTAATATGTTTAATGTGCTAGATCATTTTACCGATTTTGCCCATTATGGGTCCTCTATTGGGAATATAACTTGTCTATCTATCTATAGAATTAACAATTTAAGGGTATATCTCTATCTATAGATTAAACAATTAAATGATATATATATATATATATATAGATTAAACAAATGAAACAACTCTTTTGCATTGGTATGAAAATTATGAAATATTACAATAATTTAGTAGGTCATAGGGCATGTATGACGCATGCAAATGATAAGGTATGAAGTATCAATTTTTTAAACATCAATTCTCTGTAAGGATCAATCAACAGCTGGCCACTTGAAAAAATAATATGACTGGAAAAAGGTTTTTTTTTTTGTACAAGCTAGTTGTGTTTAAACTAGAAATAAACAAGAAATGTTGATTCTATTGTAAATTCTTTAGTGTTGCTATGGACAAGGCTTTCCCTAGCAACCATGACAAAAATAAACTCCAAACTGACATTCTAAATATGGTTAAACTCAGGTTTTAATGCAGTCAAGGTTAAATACAAAACTTCATTGAAGAACAACAGAATATGATAAGTAAAAAAACATTAAGATACTTTGTAATATGTGATATCTTATTTGAGTATAAATGGCGCGAAGTTTGGTCTTAAAAGAATATGTTAAATTTAGCCAAAATTGGTCAAGTTTGGACCCTCAAAACTTTTTTTTGCAAAAAAGTAGACCATAAATGACTTTAAGATAGCTAAGAGCTTACTTTGGTCTATACATCTATGAATGAAAATTTGCGGGGCATTATTACATTATTTAGGAATATGTTGTAAAAAAAATAGAGTGAAAAATAAAAAGGCAGGACAGAGATTACAACTAAAAAAAAATGCAGGACAAAATTTTTCATCCTAGCCCCCATAAAAATCAAATGGTAACTCCCTAAGTTTTGTCAAAATCTCTTCTCTAACACTAGACACATGTTCTTCTATCGTGGCAGGCATGTTATCCTCGACTTTCTTCCTCCTCGAAACTCTTGAAAAGTAACTAGCTATTTGCTGTGGTGTAAGAAATTCACTCATTTTGAATCTTTTTTTGCCCTTCACTTTCGTTGTTCTCATTTCTTGTGCTACAGAAATAGGATCCTCTTTCTTTCCGGTTGTTTCTCCTATGTTAAATTTTTCATCTAAGTACAGTTTTTGCTCCTTGCTTAATAAAGTTGGCGGTTTTCTGGTCTTTAAAGCCCAACCCTCTGAAATATTTTCCTTAGCAACAACAGTATCAGATGACAAAGAATACGTTTTCTCGACTTTACTTTTGACTTTTGTTAAGTACATTTTTTTTGTCATGTCAAGAGTAGGCTCATTTTTCAACTTGAATTTACAGTTTCCGATTAAAAGATGGTCGTCCAAATTTTTATGTTTGATAAAACTTCTGACACACCCATCATCAGGGCAACACAACATTCCTCCCTCATTTGGACTATTCTCTTCATCACCAACTGCCTCCGGATTTTGATCCTGATCCTCCTCACTGAAATGTTCTTCCTCATTGTTACTTTCCCTTAAGCCCTGCCTGGCTTCAGTATAACTGACCTTAATATCAGTAAAGGTTATGTTTTTAGAGAAATCAGTAACTTTTAGACACACTGACATTTTCATCTGTAACAAGCTGAATCAAACATGTTGAAAGTTTGATAAATTATGATCCACTTTTTTTGAAACACAAATTAAAGTAAAAAAAAAAATGCTTTGTTTGAATTGTTTACGATGGTTTAAACATGTCTCTTTGAAAAGTTTTATGTATAATACATTGTTTAAACAAGGCCCCAGATAGCTTCAACTCAGAGGCAGATTTAGGGGGCGGCGGCCCCCCTTTTGTGGGAAAAATTTGGTTGATGTGTTTAGTGATTCACTGAAGCATGACTGGAGCAGGCCCCCTCTTAAGCAGTCAGTAGGTCCCCACTTATGAAAATTTCTGGATCTGTCACTACAACTGGATGAAAAAGTTGTGTAATTTCGGAACTTATCCGGATTGGTATAAATAGCAATAAGATGTATTGTGAATTCTGCATGAGGGTGTGGATGGGGGTTTACAGAATAGAGAATAATGGGGGAAAAATATAAATAATAGAGAAAAATAGACCTTAAAAATAAAGAATAGAGAAAAATGAGGTCCTAAAATATGAAGAATGGAGAATAATGGGCAAAAAGTATAAAGAATACAGAAAAATGGCCTTAAAATTATAGAATACAGAAATGAAGGACCTCCATTGATACCCACCTGCTGGCTGCGGAACCGTAGCTCTTAGGTCCTTATGATAATTTTTGACTATTTGTGGACCATAGAGCTACGGATTTTTCCTATTTCAAACGTTCGGAATTGCGACCAAGGTTCAGGTCTATGGTCCGCAAATAGTCAAAAATTATCATAAGGACCTAAGAGCTATGGTCCGCAAATAGTCAAAAATGATCATAAGGACCTAAGAGCTATGGTCCGCAAATAGTCAAAAATGATCATAAGGACCTAAGAGCTACGGTTCCGCAAATAGTCAAAAATGATCATAAGGACCTAAGAGCTATGGTCCGCAAATAGTCAAAAATGATCATAAGGACCTAAGAGCTATGGTCTGCAAATAGTCAAAAATGATCATAAGGACCTAAGAGCTATGGTCTGCAAATAGTCAAAAATTATCATAAGGACCTAAGAGCTACGGTTCCGCAAATAGTCAAAAATTATCATAAGGACCTAAGAGCTATGGTCCGCAAATAGTCAAAAATGATCATAAGGACCTAAGAGCTACGGTTCCGCAAATAGTCAAAAATGATCATCAGGACCTAAGAGCTACGGTTCCGCAAATAGTCAAAAATGATCATCAGGACCTAAGAGCTACGGTTCCGCAAATAGTCAAACATACACAAGAATCAGGGACAGCTCAGCGGGGGTAACGTTATCAGTGACCAACAAGGGAGCACTTTTGGACTGATAAAATTTAACATTGTTGTATATGGAAAAACATGACAGTGGCTTTAAAATGATTTGTCAACATTTTATTTGTACAATCATAAACTATTGCCATGGCAGGTGAAAAAGTTATTAGATTTATCTTTATTTTGATGTAAAAAAAAATATTTTATGTTATTTTAAAGTGGTGTCCCTAATGATTTGAAAACTTCCCATTAAAAGATACGTTTTCCTACATAACTTAACCAAATTCAATGATGACGAGTGGTAGTAAAAATTCCTACAAAATCCATTATTGCAGTGACATTTTTTCGCCATGTCCCATGTTATTTTTGTATAATTCTTCTTTCTGAAGGTGCAAAAAAAAATATTTTAAGATTACATTTGATGGTGTCCTTGGAAGTTTGAATATGGTGATTATTTCGTTATCAAACGTCAGTTCATGTATACGTATATTGTAAAGAACTGAAACCGATATCTATACGTACCATATTGGGAAAGACGGAAAATGTTTGATATAAGATAGCGTCGAAACTCAAAAATAAAAAAAAAAAATAATAATACTAACCATTTTTCAATTATTGTTTAAAATAAATTCATGATGACGAAAATGTTAAATCGAGTTTTAGTCCTGATTAAAAATTGTTGAAATTTTAAACATTATCCGGATAATTTAAATATATAGATAGAACTTAAACACATTTTGTATGATTAGAAAATTGCTAATGAATTACAAAGAGCTTGTTTGCAGTACACACCTAATGACAAAGGAAACAATGTGAATTTGAAATTCTGTACTTAAAGTTGGATGATGAATTAATTAAAAATGCAAAGCATTTGTGTATTGCTATTAAAGTTTTGTAGGGTTCGGGAAAAGTAAATTTAATTGTTTTTTCTTTCTCGTAAACACTTATTATGTATAATACATATTTTATGTATTGGAAGGAAAAAGATATGTACAAGTATCGTTTATTGTGTTCTTATCATAACCATATTAAGGTGTGAATTTAAACAACAACCACCCGCTGTTTTATCATCTGCCAGCTATTCAATTAATGAAAGATGTAGACCGACATTCATGCTGATTTTGAATATCATTTGACAGTACTAAAAGTTTAATGTACACTTAACGTATAACTCCGTCAACTTCTGTACTCATTGATGTTTATTTACTCCATATCCTTTTATTTTCTATCCAATATGTTAATTGTGCATCTAGAACATTCAAATGTCCGATGATATAAAAAAAATACTTATTCAACAGTTAAATTATAATAATAAATTTAAAAACAGTTGGGAACTCTCTTTGACATATCATTTGATATGTGCAACAGGTTTTCTGATATTTTAAAAATAATATTACTTTGCCTTTCAATATCAGTGTAATCATTTATATCAGACCAAACTTTTTCTATGAATGAAGGTAGATGTGGGGTATAAGTAAATGCAGAAGTCATGAACTTCTGGTAACTGAGATAGCAACCCAACCATGCACATTATATAGCCTTCTCCAAAAGACAGGCTCTTACAGGGCAACTTAAATACTCAATAATAGACATGCCTTTATAAAAATGTCAAGATCTAAATCGCCCAGAGTCTATACGTTCAATGTGAATTTAACAAAAATGTATGTGGTGTTTGCTTACATCCTCGTTTTTCAGTCTCTTGTGGATTGTTTTCTAATATTGACAATAATACCACATCTTCTTATTTTTCTTAAGGACTGTTATAAACACAAACATTCTCCAAATAACGAAAACAAATAAGATATGACATACGACAACTACTTACGAGGTCCCCAAATTTGGACAGGTACTAGTACATGTATATGAAAATGTGTTCGAGTTAAACTTACTTTTGTAGGTCTCAACCCTCCCCCTTTTGAATCTCAGTATAGATTAACAGAACTTGCTTAAAAGAAAATGCAAAACATACAAGTTCTAGATAAGAACTTAACTGGTTGTTTAAGGTTATGCCACACATCTTATTTTTGGTACCGAAAATTTGCTATCCTATGCCTTTTTTCACAGTTCCAATTCGCCTCCTATTGGTGTCTATATAAAAATGACCGTCCCACATGAGTGCATATTAAATATTTTTGGAAATCTATTTTGCCTTTCTGCTAACCGGGCTATGTGATTACAATTTTTTTTTTTTTTGGATAGACATGTTTTGTTTATGTCTAAAATTCAAAGAACCCTCATACAATGGCTGTATAAAAAGTTGTATATAGCAGACCTAGTATAATGCTTTTTCATGAACTTATTTAGCGATTTTGCAGGTTTAATATATATGAAAACATTTGTTATCTTCATCAATATGAATTGCTTTTTAAACTTGCTTGAGGAAGACGGAAAACGATCCCGGATACACATGTGAAGATGAAGCTCTATAGTTTATTGAAAAATTTAGATTCACACCGCATATGTTTTCGAAATTTATGAGTTTCATATGAAATTGTATTGTGTCTTGTTTTTGCATATTACTCCCATCTTTTCTTTTCAATATGGGTTTATGTTAAGAATAAACATCATTATCTAAAGGTAAATAATTATAAGTATAAACAACTTTGTAAACAAAACTAATTCACGGTAAAGAATTCATAATGATCTAGTGATTATTTAGAAAATAGGCTGCGTAGTTCTTCATTTATCAATTCTAACGAACAATATCACAAGCTGTATAATGAATTTATGTGATAAAAAGAAAGCACTTCAATAATTTAAGTTTCTCTAATATATTCAAACGATAGTAAACAGTTTTACTATTTAATTGTGAATTTTTGTCCTATCGATTGTGTGACGGTCAGGCGTCGGACTTTGTGCAATTTACTTGCAACTCAGAACTGTGAAAAATTACCTTTACTTATGACCTCATAGCATTGTAAAGTCAATCGTTTACGGTTTCAGAGGCGTATAAAACAGATAGTAAATACCTTTTTTCAGATTTTTTTTTACTATAATCAAGAAGACAAAGAAGATTCTTTTGAAAGAAAGATTTGTAATTATGCCAAATGAAAATTAAAATATGAACTTTTTTTGACATAGTTAGTCGTGAATTATTTCTACTACAGTCCAAGTAATTGCATATTTAAATATAATTTTTCTTTCCCTTTAAAACCAAGTGTTTTGATGATAGCAAGGATTTAAAACTATACAAATCCTTGCTGATAGTTAACATGTTAAAGGATTCCCACTGATTAAACAATTAACACATATATGATCATATATAGACCATCGCGACACAAATCGAGAGTTGTCTTATCTGGACTGGACACCAGATGAGTCAAGGAGATTAGAAACCCAGTTCAAAAGAATTATTTCTTAATTTGAGTTATCTCTCTCAAAAGTGTCCACAATTCTTGTACATGAATGATCATCAGGACCTAAGAGCTACGGTTCCGCAAAGAGTCAAAAATGATCATAAGGACCTAAGAGCTACGGTTCCGCAAATAGTCAAAAATGATCATAAGGACCTAAGAGCTACGGTTCCGCAAATAGTCAAAAATTATCATAAGGACCTAAGAGCTACGGTTCCGCAAATAGTCAAAAATGATCATAAGGACCTAAGAGCTACGGTTCCGCAAATAGTCAAAAATGATCATAAGGACCTAAGAGCTACGGCAGCTACCCTCCTGCATGTTTTGGTTTTGGATTGATGTCTCATTGACATTTATCTTAAAAATGTTTTTAGTAAGTATCACACAAATATCATGAAACTTTTTCATTTTATTATCATTATTACATATTTTTACCTACCTGTTCCAACCGGCAAACATATCCAGTATTTCTGTTAATGATGGGAACATGCTCTAGTTATTTTAGAAGTTTTTAACTATTCATTTTATTTTTAACACGGTTAAACAGACTGGTTCATGTATTAGAAAGTGTATCCCCTCAAGGAAACAAAATCTAAAACAAATAAGATATTTTAGATTTTAAAAGTTTTATCCTAAAGAAAGAGCGTTCTACACTCATAATGGTTAAAAGATATTTTAGTTGACAGCAGAAGTAAGTTTGTCTGCCATTATGTAGATCTTCACTGGCTTATTACTGAAGACTCCAAAAAGGGGACATAACTCACTATAATCAGTTCAGGGGCCTGTACTTTATTACTATAGACATATATACTAAAGGAGATGAGCTATGCTAATGTGTTTAAAATTGTTTTTAAATAATTAAAACTGATACATTTTCTATAAATTTTGAATATTGAATAATATTTTGGTAAAGCTCTGAATAATACAACCATTAAATATAGGGATAAGACGTGTCATTAAAATCTCTATGTAGGTGACCTGCAGGGTTATTGCCCCAAAAATATTTTTCGGTAAATTGATGAAAAAACAACCTTTATTTCATTTTTTATAATGATATATTTGAGAAATTCTGCTTTTGGAGTAAATAAGATGTTGAAAATGGTCAAAAATCAAGGATTTCTTCAGTAAAATATAGCAAATAACCACACTAAAATCTAAAAAGTAGACATAAAATTTTATCAATACGTGGTTTTAATGATTTTTTTACACCTGTATTATCCTAAACACAACTGCTGCAGTGGAAGAAATTGTATTGATTTGTCTGAATTTCTTTCAATAATAGGTCACTTGCCGAAATACACAAAAATGCCTATATAATCCGAGGACAGTCTTGTTTCCATGGCAACAAGACCATGGTAATAAAAATATTGGTCTGTATTATGTCCCCATGGTTCATTCCTTTAAAATATAATGGTACATTTTTGATACCAAAAAAAGAAACTTGTAGATCAAGCCCAAAAGGCACTTTTTATATTTACAAAATTATACGAAATGAATCTATACCCATTGATCTACAATTTAAACTTTTGATTCTATGATAGAACCTATCTTACTGTATGGTTCTGAAATTTGGGGCTTTGAAAACCTGAAAATTATCGAAAAGACTGACTTGAAATTCTGCAAAAGGGCGCTGAAAGTTAGAAACACTACGCCTAATTTTATGGTTTATGGAGAATTGGGTAGATTTCCTCTGGAGATAAAGGTGAAAATTAGAATGATTCTATATTGGTGTAAAATTGTAAATAATGAATCAAAGCTATGCAGTTTATTGTATAGACTGATGCTTGGTTTAAAGCCTAAATCTAAATACACCTTTAAATGGGTAAATTTTATAGAAGCAATATTAAACAGTACTGGCATTGGATATATTTTGCCAATCAAACGGGCTACTGTGATAAAATGTACTTAAAACAAATTCTTTGTGATCAGTTTGTACAACAGTGGTTTAGTGATATTGAAAACTCATCACGAGGACAATTTTACTCTATATTTAAAAAAGATTTTACTTTAGAAACATACCTTCTAAAACTTCCTGAATATTGCAGGCTTTGGATCACACACTTAAGGTGTTCAAATCTGCGTCTGCCTATTGAAACAGGCAGATGGCAAAATATACCGAAGCATGATAGAATATGTACTTTGTGTATGAGTAATATTGGTGATGAATTTCATTTGTTATTTAAATGTACTAATCAAAATATTGTTGTATTGAGGGAAAAGTTTCTACCAAGCTACTACACAGTGAATCCTAATTATAAAAAATGGAAGGTCTTCTTTCAATATGTAATGTACAACTGTATAAACGACTTTCTGTATTTATCAAAACATTGCCAATATGTTCTGAAAATGTTGAAAACATATTTTATAATATTGTTATATTTATATGCTACATCTATATTATTGATACCACATGTTTACTTCGTCATGTTTATATAATGCTATTATTAATGACCTCATGTTACACATGTATCTGTGTCTGAGTGTTCAAATAAAATCAAAATGAACCAAACAAAAAAAATAACTTTAAAAAAAATAGTTTGGCCATCAATTTTTATATTTGGGTCATTCTTACAGAGAATCGATGTTTAAAAAGTTTCTTTGTTATTTCATTATCAAGAGTACTTTAAAATAATGGTCATTACGGGGTTAAAAAAAATTAAATAGACCGGAAACTAAATGAATATTGAATAAAATAAACAAGTGACAGCTTGAACTTAGTTTTTTACTTCATTAAAAATGCATATTAAATATTTTTCATCAGTTATAAAACACTCATAAGTTATCTCTGCATATAATTAATTGTTCTGCTATTTGTTTATCGTTTTGCTGTTACGTGTAAATTTACCTTATACAAACAAACAAAAAACGATATATGCAATTGAGATTCATTTTCTTGATATACATATATTTTATTTCAATCTAAGCTGCCTTTATTCTGAATAAGTGTAAGCATACAGGACCACTCTATCAGATATTATAACGTGGTCAATATAATAAAATTCTATAGATTCATTCTTAATGTATTCAAATAACCCGAGATTAACAGGGTTAAATAGAAAATCAGATTCGTGTTTGCATTTGTCAATAAAATAAAACCCGCAATTTAAAAAGTAACAATAAAATCCCAATAGTCTATTTCCCGAAGAAATCAACAGACTTTATATTTAAATATAACGCCGTTATTGTCAAACGAATAATTAGGAACGATAACTCTTGAGACGCTTTCCCATTTTCCCGCATCTTCTAAT
This sequence comes from Mytilus coruscus, assembly GCA_017311375.1. NCBI lineage: Eukaryota > Metazoa > Mollusca > Bivalvia > Mytilida > Mytilidae > Mytilus > Mytilus coruscus. Next base: position 49,276,855 of record CM029601.1, read on the forward strand.
TCCTGCATCAGAACCTCTAGTCTGTCTTTATATTCTTTAACGTAGTCTAAGTATTCTTCTCTCATGACTATAACAACTAAACCACCTACAACAGGATGCATATAAATAAAAAAAAAACAAACAAAAAAACAAAGGAGATGGAGCATTTTTGTGTATCAAAAAAATCACCATAGAAATCAGATATACTTATATAAAGCTAATGGTATTGGTTGGGGAAACCAGAGTAACTGAACAGAACCAGTCGAACTTCGGCAGGAAAACTGGCAATCCTTGTCAATTAAGATGGGAGTCGACCATACCTCGCCACGAACAGGGATCACGTTACTAATGCATCAGTAGCATTTGGAAGCATCATGTGTCTAATATTTGACAAATTGTGGCAACTTATGTAAAAATATTCTCAATTGTCTTATTCCTATTATGGATTTTTAATAGGCTTCTTATACATTTTCGACAAAATTTTTGTCTATTAGGATTTCACAGAAATGGTCTGCTGCTAATGCACAGACCATTCATCTTTTGTTTGGGCGGGAACACAATTTTAAATTCCTTAAAAAAATATTTTAGTTCCAGAAGGAAAATGAAAAAAATAGTTTGTTTCCATTGAACATAAAGGTGAAAAGGGAGGGGGTTTCAAATTATTTTTTGAGTTTCTGTGTGTAATAAAAGATAAAGTTTGTTTTTAATTAAAATTGAAAATTGATTGTCCTGATAAAAAAAGAACCTCTACTTTACACTTTAAAGACGAATCGCCTGTATCTATCAAGGCAGACATCTTATAGTCGAATGTTATGAGATTTTGATTGACTCTTACGGAATATCTATTTGTGTTTGACGTTGTTTTGATTCCCTTTTTTGTTGTTGTTTTAGTCCATGATTCATTACTGCAAAGGAATTACCAATACCATTGAACTTTTAACATGAGTTTTACGACGAATTCAACAGAGGAACATGAAGTCGTTACCCTCTCGGTCTGAGTGTGTTGCTTTAACTGTTTGTTTTCTGTTTTTAAAAATAAGTTGTCTTTTTATCCTTTTAGCATTGTTTTGTCGGTCGATTGATTTACAGATTTTGCTTTGAAATCTACAGTTTTTACCTACAATACTATTTAATGTGTATGTATGTGTCTGTGTAAATTTCTAACGTGAGGGTATCCAAATTGCACCTATTTTGCCATTTTTACACCTACGTTTATTTATGATCTAGACAAAAGTTTCCATTCTGTGTTTATTTTGTAGATGTATCATTATTTACTATATAGTTTCACCAATTTAATTTTTAATCAATATTGAATCATAGAAAAATGGGTATGAACAGACCTCCAAACGATCAATGATTCTGTAATGAGGAGTACCCAAATTGCATCCATGCTTAAATTCACATCCTTAAAAGTCGAATAACAGATATTTTGTTTTATTTCTTTAAATATTTAGAACAATTTGACATTAGTCCATGCGTACTATTCATTTTTTAAGAAAAGAATGCTTGTAACATATTTTATTTGCTAATTTTTAAAAGATGACTTTTTGTGGACGTCGCATGACGACGTTTCCATACATTTTACTTTTTCCAGTGAACACTTCATCTGTTTATTTATACTGTGAACTTTTTGTGTATATTTAAATATATTTTCCTATGTTGAAAGACGTGCGTAGTGTCAAATCATAAAAATACCAATTGCTTAGTCTCTAGGAAAACTTGTAAGATTTCCTCTGCTATTTTCATTAAATAGGTGCAATTTGGGTACTCGGTGCAATTTGGGTACCGTGACGTTATACTTAATGGTTTTTGTAAAAATATCAAAAGTAAAACTATTCATATCAAAACATAAGGTACTGTCGTCTTACCTGGTTTGGTAATTCTGATCATTTCATGTAAAGCTACACATGGAATGTGACCTTCACCCATACCACCAGCAATTATTGTACAATCATATGTATCTGAAATACAGGATTGATTAATTACTTCTTAAAGTCCAGTGGCAGATATAATATACACATTCAGGGCGACATCATGTTAAAAAGATACGAATACATCCTAATATTTATTATAACGAATCAATAAGCCGGAGTTTTCAAGCGTTAGTATCTCACAAGGTGAGTCTGCGTAAAGGCGTCTAATTCAACCCGGCTATATCTTTAACTCTGAGCTAACAAATGCCTGTTCTTACTACGTACTAAATGCTAGTTCACATAAAAAAAAAATTGTCACCCTATCCGCAGTGGCGGATCCAGGAGGGGGGGGGGGGGGGGGTTCCGAGGGTTTGGACGATCAATGCATTTGAATGGGGACATGTGGTAGAAACCCCCCCTTTCTCCTGGGTTGAGAACCCTCCCCCTTTTTTTAAATGGCTGGATCCGCCCCTGACCCGGACACATTGCTCTGACTACGGAAAAACCAGCATTTGCTCTTTCCCGTTTTTGCTGCTTAGCGGATAAGCAGCAAATATCAATTTTAAAGTCTTTGTTTTGACGCAGCCTAAGATCGAACCCACGACAACCCGCACTCGAGGCAAGCAAGCTACCAGTAGATCACCGAGGCGGTTATAAATGAGGATTAAACTTTCCATATTGAAATATTGAGTTTCAAAGTATTAAGGCCTTGTAACATTCTTAAAAATAATTTCTGCTCGGGTTCTTTATGTGAAGTGAATGGTGGATCGATTGACTGGTGTTTTTCCTACCGTCTAGTGTCTAATTTTTCATTTGTTTAGGATGAGAACTAGTTAACTATAAATTCTATATATAGGCTGTGCAAAGTGGGTATAGTGGGATAAAGGACGGGTAATTGTAGCTGTCACTGAGAGATAGGGAACTTTGGACAGATATTTTGCCTTACAACAGGCCACTCACGGAGCTCCAATGAGTTGCTGTAACAGCTCTTTAGCACCCTTTTACACGAGGAATCGGGTTTAACGTCCCCATTACGACAAGACTTGACTTTGTATTAATATATCCTGTACAGCGTGCCTAACAGATGTTCATCTTAAGCATATGTTTTAATACCGGGTGGGAGAAGTCCAGTTGGCCATATTTCTTTACCTATGGGGTCAAGTGATATGACATTGACGTCCCTAACCTTACTGGACGTGAATACATACATATTAATACATGGCCTTTCCCATATCGGCCCGGGTATCATCCCGAGACCCCAATATGAGCCTGATACGTTTGAACAAAAAACAAATATGATATACAGCAACATACGGCAACAGTTTTATTGCTAGATTTCTTATACGTGCAGAGAGTGTGGCTCAAAACCGCATATCAGCCCGGCCACGTGACGTCACATATTGCTGATTTGGGTAATCAGCTTGGTGTGAATTTATGGCTAGTTTACTTCCGCTCGTTATACATGTGCAAAAACAACCATATTAATGCTAAGTATATGATAAATATGTTTATACCCCGCACATGCAAGCCGACGCCCTCTTTCCGCCATCTATAGAGGAAAATATATTTCCTTAAAATCGAAAAGAACTTTGAAATTGTTTTGTGTATCATAATGTCCACTGACAATTTTCTAATATTGAACTAGAACAAATTTGATAAAAGTACGTTTAATCAGATGTTGATAGACTTTTAAACACTTTAATTTCTGTATTATTGGAAGTGGCACTAATACCCTTGTCTTTTACAAACAGAGCTCCACATTGAGGCTTGTACATGTATACGTGTAATTAAAGAGACAATACCCCTTGCGTAAAATTGCTCCAGTTAATAAAACGGGAATTAAAGTTCCTCTTTAGGTATAATAGTAATTTCAGTTTTTATCCAAATGAGAACAGGTCTACTTCGAAAACGATCACGTGGATTTTTGTTAAAATGAAATAACTATTTTAGAGCAAGCGTATCCATCTCTCTCTGAGTCGAGGTCATGTCTAATTTAACACACAAACCAACAATATCGTCATCTTCAATCTTGATAAGAATGAACAAGAGCAAATACACGTGACAATGAGCTATCTTACCATTTTCAACTGGAAGTCTTTTTTCGCATATAAATTCACAGATGAGTCTACCATAAATGTTCTTTTTTCTTGCCATTGCAAGCATGCCTTCAGCTGGATCTAAACCGTCTATTTTTTTAAATCCTCGCTTCTGTAACTAATTAAAAAAATGTACTAATTAAAAAAAAAAAAAAATAAGAATTTTGTATTTAATTATATAATAAATTATTTGTTGCTGTTCCTCCTTTCAGTTTACGGACACTATCATGATTTTTTTTAACCATTATGGCAAATGTGTGTTTCAGATGACCTCGTGTAACTATTCAATTTTTCGTACCCACAATACCAGCCTCCATCTTCCATTATGACTCACCTTACTATTCGCAAGCAACACGACGACTGTTCCTGATGGAGGAGGAACAGCTCACCCTCCTGTTTTGTTGGCGTTTGTATTGCTCAATCTTTAGATTTCTGTTCAATGTTATGAGGTCTGTTGTCTTCTCTGTGTATATTTTTCAAATGGTCACGGAGCTGTCAGTCTTTCTTAGACTTTTTGTTTCGTTTTTTTTTTACTTTGAAACAACATAGTTACTTTTAAAACTAAAATGTTTCATATATTGTATCTCTATTAGAATCTTACATTTTAACTTTTTTATTGGTCATGGAAATGTCTAAGTCTGGTATTCTTGATACACTGGTTTTTAAACCGTGGAGTTTCTTACAAACATGTAGATTTTGTACCTTAATGAGGATTGAAAAATAGTTTAACGTTCATTTCATATGAAAAATCGAGACATCTGTTATCAAGCCAGAAATTTTAATGTGATACCAAGCTAACTTGCCTCTCCGCCTAAAAATCCTGTCCCTGCGGCTATGTCCAAGATGTGTATAGATTCTCGGTTACCCAGATACGCCTGTGCTAAAGCCTCTGCGCCATATTTTGGACCGTTGTATCTCTCTGGGCAAAGATCCTATTTAGAACAAATAATAAATTTCACTAATATATATTTATATTCCCCTATTATGGTACAAAGTCGTTCGTCTTTGAAGAGGACGAACTTAAAATCAAATTTATGAAGACATAACGATATGTTTACCGCAAACTCGCACCGTGACCTGTAATGGGCTCCTCAGGATAACACAAGTATCTTTAATACTGCAATACAGAAATAAGGTGATGTGATATGCGGGTGGTAAAGGGGGGATGGGGTCTGAACACGGAAACAGGTAAAATAAAAATCGGAAAAACGTTGCACGGAAAATAAAAATCGGGAAAAACGAAGCACGAGAAATAAAATCGTAAATATTAAGGAAAAAAATATTAGAAGTTATTACTCAGCCGTTCTTGGAGATCATGCAGTCATTATTAATGGACATGAAGACCCGGCGGTCACCTTTTAGCGTCCGCTAGTTGCATCTGATTTGAAAAAAATATTATTCATAGTAAAACAATATCCGGGCTGACTTTGAATTAGTCCCGGTTTACTTTTTAATCAAATGCAGGACAAGCACGAGAAATTAAGAATACCGACACGAAACACGGAAAATAAATAAGGGGAAACACGAAGCACGTACATCGAACCAAACACGAGAAAACGAGAATAGAACGTCAAAACACGAAAACACGTGAAATAAAAAGACCGAAAACGTTGCACGAAAATGACCCTTTACCATCCTCTGATATGATTGCCAACGAGATAGCTATCCACCATAGTCCAAATGACGTGGACGTAAGCAACCATGGGCCATTGTACTGCCTTCAACAATAAACATTGCAACTAGTTCACGCCATGATACAAAGTCATCCGGATTTAGAAAAATTGCTACTAGTGCGACTCTATAGTAGTCTTCATGTTTCGTGCAAATCGATAATCGGAAATAAATGGCGACCATATTTTGTTTTTATCAGGAAATGAGGGAACATGTTGTGAATGTAAAAACTCAGTTTACTGTTTACATTTATTTATTTTGAGCCACACTCTCTGCACGTATAAGAAATCTAGCAATAAAACTGTTGTCGTATGTTGCTGTATATCATATTTGTTTTTTGTTCATTATTTTGTACATAAATTAGGCCGTTAGTTTTCTCGTTTGAATTGTTTTACATTTGTCATTTCGAGGCCTTTTATAGCTGACTATGCGGTGTGGGCTTTGCTCATTATTGAAGGCCGTACGGTGACCTATAGTTATTTTTTGTGTCATTTGGTCTCTTAAGGAGAGTTGTCTCATTTGCAATCATACATCTTCTTATTTTTATATAAATCCATTTTTTTCCAGTAAAAGTCGGAACTTGACACCTTTTTGGTCGACCCACTTGAATGTTCTTTTACAATTTATTATTTTCTCAGTTTTGTTTACCTCTTCGTACTTTCCGCTATATCCCCATTTTGAATAATATTCTGCAACCTCTTCTTTGGTCATTCCTTCTCTGTGGGCCCCATAATTAGCACCATATGCACTGGCATCTTCTTGGGGACTAGCCTCTATATAGTTTAATGCTTTCTCGTCAGCCATTATTATTCTGTTGGTGACCGGCTGTAAGAAAATATTACTTTTATTACCATAATTATAACTTTTATTACCATAATTATCTTATGTCCCATAACAAATATAAGGAAAACAGTATTTAATTCATACCTTGTTTTCATATTTGTCCACAGCAGCTTCGTATTTGCTTTAATTTATTATTTCTAACATTCATATAACTGTATAAAGAAGTTAAAAGTCTGAACGATCATGATGACAGTTGGTTGTCAATTTTAACCGTCTGCGAGTTAATTTTCAAAAATTTCTAAAAAATCTCATTGGAGTAACCATAAGAGTAAAGAAGCAAATAAACCTGTCGCCTAGATCGAAAGAATAAAAATGCAAAAAGTAAACATTAAAAGTATGTAATTTTTGTCAACCTATTTAGTGGGTAAAGGAGCAAATAAACCTGTCGCCTTGATCAAAAGAATAAAAATGCAAAAAGTAAACATTAAAAGTATGTAATTTTTGTCACCCTATTTAGTGCGTAAAAGTGCAAACGATAAATGGTCTGGATATACGCAATTCTTCAAATAAAACCGTTAAACATTCCATAAAAGCCATTTCAGACTTAAAGTTGCCAAAAAAGTTCCAATTTTGAATTGGGAGGCACAATTATCTGTCTCTGAGGCAAAACATATACTCCCCTTTTGAAGATCCTATTAATCAAGTCATGTTTTGTTATATCGTCTTTTCCCGCATTTTGGTTTATGACCCTTTGTTAGGCTGAACTTTTTTTCAAGCTACACCATTAATATGTAATTTTTGTCACCCTATTGAGTGCGTAAAAGTGCAAACGGTAAATGGTCTGGATATACGCAATTCTTCATATAAAACCGTTAAACATTCCATAAAACCATTCCAGACTTAAAGTTGCCAAAAAAGTTCCAATTTTGGATTGGGAGGCACAATTGTCTGTCTCTGAGACAAACCATATACTCCCCTTTTGAAGATCCTATTAATCAAGTAATGTTTTGTTATATCGTCTTTTCCCGCATTTTGGTTTATGACCCTTTATTAGGCTGAGCTCTTTTTCAAGCTACACCATTAATCATAATAGAAGTAGTTATAGTAAATAATAATAACATCAATGAATAAAATCAGTCTCCTCAACTCGAAATACCCGTCTTCCTAAGAGTTCGCTCTGGGTGTGACAGCGTCGGGGGTTCTCCCCGGTTTGTCCGTCTTCCAATATATACTTATCACCATGATTTGACCAAGAGTGCTGGAGATGGCGTTAAACATCAACAACAAATTAATGTTTGTTTTTACGGATGAGATCTTGAGACACGAGTCGTGCTTACAGAAGAAACGTTAATAATTATACACGGCGCAAAGGTTACTTACTAGTTATCAGTATTTGTTACTGTTAGTCTTTGATCCGTGCTTTTATTCCCACAACCTACCTTGATGTAATTGAAAGAAAACGATGAAAAATTGTATTATATTTAAACAGATATGATGAATTATTATTTTAAAGTATCAATAATTGGTTTGGAAGACCATATGACACCAAACGAACAGAAAACAACTGTTGCTACAAAATTCAATAAAATCTTTTAAAGAATTATATAACAAGAGGCTATCAAGAGCCTGAATCGCTCACCTGTATTTCAGAGGAGAAGATTTTTAAATGTTAACAAACATGATGAACAAATTGTGTAAAATTGTCTTTAAAGGGCAATAACTCCTTAAGGGGTCAATTGACAATTTTGGTCATATTAACTTTTTTGTAGATCTTACTTTGCTGAACATTATTGCTGCTTATAGTTTATGTATATCTATAATAATATTCAAAATAATAACAAAAAACTGCAAAATTTTGTTAAAACTACCAATTCGGTGGCAGCAACCCAACAATGGATTGTTCGATTCGTCTGATAATTTCAGGGCCGATAGATCTTGACCAATTAAACAATTTTACCCGATGCCACATTTGCTCTAAAAGATATAGTTTTTGAGATATAAGCCAAAAACTACATTTGACCCTTATGTTCTATTTTTAGCCATGGTGGCCATGTTTGTCGATGGATACAAACTTCGGATACAATTTATAAACAAGATACCCTAAGCCTAGGAACATTTAGTTAAAGTTTGAAGGTATTTGGCCCAGTAGCTTCAGAGGAGAAGATTTTTTAAATAGTTTACGACGACAGACGACGACAGATGACGACGACAGACGACGGACGACGACGGACGCCAAGTGATGGCATAAGCTCACATGGGGCCCTTCGGGCCCCGGTGAGCTAAAAATATGGAGATGTTCTTTATGTTTTTTTTACACTTTTTATGTCCCAGCCGTAGCTGAGGGGGCATTAAGTTTTACCCTTGTCCGTCTGTCCTCAACCAAATGTTGTGAAACTTAATCACAATGCTTATTACCACAACACACGGATCATGTTTGAATTTTGGTGTCGTCACTGTTACCGTTCTAGAGTTATGCCCCTTTACAAGTGGAAAAATTACTGAATTTTTCGTTTCCGTTTTCTTACTAAAGTTTGCCTTAACCAAATGTTATGAAACTTATACACAATGCTTATTACCACAACACACAGATCAAGTTTGAATTTGGGTGGCGTCATTTTCACATTTCTAGAGTTATGCCCCTTTACAAATGAAAAAAAAAATGCTGAATTTTTCGTTTCCGTTCTCTAACTGAAGTTTGCCTCAACCAAATGTTATGAATCTTATACACAATGCTTATTACCACAAAACACAGATCAAGTTTGAATTTTGGTGGCGTCACTTTTACCGTTCTAGAGTAATGCCTCTTTTCAAATGGAAAAACTGCTGAATTTTTCGTTTCCGTTTTATAACTTAAGTTTGCCTCAACCAAATGTAATGAAACTTAAACACAATGCTTATTATCACAAAACTCAGATCAAGAACGAATTTGGGTAGCGTCACTTTTACCGTTCTTAAGTTATGTCCCTTTATAACGTTATATGCAAGCGGGGTCATCATCTGTGTCTCATGGACACAGTCCCTATTTATTTAAATGTGAAACACTTGGTTATTTTTTACAATAAGAGTAGAGAAGCATATATACCTGTCGCATAGATCGAGAAAATAAAAAGGCAAAAAGTAAACGATTAAACTATGTAATTCTTGTAAACTAATGTAATTCCTATTTAGTACGGAAAGCTGCAAACGGTAAATGGTCTTGATATACGCGATTATTCTAATAAAAGCGTTAAACAAACCACTAAAACATTACTGACTTTAATCCGGAAACACAATTGTCTGTCTCTGGGACAAAACATATGCTCCCCTTTTGAAGTTTCTATTAATCAAGTAATGTTTTGTTATATCGTCTTTTCTCGTATTTTGGTTTATGACCCTTAGTTAGGCCGAGCTTTTTTTAAAGCTACACCAATAATCATAATAGTATTAATAATAGTAATAACAATAACATAAGTGAATAAAATCAGTCTCCTCAACTGGAAATACCCGTCTTCCTGCCCTAGGAGTTCGCTCTGGGTGTGACAGCGTCGGTGTTTCTCCCCGGTTCGTCTGGCTTCCAATATAAACTTATCGCCATGATTTGACCAAAAGTGCTGAAAGTGGCGTTTAAACACCAACAATAATGTTTGTTTTGACGGACGAGATTGTTCCTGAGAAACGAGTCGAGCTTACAGAAGAAACGTTAACTTAATACTTATACACGTAGATATGATTCTGGCGCAAAAGTCACTTACTAAGTATCAGTATTTGCTACTGTAAGTCTTTGATCCGTGCTTTTATTCACACAACTTGCCTTGACGTAAATGAAAGATAACGATGAAGATACAAATATAACGAATTTTGTTTTAGTAAACAGGTATAAATCAATAATTGGTTGTTGGGAAAGACCATATGTCACAATCAATGATCAATGTCATTGCATATCGATATGCATACATGATTTTACGTTAAGGGGAATGTGTCCATGGGACACAGATGATGCCCCCGCTTGCATATAATGTTATAAAGGGACATAACTCAAAAACAGTAAAAGTGACACTACCCAAATTTTTACTTGATCTGAGTTTTGTGGTAATAAGCATTATGTATACGTTTCATAACATTTGGTTGAAGCAAACTTAAGTTAGAGAACGGAAACGAAAAATTTAGCAATTTTTCCATTTGTAAAGGGGCATAACTCTAGAACGGTAAAAGTGACGCCACCAAAATTCAAACTTGATCTGTGTTTTGTGGTATAAGTTTCATAACATTTGGTTGAGGCAAATTAAAGTTAGAGAACGGAAACCAATTTTGGGACGTACGTACGGACGGACGGACGGACGTACAGACGGACAAGGTAAAACGTAATGCTCCCTCCGCTACGGCGGGGGCATAAAAATAATGATAAAAATGGGATAAAATTGCTACACAATTCAATAAAATCTTTGTTTTTTTATTAAACAAAATTTAATGTTCATACGAATTTCACTTTCATAAATAATTTATGTGTAACTTTTCAAATGTTACCAAGGTTAAGAGGGGAAATTCAACATATTAACAAAAAAGAATCTTCTGTTCCCTTTCAGAAAAAAAATGTTTTTAAATACAATGCTTGGTGTTCCACTGAATGTGGGCTAAATTTTAACGAAATAAAGAAATAAATGGGGAATGTGTCCATGGGACACAGATGATGCCCCCGCTTGCATATCATATAAAATTATAAAGGGACATAACTGAAGAACAGTAAACTGACGCTACCAAAATTTGTACTTGATCTGAGTTTTGAGGTAATAAGTATTGTGTATAAGTCTCATAACATTTGGTTGCGGCTAACTTAAGTTAAAGAAAATAAACGAAAAATTCAGCAATTTTTCGATTTGTAATCAGGCATAACTCTAAAACGGTAAAAGTGACAACATCAAAATTCAAACTTGATCTGTATTTTGTGGTAATAAGCATTGTGTATAAGTTTCACAACATTTGGTTGAGGCAAACTAAAGTTAGAGAACGGAAACGAAAAATTCATCAATTTTTATGTTTAGAAAGGGACATAACCCAAGAACAGTAAATGTGAAACTACCCAATTTCGAACTTGATCTGTATTATGTGGTAATAAGCATTGTGTATATGTTTCATATACCATTTGGTAAAGGTAAACTAAAGAAAGAGAACAGAAACGAAAAATTCAGCAATTTTTATATTTAGAAAGGGGCATAACCTAAGAACGGTAAACGTGACGCCACCCAATTTCAAACTTGATCTGTATTATGTGGTAATAAGCATTGTGTATAAGTTTCACAACATTTGGTTGAGGCAAACTAAAGTTAGAGAACGGAAACGAAAAATTCATCAATTTTTATGTTTAGAAAGGGACATAACCCAAGAACGGTAAATGTGACACTACCCAATTTCGAACTTGATCTGTATTATGTGGTAATAAGCATTGTGTATAAGTTTCATACCAATTGGTAAAGGTAAACTAAAGAAAGAGAACAGAAACGAAAAATTCAGCAATTTTTATATTTAGAAAGTGGCATAACTCAAGAACGGTAAACGTGACGCCACCCAATTTCAAACTTGATCTGTATTATGTGGTAATAAGCATTGTGTATAAGTTTCTTAACATTTGGTTGAGGCAATCTAAAGTAAGAGAACGAAAACGAAAAATTCATCAATTTTTATGTTTAGAAAGGGACATAACTCAAGAACGGTAAAAGTGACGCCAACTTATTTCGAACTTGATATGTATTATGTGAAGTTAGAGAACAGAAACGAAAAATTCAGTAATTTTTCCATTTATAAAGGGGCATAACTCAAAAACGGTTATAGTGACGCCACCAAAATTCAAACTTGATCTGTGGTTTGTGGTAATAAGCATTGTGTAAAAATTGGTTGAGGCAAACGAAAGTTAGAGAACGGAAACCAACTTTGGGACGTACAGACGGACGGACATACAGACGGACAAGGGTAAAACTTAATGCCCCTTCTGCTACAGCGGGGGCATAAAAATAGATCAGATACTACAATGAAACTTTAGTAGAGTCGTACAAGACAGAAAACACTGCACAACATTGTATTCATGCAGACAAAAAGTGACATAAAGAAAATAATGAAATATAGATTGTTTATTTCGTCTTTACGCTAAATCCGATGAATGTGTACTGATTCATACTTTAGTCTGGGAAAACATGATTTAGTAGTTGTAATTGGCTTTGAACTAGCTTTCCGTTACTGCGAGTACTCTTATATCGGAATTTAGTGTCTTTTATTTTTATCTTGGTTGGTTTGTTTGTGCTTCGTACCAGTCTTTTGAGTTAAGTCATTTGGAACTGATTTTTACAGTTTGTTTTATGATGTGCTGTTACACCACTGTCATACATGTTTAAACCCGTCACATTCTTTATATGCCTGTTCCAAGTTAGGAGCCTGTATTTCAGTGGTTGTCGTTGTTGGTTCATGTCTGTCATGATATTTTTTTTTCGTAAATTGTATTTTATCAATTCGTCCGTTAGTTTTCTCGTTTGAATTGTTTCACATTTTTCATGTCGGGGTCTTTTATAGCTGAATTCACAATAATTATGTATGAGAAGAGAATGACCATTGTAAATTTTTGTTGAGTCCGCAACATTTCATCGAGGAAGTGAGACATAGCGATCCTATATTCCGTTGGTGTAAGCGGCGGCGTCAACATATGTGACCCGCCATGACATTTCCAGGCTTATGGAGGTAGAACGTCATTGTTAGAAAAACGCCGTTAAATATTAGAAACGTTATGTAAAATTTCGTTTTGGGACACACACGTTTATTTCTATACTGAATTTATGTTTTGGATGCTTTTTACCATTGCATATGAAATTTTGTATAATTAAAAGCTTTTAGCTAAAGCAGGCGAACTAATCATCAATTTCAAAAATTTTGGGGCCCTTTTTTAGTTTACTTTGCGGTATACATTTGCTCAATATTGAAGGCCGTACGGTGACCTACAGTTGTTAACTTCTACGTCATTTTGGTCTCAGGTGGAGAGTTTTTTCATTGGCAATCATACCACATCTTCTTATTTTTATAAAGTCACAGCCACTTAATACCCCCTCCCATCATATATTATTTTAAACGCTTTTGTCTACATAAATTCGTTACGAACTGTAAAATATTGTATGTTCCATAACAATACAAGCTTCTGAAATGGATTTAAAGAAATAAAATGCATTTATCTATACTAGGGACAGTCGGTTGGTATAAAAGGATTGACGTGAATATATGCGATGTACAGTAACTTCATAGATAAGCAGACAGAAAAGACCAGACACAGTATTTATCAAAAAAGTCCAAAGATGTCGTAAAATAGGTTTGCATCGTAGAAAGAAATATGTTAGTAATTAACTTCTAGTTGCAGTTCAAGGATTTTGAAAAGGGTGGGGTACCATGATAACGTAAGGAGTGGAATTTGAAAAAGTTTGTGCATTTACCATATAAATAGCTGCGGCCCAGCACCCCCAAAAACTAAAAGAAAAGAAATAGATATAAAAATCCGCCTCTGACTTCATAAGTTGAAACCCGGTAAAACTAATATAATAAATTGAAAGTAAATCAATCATTTACAAAGGACAAGGTACGATAAGGGGCGTTTTTGGCCCCCTCCCCAAATAAGTTTATATTGAGGTCCCAATGTATTACTATGTAGGATATCGTCTTGGTCAAATCTTCATGCTCGCTTAAGAATGGATTCAAGTTCACTGAATTCTCACCTATTCCTTCGTAATTTAGTAGACTCCCCAAACTGTCGTTGTGGTGATGTAGAAACAAATTCTCACTTCCTGTTATCTTGTCCCATATACACCGATTTAAGCCATGAACAAATAGCATCTGTTTCAGTTCTTCCTGTTCGAGTTGACTCAAACATTTTGCCTTTTGGATCAACGGTACTCTCAGATGAGCAAAATAGTCATTTATTTAGTTTGGTGCAGAAATACATTATCAAAAGCAAATGTTTTAACTCTTGATGTTAATGCTTCATCATTCAGAAAGAACCCAAGCATTTCACACTGTATATATTACAAAAATTCATGAATATTTTTTTCTCTATTTTATTTTTCACCTTTTTTAATTCATTTGAAATTGTATTCAAATACGCTGTTGGAGATTACTAAGCGCCATTAAAATACAATAATTTTGTATTTTATAAATTAGTGCTTTCGATAATAAAAAGTCGTCATCGAATAGTCTCATTATGCCAATATCCATAAGCCTGGAAATATCGTGGTTAGTCACATATAGATTCAGTCCGCGGTAAAAAGTTATTATCAATAACTTTGTCAAACCTTCTTTGAATTGTATGAAACTTGGATATAAGCTGTTTTATGATCAAAAGAAAGTATCCAGAGCAAAATTTTGAAAATATTTTTTCCATTCTTCTTTATTGCAAGGCATGTGCAAACAGGTTGAGTGGGGTGGAATGGTATTGTGGAGTAAAGTCATGAAGTAGAGTGGAGTCAATGAGTGGAGTGGAATGGTATTGTGGAGTAAAGTCATGGAGTAGAGTGGAGTCAATGAGTGGGGTGGAATGGTATTGTGGAGTAAAGTCATGGAGTAGAGTGGAGTTAGTGAGTGGGTTGTTGGGTCAATAATTTAATAATTTAACCAATTTTCAATATACAATTTTTCTATACAGTCTAAATAAAACACGAAATCAATCTGTCTGTCTGGGGGTTTGGTCTCAAAAACTTCTTACTGCATTATTTGATTGTGATAGGATTTGGATAATACAATATTTTAACTAACTCCATGTCATGGCCATGATTTAAGGTGAGGTCACACACATATATTTGAAGATGCCTTGAAGTAGTGTACAGGTTATGAATTAAAAATCACCACACACATTGATATTAAAGAGGCAAATCTTTTGGTTAAATAAATAGAATAATTTATTATTTATTGATGTGAGGTTTAAACTGATTTAACATCTATTTTTTTTAAATGACAGCTAATCTACACTACAAAATTCCTTCTATCTATTTATCCGCTTTGATAGTATCTGAGGTTTTAGTAATGACAGTTTTATGGGTTCTATTTACAGGTGACGGTAGTTGGATACATTATTTATTAATAATTAGGAGAACCAAAATGTTTCAGATGGTACATAAAGTTGAAAGTGAAATGTTGAATTGTATGATTAAGCTTTATTACATCATGGTCTGTTGTAAGAATTGTTTTATGACACTTATGTATACAAGTCACATTACCTGAAGATCTGTGAAAGCAGTGAAAGCGCTAGTAAATGTGATGAATTGAAACCGTTATTATTTCTAATTAATTTTCTTAGTACATTGTTTGCAATGAATTACCTAAACTGGTCCGCCGTTCCACCTAAAGCTTCGCACCGAAGGAACGGGTTGGAGCCATTGTCACCTCGGCATCAATTGAGTCTTACAAATTTAACGATTCGCTACGAAATTGACCAATTATATTGACAGGAACTTTTGACAACTTGACCTCAAATGTTAATACTGAGATGCCGCAATGTTTTAAATAGTTTTATAAAAAGACCATAAACCCACTTATTCATGGTAAGGTATCAATATTTCTGACCTTATTGTTTTATAAATTGTTTTAATATTAAATATCGAAAAATATTCAACTCGTGACTGAACAACACTGATAATTAACTCATGCGCTACGCGCATTCGTGAGTTATTGTGTTGTTCGGTCACGCGTTGAATATTTTTCTATATTAATTTGAATTCTTCGATTAGTTATTCTATAATTATATATGTATTGTTATATGTTATTAACACTAAGTTTATGAATATTTTATGTGGACCAGAAGTTATCCTCCTTTGTATACTGTATGAACTGACTATCCCCTTTTGTTGTATATATATATATATGTTTCAACTATGATGCCTTCAAATAATTGTTTAACCGTAAGGTCAGATTAACAAAATTCTTGCAGGTACTAGTAATACAAGTTGTATAGCATATCACAGAGATCCTGTGTTTTGTCACTAAATGATGATGATAGCTACATATTTCACTATTACACAAATAACACTTTGCTTTTGTAGTTATTTCTTTAAAAAAAAACTCCAATATGTATATTGGTTTTTATATACCTATAAAAATAGTTTTCTCTTAATATCTAAAATTTTACAACCATTAGAAATACATTTACAATGACTTATTATGTCAATCATACACAAATCCAGTACAGTAAAAAAGGACAGCCGATTGACAGCATTAGCACACCTCCAACAGAACCAGTGGCTACACCGATGAACGAGAACAAAAGAAAATTCACTCTTCTTATGAAAAAGTCGAGAAAACCATCAGTAAAACAATGCCGGTGACGATACTGGTCAAAAGTTATTTCTAAACAACAATCGTACATTTTAAAGAAATTATTTGTTGAACAGCTGAAGCACGCCTCCGGGTGCGGTATTTTCTCGCTGTGTTGAAAACCCATTGGTGGCCTTCGACTGTTTTCTGCTCTTTGGTATAGGGTTGTTGTCTCTTTGACACATTCCCAATTTCCATTCTCAATTTTATTAGAAACAAACACGCAAAGACACTATGTTTTAAGTTTATTATTTACAGAGATAATTGCATTAGAAGTTTGTGAAACTGAAATTTAAAAAATGTTAATCTTTGCTGCATATTGATAACAAAAATTGGAAAAAAATCATGAACATTAAAAATCTAAAGATCTTTCAGGTCAAGGATTTTCTGAGTGTTCCACATAGTCATTAGCATGTTACAATTTCCCAAAATATATCTTTTTTCACGTCTTATTTTTTTCGATTACTCCGGTCTGCTCTTGTCACGTGAACTTTCCATATAAAAATATTGTCTTTTCGTGAATATAACAATTTAAAATCATGTTTGTGCAGATTAAAAAACTAAAGATAAATATTTTTATGAAGTATGTTATCCGTTAAAATATTTTTACTATGTTTTATACAATTCTAAGAAAAGGTTGTCTCGATTTCTGTACTTATAACATATATATTTGTGGTCTTATCGATCTATTAACTTTCAATGTTTACATCGGGATAAGGTCCGTTTGAATTTGCTTAGTAACTTAATTTCAAAAGTGTTAATCTTTGCTGCATATCAATCGATTCCATTGGCATCCCCCCACAAACTTCTCTGATCTAGATGCATACATATACAGATATTTGGCGTGTTCAAGAGAGGTATACAGCCAGTAAAAACATAATTCAAAGTTGGGACTCCTGAAACTATTTGTATAGCAACATTTTAAACCAATTACACACAAAGCTTCTTTAGCCTGCTGTACTCGTTGTTTGCTGTTTTAAGAGGGAAATGATAACATTATATGACAATTTTGTTTTTATTTCATTTACATTTTATTGTAAATATTTATCAGAACGTTTTCTTGTGAATTTACAATCAATAAGGTCCTTGTTAAAAAGAGACAAACATTGAAAAGATCAAGATTTCTGTGTTTACAGGGAAGGTAATATTTTGTCACTAGACTTCCCACTGGGACTGTTATCAAAGACTGCTCAAAACATTGTCCAACTTTGAAGAATACAATAATTATGACAGATGAAAAAATGAATAATCTGCAGTGCTCCGCAATTTTCAGGAAAAAAATGCCTTTGGAAAGGAAGAAAAAAATCGGGAAATACAATTAATGATTTTACATTAGATATTTCATGGTTGATTTGTAGATTTGTTAAATTTTTACCCCCATTTCATGACTCCATTCCATCGTCCACTCAACCTTTAGCACAATTTTTAACCACATGACTTCACTCCAAAACTCCACTTCACGACTCCACTCCACTCAACTGTTTAGTACATGCCCCCCAGAAATTAGTATGTGAAGTCATGTGTGTACTGTTTGAATGTTTAACATAAGAACGTAAACTGTTCATCATCAGAAGTTAATTTTCTGAAGGAATCTGTGTGGAGGCTTAACGAGTTGGGTTTAACCACGAAAACATTGTACTACATTGGCGGATCTAGGGGGAGGGGTGTTCCGGGGGTTGGAACCCCCCTTTTTTCGATTTTTTATAATAAAAACATGTTTGTATGTGAACGTTTCATGGAGTTCCGGGAGTTGGAACCCCTTTTAAAAATGGCTGAATCCGCGCCTGTACTAGAATATACATGAATCGTATTATCCGTTATACATGTGTAATAAATTTATTCCCTGTTCTTATTTACCTCAAGCATAGTATGTTCTCCTCCTTTCTCATGATTATACTACACATCTTTCAATCGATACATACATATATTAGTAATTTTATTTTACGAGTCATGCTGCAACGCGCAACACACCAACTGCACACGTGGTTAAAAGACTGAGAAAAGATTTGCTGATCGATCGATATGTACGACACAATCTCATTTCGCTCATAACATATCATAACTATTATACTGCAAATCTGAGTTTCGCACAAAATTGTTTATTGACAAAATTAAGATATATTCAAAATTAGTACTAAACCTAATGCACTATCGGAAAGATATATGGTCAGTTTGGCTAAATTATTCTTTCTTTTTAATTAAAATTACTTTTGTCATTTATGATTTATTCCTCTATAGGGAACTGTATTAAGGCTATGATAAATAACACACGAACAAATATTATGTACACGAATACGTACACTTCATGCTTTTTTCCGGGTTCATGTATAAAAAGGAATAAAAACGGGAAAAAGATAAAATCATTTTACATTTGCACTTTATACACTTCCCGGTGACAATTTTGGTTGATCAGCTTGAATAAAAAAAATTATTTATGTTAGAAACACACTACAATAATTACTAGAATACTATAATTACTAGAATAAAAAGCGTCTTACTTTCCAATCTGTGTGGTAAAAAGACAAGTCTACTAAGTCCAAACGTATAACCCGCTATCTTCCGAACAACACTGGATTGTTATCGCGATCATTCAATTTCCTTGATTATTTACTTTCAATAGCAGAGTCTGATTTTGGACAGGCAGCTTTAAAGTATACATAAGGAACGGATTGATTGATATATGATCCCGATATAGATGAATGTATTATACGTTATTTTTGGAATATTACGACGAAATCGTTTGGACTTTTTGCTATTTATTATCTGTAAAGAAAAGATACCAAATACACATATCTACTTAAAGTTAAAGATAACGCTAGCTGACACGTTTTATTTTATCAGTGAGATATGACATGGTAATACACGTGTCACGACAACCTAGTTATGAATATTTAGACTGACAACCAATAAATTATATAATTAAACGATATTTTTATTGAAGTTTAATTAAAATTCCCTGAAACAATAGAGCACATGGGTTAGGATGTGGGTGGGGGTTTACAGAATAGAGAATAATGGGCAAAAAATATAAAGAATTAAAAAAATGGACAAAAAAATAAAGAATAGAGAATAATGAGGTGCTTAAGTATAAAGAATAGAGAATAATGGGCAAAAAGTATATAGAAAAGAGAAAAATGGTCTAAAAAACAAAAGAATACAGAAATGAAGGACCCCCCATCATAGGTGGGCCCATAGCTGGGCCCATAGGTGTTACTTGAGATGAACAGCCTCGTCATGATATCAGACTTCATAGATGCAATATAAGGGTGGGACGGGTGGGCACGTAACACATATGTACCACTATTGTTTCACGGAATTTTAATTAAACTTCAATTAACATTTCTTTTAATTATATAATTCCATTTCACAAATATGGTACATAGCTGTCTCGTGAGATGTTTAGATATATTGCATCTTTTTTATCCTAAAGATTCCTGGAGATTAGAATCAGTAATTAATACACATATATAAAGTTAACATATTTATCTAATCATGGAAGTATTATCATGATCTGATCAACATATTTACATTGCATTACTGAGAATCGCATTAAAGAAACTAGTATCTATCATGGTTAACAGGTTTATTATAGAATTTACGAAAAGTGCATTGATTAGTCCAGTCTGCGGTGCGTAAAATGGTCGAAAGTGGTAAACCTTTACTACAAACTTGAGAAACAGACGCTGATCTCACACTGTGAGGTTTAAATGCGGAGCAATATATACCAGTTGCTATCATAATCATTTGATTCTGAAGGGGGAGGGGCTAACAAATTTGATGAGGTCAGAATATTTATTTCCAACATAAAGGCATGCAATGCAGTCAGATTATTTATTTTCACTCAGACCAGGGCCAGAATATTTATTTTCTGCTCATCCTCAAATTGACACAAAAACTGCCCCTCCTCGTCCCCCTCAGAAACAACTTTTCATCCCTAAAGTAATCTAACTTTTGTGGCACAGATCATCTATTTGCGCCCAACCCTCCCCTAACCTTGGACAGTGGTGTAACAGCATATAATATAAACAAGCAAACTATAAAAATCAGTAGAAAAGGGCTTAACTCATCAGATCGATACAATCAGAAAGGCAAGTAACAAAAACACAGAACGGACGTGGCAGGGTATTTATACATCACCACAACAAAAAAGACACTGAGTACAGATCTGAGAGTACTCACAGTTACTGAAAGCTAGTTCAAAGCCAATAACAACTACTAGTAATAAAAAAATCATGTATCTAAGACTTAAATATCTATCAGTCCACATCCAACATCCAATGGATTTAGTGTAAAGACGTCATTAACAGTCAGAGAATTATGACTTTGTGCAATGCCAAATTACAGGTATCGACAAATTGTAGAACCGTGAATATGTATATGTATATAACAATGCTATTTATTAGTTTGGTTTTAATTTACTTGTAACAAAATGAATATTTATACCAATAAAACAATTTTCAAATATCTAATTACAGTCTTGAATTAGTAACGTTTTAGAATAAGTTTATTTGAAGGATTGATGAGTTTACCCGAATCGTATCTAAATTTCCGGGCTCGGTAAACCACATCAAGGTAAAAATTAGGAAGCTTTCTACAGGTACGCCCAAACTTGCTAATCAGATCTTTGCATCTATGGAAGAATTTAGTAAAAGAGAGGCGAAAGATACCAAAGGACACTCAAACCTATAAGTCGAATATAAACCGAAAACGCCATGGCGAACAGTGGCGTAGCTAGGCGGAAGCTCGGAAGCCAAGGCTTCAACATCGTTTTGTCAAAAAAAAAAAAAAATTATAAAAAAAATAAAATAAAAAGGAGCTACAGGGATGAGAGAGAGGGAGGAGTGAAAGAGAGTGAAGGGGAAGAGAAATGGGCGCTGTGCGGTTAAATAAAAAAAAGTTGTAGAAGTCAACGAGTCGATATAGGGAGACGGATTTATATAAGTTCTTCTTGTTTCCGAATCCCTGTATTTCTATTGTATAATTGTATTTTGTGCACTTTTGAAAATAAAATATTGTTTAAACTAACGAGTCGATATCACTTCTCAGACTCCCGGCGTTCGTTCCCATCACCTGCGCATTATTTCACCTCTTTTTATAGCAGACGAATATTGTGTCTGCGGAGTGTTCTGCTAGTTACAATGCAACGCAGAATTGACAATGCCTGTGACCAATGCCACAGCTGAACGCAGTTTTAGTGCCATGCGACGGGTTAAAACATATCTGCGTTCTACTATGACAATCGAACGACTTTCGGGGCTATGTATCCTTCACGCATACAAGGAGACGCCCATTGATAAAGTATTTGACTGTTATGCAACCAAAAAGGACAGGAGGCTTGCTTTTTTGTTTAAAGTCACTGGTGAAAGAGATTGACTCTGACTCTCTTAATAATTCATATCCACACATAAGGTTTCGACCGGCTGTATCTACAAAGTGAAATGTTCCTCGCACAATTACCCTGCTGAGTTTGTATTTTTAAAATAAAACCAGACAATTTTTTTAGTTTATTCACTGACAAACATGGCAGGAAACTTAGAATCATGTATAATGTTGTATCATAAATATTGCTCAGCTTTAATACAACCAAAGTCAAAGATGAGCCATCACCTTTTATTTTTATTTAGTTGACCTCGTAAGTTGTATTCCGCTGCCCATCAATATGGAAAAAAAAAGATGTGGTAATGATTGCCAATGAGACAACTCTTCACAAGAGACCAAATGACACAGAAATTAACAACTATAGATCACCGTAAGGCCTTGGACAATGAGTAAAACCCATACCACATAGTCAGCTTAAAAGGGCTCGAAATGCCAAATGTAAAACAATTCAAACGAGAAAACTAACGGCCTGATTTATGTACAAAATAATGAAAGAAAAACAAATATGATACACAGCAACAAACGACAACCATTACACTGAATTACATGCTCCTGACTTGGGACAGGCACATACCGAATGTGGCGGGGTTAAACTAATTTGAAGGCGCCAACCCTTCCCTAACCTGGGTACCCACTATATCAAACTGAACATATTGTGTTCATTCCATCTCCAAACAATTCATAATGGTGTGGTTTTTATTATACTGGTCTTAGTAAACACAACTTTTCACCCCTCTGGAATCTCCTGGTTTTTACAGTTTCTTTGAGGAACAATATATATTTTTTCACAAAATTATCTGACTTGTATCAAACAAAAATGCTTTTGACTACACCTTAACATTCAATATTTTCAGTTAATATTTGTGGGTCTAAAATCCTAAAATCCAGGAGCTTCCGGGGGCTTCGCCCCCTGGTCCCCTACCAGGGCTTTGCCCTGGACCCACTGCCGATTTCGGCTTCACCTTCAATATTTGTCTAGCTACGCCACTGGCGAAAAAAAAAAAAGACGAAAAGACAAACAACAGTATACAAAACACAACGTAGAAAACTATAGACTGAGCAACACGAACTCCACCAAAAACCGGGGGGATCTCAGGTGCTCCGGAGGGGTAAGCAGAAAAAGAAAAAAGACCAACAGACAAACAACAGTACACAAAACACAACATAAAAAAATAAAGACTGAGCAACACGAACCCCACAAAAAACTGAGAGTAAAATTTTTTTGGTTTTAAAGTAAGTAAGTAATTTATGGTAACGAAATCCCTGACTTGATAATTTATCAGTAATATTTGTAAATATTAGAGCGAAGCGAGCTAAAATTTTTGGAACATATTGAACATTTTGGCCAGAACATTTATTTCCATGCGCCCAAATGGAGGCCAGGATATTTATTTAAAAATCTGCCAGTCCCCTCCCCTCAGAATCAAATGATTGTCCCCTAACCGTTTTCATCCATCTGGATACAGTGTCTCTACTTACTCCTTTATACGTCGCTACAAAACTTACATACAAAATATTTTCCTTGACGCGAAGTTTTTCAGTCATTTAGATGTATAATTTTAAACATGTTACAATGCACAAATTTGTATTTACAAAACTATCTAAGACAATTTCATTTAAATGTTTTCCTGGTCTAGTTTGTTTCAAAACATCACCTATTCTTATCTTAACAATATCATTCGAAAACTCTAAATTACGTATAACTAATAAATGAATAGACTGTAACCTTTGAGCTGTCAACAAAGACTATGAAGAAACACATTTCAAAGTTATACACAGCTAACAGTTCTAACTGATTAAAGACCGGGCTAGGGTATTAAAGGGAGACAGTTCATGAAAATATGGATTTTTTTCAAATATTGGGCAGGGTTAAGAAGTTAGAAGCATTTTCAAAATTTTAATTCTAAAATTGCTATTTTCTTTGCTATTAAACTTGTACAGTTGTCAGAACATACATAATGGTCAGTTTAGACCAAAATGTGAAAAAAATAACAGTATTGATAAGGACCATCTACCACCTGTTGATTGACTCTCATAAGCTCCACTCCATCCCGTTAAAGACGCATCTGATGTAATTATAAGTTCGGTATATCTGACACACACGTACTCAGTCTTGCTAGTCTCTATACTTTCGATCCACCAATTAATATCTTGCTTACACATTTCATTGAGACGGCACGTTGCGTCATAATTGCCTCGGTGTTTCCGTAACTGTTCGTTTTTTGTTATATGCAGTCTTTTGTGAAATAATTTTGCATACGGAACCCCGTATTCGCTTGCTACCATTTTTCCTATGAAAGTAGAAAATTCTCTGATAGAAACGTAATCTTTGCATAAAAAATGTTAAGTACATAGTTCCTTGAATCTTTTTGTGCGAGACTTATATTGCCAATCGGCTGTGGGTAGACGAAATAATTACTGTTGACATACTTGGGGAGGCCTGCTACTAATGATTCCGACAACAAAGGTAGGAGTATTATACACCATTGTGCAGATAAAATTAATTTAGATATACGGCATAACAAGTTTTAGTGGGGTTTACAACCGAAAAATCGAGATATAACGGAATTTCGCGACCGGGTGACATTTTTCAAAAATGCGAGTTAAGTACCTGTGTTATATTAATTAATGTATATAGGATTTTTTTTTCAGAGACAAGTGCCTGTGACCTGGTGGTAAGGTGTGAAATTGTAACCGATAACCAGTCAACATTTCTAGAACTGATTTATCACTCGTGATTTCAATTTTCAAGATTGTTTTTTACTTTACCACCTCCAAAGTTTTCAGGAGTATTTAACAAGATATGAAATCTCACATTTAATTCTCTTATTTAGTTGCGTAATCTGACTAACCTGTGGAACTAAAGATTGTTTGGTTTGTGGAACTATTATTATTCATTCAACGACACAAAGATAAGTAAGCCCTACCGTAGTCCAGAGCGAGGAATTCACGTTTTTACAATGCGATCTTGTCGTGTTCTATTATTTTGCAAAAGTATGTCGCCATTTTTATAGATGTGAAAACGAAAACTAAGCTTCTCACGAAAAAGGAACTCTTCATTGATTACACAAAAAAAAAAAAAAATAGATTTGTTCTCTTTTAAGACAATTTCGATAAGAAAGCAATTTAGGCATTTTGTGATTGCTTCTATTTGTATGCACATTCTAGTGTACGAACAGTTATTAATTTTCGAATATTTTTTACTGCTTGATTAACAATACTTAAAGGTAGGATCAGTTTCCACTGAAGATACGTGTTTTCGCAATAAGATTTTAAAAGTCAATGCTTTGTAAATTGGATAATTTTTTAAAAACATATCTAAATATTTGGATAAAATATTCAGTTGATGAAATTATTTCTTGTTTGACATGAGTTACAGAAAAAGAGGCGGAAGCTACCAGGGGGTCATTCAAAATGTATTAACCGAAGAAAAATCGACAACGCCATGGCTAAAAACGAAAGACGAGGAGAAGTCCACACAACACTACATAGAAAACTAAAGACTGATTAACACGAATCCCACTATAAACTGGGGTAGTGTCAGGTGCTCCGGAAGGGTAGGCAGATCCTTCTCAACTAGTGGCACCTATCATGGTGCTCATTATAACTCTCGGTGAAAGCAATAGATGATGTTTGCAGCCGCAATCTCGTACTTCTTTCTTTCTTCAATAGTTCCCTACCCTTCATAATCAGCACCGCAGTATACCAATGATTTGGTGAGATTTTTGTCTCTCAATACTTACTTTTATGTGTCTTTTATGTGTATTTGTTTATTGACTCATATGTTATTTGCATTTGTCTGTGCGCCCTGGGTTTTGATTGCCGCCTCCATTTCTATCTTCTTCCTTTTTATGGATAAATATTGAATTATTTGTTCACGAATATTCTTAGTTTGTCAATTTCATAAATAAGGAACTTTCTATATCTGCCTATTTCAATTAGTTGTATGCTGAGTGATCTAAGTAGTGCATCTACATACATCACTGACGTTGTGGGTTGAAATTCCGGATTCTTCCTCCAATAAAAATGATCGTCACGATACAGCCACGAGTGCTGAATGTGGCTTTAAACACTAACAATCAATCAATCAATCAATTAGTTGTGTATGCTCACTGCTTCTAAATTTGTGTGCAATCTCACGTTCAACTTTGGATGATTAAGATAATTTAGTTTTAACTTGATCTGTTATAAATATATCCTTTTTATTTTCTGAAGCGTTTCAATAATTATTTTTATCCTTAATACTATCAGTAGACTTAAAGCTTCTTTTTTATTTTAAGTAAACGGGTTTTTGTAATTTAAATGATTTAACAGTATCGCACGAATCAAATCAATACATGTATCTAAAGAGATGTTCTTTGTAAAACAAGTATAAATGCCTTCTGAGTCTCATGTTTTCAATAACGTTAATGTATCTTTTAAAAAAGAATATAATCCCGCTGTAAATGTTTGCACCTGTCCTAAGTCAGGAATCTGATGTACAGTAGTTGTCGTCTGTTTATGTAGTTCATACGTGTTTCTCGTTTCTCGTTTTTATATAGATTAGACCGTTGGTTTTCCCGTTGGAATGGTTTTACACTAGTAATTTTTGGGGCCCTTTATAGCTTGTTGTTCGGTGTGAGCCAATGCTCCGTGTTGAAGGCCGTACCTTGACCTATAATGGTTTACTTTTATAAATTGTTACTTGTATGGAGAGTTGTCTCATTGGCACTCATACCACATCTTCCTATATCTATATAGTTCATAGTTTGCACCGCAGATTTTTTCTCTACTGTTGTCCCCCTATTTATGACCGGACAGAGAATTTCAGAATGGAGATGCATCTTTTACCGAGATGCTCTATTAATAAAATTTTGTGTATCTATTTGAAACTGTAGAGTTATTTTGCTTATTTCTCAGTTTTGTTCTATAGTATTTCTAATATTATTGATGATAATAATTTACCAAACTTAGGCAGGATATTTTAAATATAAATCGATATAATAAATTTCAAAACTACAAATAAGTACAGGTCTTATTAATGTGCCAAAAAGATCACAAGCTCGTATTCTGTAAATGCTGATGCATTAGATTTTACAAAAAGAGGTAGTTTATGCCTCTTTATAAGTCTTTATCAGTAGGATTAAATACTAGACTGTGTCAAGCTAGCCGTCGATATCAACCGGCGTTAATATTCTTGAGGCCAGCCTTCAATATATTCATGAGCCAACAATAATATTCATGAGATGGCTTGCGTTCGATGAAGTGTTGTAAGAAACTATCGATTATCATGATAAAGTAACATTTTTTTGTTTATATTTGATATTGTTTCAAACAGGCAAGTCAATGGGTGTCTTCTTCGAGGTCTGTTTTTACTTCATCAATTATAAAAAGGAGATATTAGTCTTCTGCAAGGTCTGCGTCTTTTAACAACATTTAAATGAAAGTAAAAAAAAAAGGTTAATGCTTCTTCAAAATTCTGTGATAAGTGAAATAATGTAAACTGAAACAACAATGAATAACAGGATGATTAAATATAGAAATTTAACGAATACTTTAAATAAAGAAATTGAACGAAAGAGATGAAATAAGCATTGTTTACTTTTTACCCATTGTGACTTAGATGGATAGTTGTCTCATTGGCACTCATACCACATCTTCTTATTTATAATTATGAATCTTGAAAACGGGACATTCCCCCGGACAAATTAAATAGAACAGTTCTTATAAATATCTCTGACTTCTCGAAGTATTTAAATATTTTACAATTATACATTACACGTAACTGAAAGAGATTGAAAAGGAATTAATTGCCATATGGGTATTCCATAATCTGTTCGTTATCTACACATATAGTCCCATCTCTAAAGTAAATGCGATCGTTTATCTTCTATTTTAAACAGACCAGACAAACAAAAGTTTTACAATTAAAGAAAAAAGAAGAAGAAATAATAACTGACAGTTACTTTTTCAATGACCTTTCATTATTCAAAACTACGGAGACCAATCAGTCTTAACATAATCAGGTTATTGCCATTCAGAGGTAGGCATTGCGTTTAAAATGGCCCATATAACTTAAAACCCTAGACCCGAACGAGTTTGTCAGCAAAGGTTATGGGGAGTACCCTAGTATATCACAAAGTCGAAATTAACTATTGCCGGCTGGCCAAAATAAGAGATTCTCCACGTGGGCCATGATACCAGAGGTAGAGGTAGGCATTGCCTTTGAAATGGCAAATAGCACTTATGCTCTAGACCCGTACAAGTTTGTAAGCAAAGGGTTTAGAGGGGGAGATACCCCGGTATATCACAAAGTCAAAATTAACTATTGCCGGCTGGCCAAACTCAGAGATTCTTTTTAAATTTTAACTCCTGGTAATATCTTTTCCATCAATTTTCTGGTATGTCTTGTTGATTTTCCTTATTAATTAACAAGTTATTTTATTTCGATCCCTCATGTTGTGGTTATCTCTTTGATATCTTCAGCCTCTGCTATTTTTGTCTACGCTATTTACTAAGGACACTACAACAATACAGTAAGGACTGGAAATGCAATGACTATTTACCATAAAATTGAGAATGGAAATGGGGAATGTGTCAAAGAGACAACAACCCGACCAAAGAGCAGAAAACAGCTGAAGGCCACCAATGGGTCTTCAATACAGCGAGAAAATCCCGCACCCGGAGGCGGGCTTCAGCTGGCCCCTAAACAAAAATGTGTACTAGTTCAATGAAAATGGACGTCACACTAAACTCCAAAACATATAAATGAACTAAAATTAAAAAACATACAAGACTAACAAAGGCCAGAGGCTCCTGACTTGGGACAGGCGCAAAAATGCGGCGGGTTAAACATGTTTTGTGAGATCTCAACCTTCCCCCTATACCTCTAGCCAATGTAGAATAAACAAACACACAGCAATACGCACAGTAAAACTCAGTTTAAAGAAATCCGAGTCCGATGTCAGAATAGGTAACAAAAGAAACTAAGGAAAATGACAATGATACATAAATTAACAAAGGACTACTAGCAGTAACTGACATGCCAGCTCCAGACCTCAATTAAACTGATTGAAAGATTATGTCTTCATCATATGAAAACCATGACTGTTTTAAATTAAACAGGTACCCTCTATGTTTTACTTTAAAAAAAAAAAATGAAAGCTACTTCTGACAAACAAATTGAAAGAAGAGAAATAGACGTTTCAGGTACAGATATGCTGGTTACACAAAATATAAGGGCATGTGAATTGGATGACTTTGTTTATATTCATTGTCTGCTAATAAAATACACGAAGTAATTGCTGATGGTGAAAGAGGAAAGTAATATCTTTTTCAAGTTCATTTTTTTTTCTGCTTATCATGCATTCAATTTTGTAGGTGTATTAAAAGGCAATTTTAACAAAGTTGTGGTGCGTTGTTGTTTGGTTCAATATTGATAGATTTTTCCGGATTGATCATTTATATTCATCTATTTCCACGCATTCTTATTTTTTGCCGCGTAAAAATTTACTTTCACTTATGTACACATTTGTTTCCTGCATTTTCTGTTGCAGAATATCCCAATATAATGCATATCTCCTATGGCCAGACAGATATACCAACAACAAAAAAATGCTAGATTTTTTATTTTGTTTATCTTAAATTAAAAAACTACGATAACATCCCCTATCTGGACTTATAGATAACTGTCATAGATTGACTGCATTCGTATGTGTCTTCAACTATCTGATTTCTAATAACATGATTCGCTAACAGGAAACTCATCTGATCCTCTAAGATGAAATTTTTTCAAAGAAAAATCACTTTTAAAAAATTAGTTTCTTATGATATACTAGTAGGTTTCTCCAAATTATAATTTTAACGGAAATTTCGTTTTTTAAGGTTATGGGGGACCTGAAAACCAAATATCATTAGAAAACCTACTGTGGATTCATTTATTTTCGTGGGGTACCTATTTTCGTTTCTTAGTGGGTAAAAAGAATCCACGAATTTAGATTTTGAACGAAGTATAAATTTTTAAATATCTATAAAAATGCAATTCTATCTCAGTCAAAGATAATTAATACCCACGACAATACATGGGAGTTTTGAACGGAGCGCGGCAACCCGACCTCTCTTTCCTTGCAGAATTTTTTTTTCTGAGTAATAAACATATATCTTGGGTGTTCCAAAGCACCATTCTTTTTTTATTTGGTCTTTCTATAAATTATTTGGAAACTTGAGGTGACATGGTTACTAAAGCTTATAAACAGGAAAAAAGTAAAGGGAAAACTTGATTGGTTTACTCTGATGATGGTTATTATCTGATATGCAATGAAATATTATGTGAAATTTTCACTGTAGTACTGGACAGGGTAAAACTTTTCTCATGTCATGGATTTCTTTATTTGAAACAAAGATAAATTCTGCACATTTTTTTGAAAAATGACAAGTTAACAAAGACTTACAGGGGAAAACAATGATGGTATTACACCTCCACCGCAAGTGTATCGAAAATAGTATAACAAACATACCGGTAAATTCAAAAAGTGGAAGTCCATAAAAGCTGACAAAATTAAACTTTATCAATCAACGGAACGAGTAAAAACAACTGTCATATTCCTGACTTGGTACAAACATTTTAACTGGTTTTATAGCTAACCAAACCTGCCACTTGAATGCGTTTTGAATTTTCCATAGAGTTCGGTATTTTTGTTATTTTAATTTTTGTTTTGTATGTCAGTTGTTTCTAGTTCCGTTATATTGACAAAATTTGGCGAGCAACCTAAATAGTCATAATGTTAGTTAGACAATAATTGGGACCAAGCAGCCACCACTTATAAAGATCTCAAATAATGAAGGTTTAAAACAAATGATTAAGAGAAAATTAAAAAAAAAGTGAACACTGATATATGACGGACTAAGGTCTTATAAATGTTTGACGAGTGTTGTTTTATAGATTGATAATCGATTGATGTCGAAATCAAGCTGCCAAAAACGGGTTTTACCATAATACTAATCAATTAGTCTAATATGACGTCCTTATAACTCTTTGTAAACAAAGCCGTGTTCTAATTAACCCGAAATATGTTTGACACATGCGCACAAACTGACTGTTTGCATTCTCGTTATTTTCATTTTTATCCTAATAAAATATATATATGTTAGTAGCTTACATAAAATTTTATTACATATTGTTATTAAAACATCATATATTTACCCTGCTATTAGATTTTAAACTTATTAAATATGAAAATGTAATGTACATAATTCATGGGGAGGAAACTGGAATAGCCAAACATTCCTAAGGTATTTTCGCACGCTTCCACCTAGAAAAATACCGTATTTTGCCTATTAGAATCGAAATAAACGAGAATCATTTTTTGGTCAAGTGTTGTGCGTACTCATATCGGTGTCAAATTTTTAGCTAAAGCCAATCACTGCTAATCAACTTCTTCAGTTTTTGCCATGTGACATCAAGGTCATGACAGTTATCTGGCCATTGAATAAAAATTACATAATTCCAAATATTAGCAAGTTCAGCAGGAATGTCTTTTATAGTCATGTCTTTTGATATGACTATAATGTTTTCTATGTTTTTCATCCTTATTTCATGTTTCACTCTTTCAATTTCGAACAGACAGTCATGTGAGGTTTTGAATTCTGGAGTAAGTAAAAATATAACATGTCTGCTACTTTCAATGCTCTCTGCCTCTGTATCAAAATATGACTCTCCGGGTAAAAAGTCGCGATCTTTTAAGCATATTTTTAGTTTCCACTCGTTCTCTAATTTTGGAATAAGACACTTTGTAATCCAAGGTATGCAGTCCCCGCCATATGAAACGAAAACGTCATAAGTGTAACTTTTACCATATTTTTTTTCAACCATTTTTCGGAATTTGCGGTAGAAAAATACAGCTATATTCCAGCGTTTATTGTAAATAATTAGTAAAACAGCACCTATAATACTGGTTCCCAACAAAGTTGAAGAAACTGTCAGCCATATTGAATTTCGGCAGTGGGAAAATAAATCATGCATCTTTTCATATGCTTCGAGTACAGTTATCACAGTACCGTTTAAAAGTGTACATTTGAATGATCTGTTGTCTAGATTTACTTTGGTTTCTTGTATCCACTTGATAAAATCCAAATTATCACATTTACATTCAAATGCATTGCCATCGATATATAAGGAAAAACCATTTTTTTTGTTCATTGCATCCGCCCAAACACGTGTATCATAATCTACTGTTGAAAGTAAGTTATTGCGAAGGTCAAGTGTTTTAATAGTACTACAAACAATTATCTCAGTAGGAACGGACTGAAACAAATTTTGAGACAACTGTAATTCTAATAGATGATCCAACTCAAGAAATAAACCATCTGGCAAAATCCAGAGTAAATTTGAAGACATATCCAAATGTTCGAGATTTTTCAATTTTCTGAACAAAGCCATGAATCTTTTAAAAAACATATTATCCAAAGGATACATAGCATATAGCAAATTAGCACTTCTCCACAATAAAGTTTTCACATTAATGAAACTTACTAGCTCTATTTGGTACAGTGCTGCATGGAAATGGCCATCTAAGACTAAAGTTTCAGTCTTGTATGAAGCATTTCCTTCGAAAAGAACAATGTTATTTGAATAACTAAAAGACACATCAAGGTAAGTCAAATTGCTTCCGTGAAGATTCACGAAATATCTTAGGATATCATAGCATAGTAAATTACTTAAAATCAATTTTTCTAAAGAACGTGGCAAATATATGATGTTGTTAGAAGAATGATAATTTTGTTCGTTATTATGATGAAAATCATTTTCTTCCAGCCTATATCGCACTGGAATAAAGGAATAGTCAAACGTTTGCAAAACGATGGATTTGTTAAAAAATGCATTCAGCTCGTCGATTTGTCTCCCAATAGTAAATGCAAATCTATTTCCTTTAAAGTATAAATGTTTTAAACATTCTGGTCGATCAAATGACAATAGCGAGTTTTCTTCAAAATCCACTATCCCGTTGTCGGATAAATCTAAAGTTTCTACACAAATAGTTTTCAAATATCTCATCATGTCTTTTTTGACTGTTAACACAAACGGATATTCTTCACTATCAAACATTGGACAATTGAGACCTCTTAGATTAATTATGTCCAAAGTCTTGCCATTATAAGATGACAGCATGCTTAAAGCCTGTTTTAAATGCATGCATGATTCTTCAAAATTAAGTTTGGCAATATTCGGGAAAGGAGAAAGAGCGTTATCCTCAACATGTAAAAAATAATGAAGACATCTCGTCAGTGTTAATTCTTCTAGATTTAAAGAAAAATTTTCAAATGTCTTTTCTCGCAGATATTTCAAAAAGCAACGATCGAATATTAACGATTTCAGGTTTTGTAAGTTTTTAAAACCTTGTCCAAATTCTGGATTGGGAGCCAAGTCTAAAGCCAAATATACTATTTTTTTTAAAACAGCAAATGCTTCATCAGGGTAACGGTACACATCGTCATTATGTTCTTGTATATTCCGTTGTATGTCTAAAACGGTCAAATTTTCAATCGGTAAAAATATTTTGGGTGTAAAGACAGTTAACAAATCCAAAGTGTTGTCCGACATATTCAAAATATTTAATCGATTTAATCCAAAGAATGCATTATCCTCAATTTTATGAAGTTTGTTTTCAGCAAGAGTTACTTTTTGTAAAAATCTGTATCTTTTAAATGAGAATTTGCTGATAATTTGAAATTTATTTCTCCTCAGATTCAGAACGGTTATATCACGGGGAAGCGTCTGCGGAACTTCGTTTAAACCTCTAGCACTGCAGTCAGCTACCTTAACGAATTTTTTTGAATCTTCTGGAACTGCAATGTTGCAGTCTTTGGTACAAACTAAAGAAAGTGACATGCAAAATATAGGCACAATCTGATATTTACACATCCTTATTATATCTGTTAACATAATTCCAGGATAAAATAAGTTCAAACAAAAATACAGTTTTCCCAATCTACTTGTAATATCATGTGCCTCTTTACTTTCAGCGATTCAGTTGAAGTCATATAACTGTATTAAAACGGTCTGTCAATACTTAGTAATATAAACTATGTAATGATGTTTGCTTAAAAAATCCAACGTGTAATTTGTACAAAAATATTTCAAATGTTTTCCATTTAAAATCTTCTAACTCGTCGTTATTTGCGGAAGCACTAATAGTTTAAAGTCTCTTTCCTGAATTTTTACTATGATTAAAGAATTAATAAATATTATAACTTCCTGTTTTTGGTAACTTGACAAAAAAATGTTATCTATCGTTCTGATCCCAAAATAAATTTGGCGCTAAAATAAAAATCAATATAAAATCATATGTTCAAGTTATTATAAAAACCAGTGGTGATCTCTTACATATTTATGTATAGCAATTTGGCAAGGTTGAAATACAACTTTGAGCTTTATTTTTAATAAGAATTCGGAAATTGCTTTTAAAAGAACAAAACAACAAAAGATAAAAGTAAAAACAATTCATGCTATTTCGCCAAATATCATTTAAGAATTGAATGCTTTTTTTTATAATATTATTGGGTTGTAAAAGCGTTGACCGAAGCACATTTTGTATGAAGCGCGGAAACACCTCTGTTGATAAATAAAGAAACTACTAAATAACTAATGTTCCAACTCCATTAGACAAAGTTGACCTTAGATGTATTTGGTTATTCCTTTTGTCCCTTTATACCCCACGACACTTAACAAAGAGGAAATCCTGGATAATCATATACCTGTTCTATGTTCCTTTAGAATTTCAACCAAAGATGTCGAACTGGATCTTTCATCACTGTATTGGATACCTAAACTATATAAGTTTCCTAACAAACAACGTTATATTGCTGGGTCTTCCAAGTGCTCCACGAAACCTCTTTCTAAATTATTAACATCAATTTTATCAGCAAAGCCGGGCTTCAAAGCCTATTCTAGAAGTGGCGTGAATCAGATGTGGATACTACAAAAATTCCAAAATCTTTTAGAGTACATACAATCTGAGACTCTTTCATCTTGCAATAGTATTAAAATATTTGACTTTTCTACACTTTACACAAGTATTCCCCATTCCAAACTTAAAGTCAAATCAAAAGAGTTGGTCCTGCTTTGTATCATAAAAAAGAATGGCCAACGTAGATACAAGTATCTTGTTTTAGGGAGGGATAAATCCTACTTTGTAAAAAATCAATCTGATTCAAACCAAAAATTCTCTGAAACTGACATTATTTAGATGCTTGATTTTTGATTGACAACATATTTGTTACGTTTGGAGGACTTGTTTTTCAACAAACAATCGACATTCCCATGGGAACCAACTATGCCCCTCTTCTTGTCGACTTGTTCCTTTATTCATAAAAGATGACTTCATACAGGAACATCTTAGGAAGAAAAAAAAGAAGTTAGCAGTATCCTTTAACTTTACTTTCCGCTGTAAAGATGATTTTCTCTCACTAAATAATTTTAAATTGGTGACTATGTTGAACGTATCTATCCCATCGAACTTGAGATAAAGAATACAACATATACAATTAAGTCTGCCTCATATCTTGACTTACGTCTAGAAATTGACAATGAGGGTCGCTTGAAAATAAAACTTAACGACAAAAGAGATGATTTGAGCTTCCCAACTGTGAACTTTCCATTTCTATGTAGCAACATTCAAGCAGCGCCTGCATACGGAGTATACATCTCCCAGTTGATGCCATATTCCAGGGCTTGTATTTCCTATCATTATTTTCTTGATAGAGGGTTGCTGCTCACAAAGAAGCTATTGAACCAAGAGTTCCAAGTGGTGAAGTTGAAATCATCCCTTCGTTAATTTTACGGACGCCAAAGTTGGTTGACCGTTATTGAATATCCGTTTCGCAGATGATAGCGGATATGTTCCTAATGTCGTAACCACAATCCTGTCCCCTTTTTTCCCGAATGTCACCTAACGAATGAGACTTATTTCCGGGTTTGTATTAACATGAGCAACACGACGGGAGCCACATGTGGAGCAGGATCTGCTTACCCTTCCGGAGCACATTAGATAACCCCGAGGTTTTACTGGGGTTCGTGTTGCTCAGTCTTTAATTTATTATTGTAGGTTGTGTACTATTGTTAGTCTGTTGGTCTTTTTCTTTTTTAGCCAAGGCGTTGTCAGTTTATTTTCGACTTATGAGTTTGAATGTCCTATGGTATCTTTCGCCAATTCATATAGTTCCAAACGTTATTGGGTATTTTATAGACCCATGGCTTTCAATTATCTAGATTTTAGCGTTCCTGATGAAATCCGGAAAAAAATGTTGCCCAAAAAATATCAATCTTATACAACATAGCTGTTTCATTAAAGTATATGAAGTTAATGAAATTGATTAATGAATTATTCCGCTTTGAACACACAATTGTAATGTTCACCAAAATTGTACAATGTGCTTTGGCGATATTAAGAAAAAAAGTTCAGCCCTGATGCTTATTCATGTTATTTCCGTCAAGAACCTCGTCAGTAGTTGTTGGTATGTTACATCTTAATGATTTTACATATTTAGAGAATAAGGTGTTTTTGCAGATTTTCGATTGTTTCTTGTAAGCTAACATATGATTTCGGCGTGGTTTATTCGAGTAAAGAGGCTCATGCATGTGCGACTCTTATTGGTTGTTCCTTATTTAGAAGAGAAGTGGCAAGAACTCAGTTTTGCTAATTCTGTTTAAAAAGAAGGACGCTTTTGTATATTGGGAAGCAATTCTTTTATTTAATTGTATTATACCATAACAATATATCAGAACTTTGTACTTCTGTTCTTTTATTCTACGATTGAGAGATTTTAAATATTAATCCGTCATCTAGACTGTAACAAGCAACATGAACTTAAATTGTGTAAAGTATGGTGTAGTTTCTTCCTATGATTTAAGTAAACTTGGACATTCGTATTCCTATTTCTTTTTCAACTTTATAATCTATTCCCTTTTATTGACATTATGGGTACCAGAAAGTCGAAGAGACAAACAAAAAGGAAAGTTCCTTACGAATGTCCGTCTGTAGACTCTAACGAGGACCAATCCACATGGACAAAGACAAAACTAATCCAGGAATTAAAGGGGATTGATATAGAAGTTCCTGCCGATCTTGGTAAACATATTATCTTACAACTATTAAACAGTTACATAAAATCCAAAAGAAAGGAGGCAAACGTAATTGAAAAAGAAACAGTAGTAGATCCGGATATCGAAATCCAACAATCCCCCACGGAGCAACGCCCAGTCATCAACACAGAACCGGAAGCTATTCAGATAAATAACATGTGTAACGCGTTCGTCTCTATGTCTCAATGCCTTACGGGTTTACAAAGTACTATTACCCAACTTCTTTTGAGAAATCCCGAAGAGAAGCAGTAAAACACAATCAAAGACGGATTTACAAAATTGGTACAACCAGTCTAATACCGTTGTAAACGCTACTATTCCTCATTCCGGAGTTCAGGAGAATTGTGTACCCGTAGATATCAACAAGGGAGCCAGATCCGCTGCCTTACTTATTCCAAATTATGAATGCCGACAATCGCATACCGTAATTGCTGACAGCGTTGAGGTAATCTCCAAGGGAAACCCCAAATCAGAGTAAACCGTACACTGCTCATTCAGGAATTTATCAAAGCTTCGGCAAATACAAAATAATTATGTCAAAAGCCTATCCAGAAAGACGCGCCGAACTAGATGCCTACGAAGAAGATTTTATTGACATAAGCAATTTTTATGGCTCAAAATATTACGATTATCATAAAACGTTTTCCGCCAAAGCGTCAACACTACTAAAAGAACACCAAGTTAAAGTAGATTGGAGTAAACGTCATCGTGAATTACTCACCCTCGTAGTAGCAGGGATTCACATCAATGTGTGTAAATTATGCCACATGTGCGATCACACTACCGAATGGTGTCCACTGCAGCTGAGAAACAAAACAAATCATCAAGAAGTTAATAGTTTGAGAAATGATGATAGTAGCGAAGTACGGCCAACCAAAATATTTTCAAGACGGTAAAGAGATTTGAAACAATTTAAATAACGTTAACAATAGATGGTGTACCAAACGCACCTGTTCTTTCTCACATGTTTGTACTACATGTCGTTCGCCAGGACATTCACAGTCTCTTTGTGGGAAACGCCCATCAGCAACGTGTTCATTCTTCAGACAGCTCTGGTCGCGCAAAATGTGAAATTGGTATGCACACTACTACCCCGGTAAATGTCAAACAGCTAAAACGGAAATAATGAATCATCCCAACAAACACTTCGTTGATTATGTATGTAATGGGTTACATTATGGATTTGGTAATTCGGTTAAATATGACAACATTAAAACAATGGAATGTAGATATAATTTAAGTGCTAGGTCATAGAAAGATACAGTTTCAAATCTTGTTAATAAAGAACTAGTAACGGTTTCGTATATGGTCCGTTTGATCATTTGCTTTTTGATAATTATCGAGTAAGTCCGTTTTGGAGTTGCTGAGGGTAAATATTCTTACAAAAAGCGACTTATTTTAGACTTGTTCGCACCGTACAACAATAAAAACATTAGTATCAACGACCTTGTATACAACGAGTTATGCTCTATTTCGTATGTCAAGATAGATGATGCAATTCGTCTCATTACCAAATACGGAAAAGGGACAAAACTCTGTAAGTTCGACATTCAAAATGCATTTAAAAGAGGGACGAAAGATACCAGAGGGACAGTCAAACTCATAGATCGAAAACAAACCGACAACGCCATGGCTAAAAATAAAAAGACAAACAATAACACAGAAGACACAACATAGAAAACTTAAAACTAAGCAACACGAACCCCACCAAAAACTAGGGGTGATCTCAGGTGCTCCGGAAGGGTAAGCAGATCCTGCTCCACTTGTGGCACCCGTCGTGTTGCTTATGTTATCACAAATCCAGTAAATAGTCTAATTCGGTAGGTCACATTCGTGAAAAGGGAAGGGTACTGTAGTTACGACATAAGGAACATATCCGATATCATCTGTGAAACGGTTATTCCATAACGGTCAACCAACTCGTGATGGCGTCCGTAAAATTTACGAAGGGATGATTTCAACTTCACCATTTGGAACTCTTGGTTTAATAGCTTCCTTGTGAGCAGCAATCCCCTATCAAGGAAATCATGATAGGAAATACAAGCCCGGGAATATCGTATCAGTTGGGAGATATATACTCCGTATGCAGGCGCTGCTGGAATGTTGCTACATAGAAATGGAAAGTTCACAATTGGGAACTGAAATCATCTCTTTTGTCGTAAAGTTTTGTTTTCAACCGACCCTCATTGTCAATTTCCAGATGTAAGTCAAGATATGAGGCAGATTTAACTGTATCTGTAGTATCCTTTATCTCTAGTTCGATGGGATAGATTCGTTCAACATAATCACCAAATTTTGTATTATTTAATGAGAGAACATCATCTACATAGCGGAACGTAAAGTTAAAGGATATTGCTAATTAAAGTATGTCCAGTGTCACCGAGTCAGTGGCCATTATTTTGTTTTAAATGGGAATCTTTTTATTATTTTATGTGTGATTATCATTCGGATGCCGTAGTAGCCCAAACATATTTGACAATTTCTCCACAGCGATTTGTTTTATAGCAGAACATAATTATAAAGTAAAACATATTCTACATTTACTAGATGAATTCCTTACTATTTACCCTCCAGAGTTCGATGCTGAAAGAACAATGTCGTTAATGACCAAGCTATTCAATGGATTAAATGTTCCACTTGCGGCAAACAAAACCATGGGCCCGCTAACGTGAATTGAATATCTTGGTATTGTTTTAGATACAGATAAATTAGAGGCTAGATTACCTGCAAACAAAGTAGAAAGAATTTGCAAATTTATAATTTCCATAATTCAAAAGTTGACATGTACGAAGAGAGAATCTTCAACTATTATGCCATTTGAACTTTGCATCAGGTGGTATTGTGCCAGGTAGATCTTTATTTTCCTATCTTATAAAATTATTCACTAAGGTTAAAGAACTGCATTTCTATGTAAATTTTTGTAAGTAATGTCGAGTTGACTTAGAATTTTGGCTCCGATTTCTACGTAGTTGGAAAGGAATAAACATGTTTTACGACTCTAATTACACTTCTAACTTCGATATGCAACTATACACTGATGCTTCTTCTACAATTGGGTACGGAGGTTATTATCAATGAAAATGGTTTTGCTCGACGTTGACGATTGGAATTACCTTCTTTTTAAACGGTAAATCGTTATCAATGGCATTTCGAGAACTATATCCGATAGTAGTAGCGTCTTTTTATGGGGGTAAAGAATTGAAATGCAATAAAATCCTCTTTCTTTGTGAGAATGAAGCTACTGAAACAATTACAAAAAAAGAAAGATAAAAATATATCGAAATAATGAAGCTTATGCGACAGTTAATGTGGTGCGCGTGTGTAAACAACTTGCAGGTAACTGCTAAACATATTGAAAGTCGTAAAAATAACATTAGTGACGCTTATCTCGTTTAAAGATGGAAAAATTCCACAGCCTCGCTCCACACAACTGCCCGAGTGTCTACGAAGTCATGTGGTTTTGAATGAAAAAATCGAACAATTATGGACACATGCTGTTGCTAATAAAACAAGATCTTTGTATAATATAGGTTTTTCTTACTTTGTTAGATTTTTGTATCCGAATGGTATTACATATATTTTACATGATCTACCTCTTATATCAGTGGACGTACTCATTTGCTCTGTAGCACACTGTTTTAAAGTTTCGAAACTGAAACACACTACTATATAACTTTATCTATGTTGTATTAGACATGCTTATTTGAAGTCAGGATATCTTAATCCTTTTGAAACGCCTCTAGGCGATTTTTTACCAAGATTCACTCTGATTTTAAAATCTGCTAAACGCATACAAGGTTCACAAACTAATTACTTTTCTCTTCAATTTTCCAAGAAATTTGCCTCAGACTGAGAAGGGGCGTGTATACTAAGTATATTATTTTTTAATAGAAACAACTTGCATAGTTGCGTTTTTTGCTTTTTAGAGATGTGGAGAATTTACAGTCATGAATGACGATAAGTTTGACCCTTTAACTAGATTGTGCATATCTGTTAATATAAGATTGATCATGCTATTCTTAGACACAAAGAGTATAAACTGATCCATTCCGAAAAGGAATAGATATTAAACTTTTTGAAATAAATAGCTCTATTTGCCTTTTTTTGGCTTTCAAGAGATATTTAAGTATTAGGTAATCAGAATTTGGAATTGGGTTTCCATCAGATCTGCTTTTTATAACAGGTAAAAAGGAAGTTTTAACTATAGACAATTTTATCTAGTTAAAGTTTTGCTTATTCTGTTTGGAAAAAAGGACGCTATTATATATTGTGAAGCAAGTCTTTTGTTTATTTTATTTGGATTTTAATTATCCAGATTTGAGCGTTCCTGATGAAGGTAAAACAAGAAAATTCTTTTTGTTATACAACATAGTTGTTGTATTAAAGCATATGAAGTTTGAGAAATTGATTAATGAATTATTTCGCTTTGAACACACAATTGTAGTGTTCACCTAAATTAAACAACGTGCTTTGGCGATATTAAAAAAAAGTCCAGCCCTGATGCTTATT
This sequence comes from Mytilus coruscus, assembly GCA_017311375.1. Taxonomy (NCBI): domain Eukaryota; kingdom Metazoa; phylum Mollusca; class Bivalvia; order Mytilida; family Mytilidae; genus Mytilus; species Mytilus coruscus. The sequence continues at coordinate 49,318,611 of CM029601.1, forward strand.
CATGTTATTTCCGTCAAGAACCTCGTCAGTAGTTGTTGGTATGTTACATCTTAATGAGTTTTTCATATTTAGAGAACTAGGCGCTTTTTGCAGATATTCGATTGTATCTGTATAATTTATTCAAATGTTTTATAGATAAGGGACGATTTAGAGCTCGATATATTGAAGACTGTTGCACTCAAGATATCTTTTTATATTTATCTTTTTGGGTTGCTGTTTCATTGAAGTATACCCTGCATCATATTTGATTTCTTATTTGTTTTTGGACACACATCAACTCAATGATTTCTGGAAGTAAGATTTGAAACGTATCTAATACCTTAAACGGTATCAAATTTACAACATCAGATGCACATTTCACCAATAAATTTATCTTCATATATTATATTTTAGGAATTTTACGGTTTATTAAAAGATGTCGTCACATCATATAGACGTTTAAACTCAATAGACCTTTTTAATTGGTTTACTTTTAAAAAGTATTCTGTGTTTAGACATAGGTATTTATTTAAAGAATAATGATAATATTAGCTGATTAAAAGTTCTAAAACTACAAGCTGATACCTATTATAAAATGGCGTTAAATGTTAAAATTGAAAATGTTTTAAAAGATAACAAGAAACAGCTGATACCTTTTATCAAATGATGCTGAATGTTTTATCTGAAAAATGTCAGGAAAATAACAAGATATATTTATGAAATTTAATAAAAACAGATCAATGTTAAGTAAAATATCACCTAAAAACATTTTTAGGTTCGAAGATTGTTCACAAAATTTAGAATCAGTGATCGTGCACTTGAAACAGGCAAGTATATAAAATTACCAAGAGAAAAAAGAATATGCATGGGATTTAAAAAGGCAGTTGATAAAAGATGACATTTCTTCCTGTCCTGTGATTTAAAGTATAAAAAAAAAATACAATTTTTTCATTCAACCATTTATTAAAACAAAACACATATATAATATCTTGCTATTATCAGTCAGTTGGATTCAATTTGGTCAAAATTAGATCTAAAACATCGGAAATGTATGACTCGGACTTCTTTTAAAATGAGTTTTACTGTGTGTTTTGCTATGTGTTTCTTTATTCTACATTGGCTTGAGGTATAGAGGGAGGGTTGCGATCTCACAAAACTGTCCCAAGTCAGGAGCCTCTGGCCTTTGTTAGTCTTGTATGTTTTTTTAATTTTAGTTCATTTATATGTTTTGGAGTTTAGTATGACGTCCATTTTATTTAGGGGCCAGCTGAGGACCACCTCCGGGTGCGGGATTTTCTCGCTGCGTTGAAGACCCATTGGTGGCCTTCGGCTGTTGTCTACTCTGGTCGGGTTGTTGTCTCTTTGACATATTCCCTATTTCCATTCTCAATTTTATTGACTGGCCAGTAAATAATTCAACCTCAGTTGAACCCGTATTCATATGACGCTAACTTGACCTTTGGCTGGATATGGGTTACGCATGTCCTAAGCGTATTCAGTTATTAAAAAGAAAAGAATGTCAACACTGAAATGTGAAACAAGGGAGTCACATTTATTTGACCGATTCGGTCCACATGAAATCATTCATATCCAGGTTAAACGAAGATTTACATGTTTTAAATCTAGGACATAAAATCAAACAGACCTTGAAAAATCTTGTTGCACAACTCAACGTGCTTCTCAGTATATTTATATTTATATTTATGCTATATCGGGTCTAACGACTATAGACAGTCTTCGGAGGTTAACTCGATGGTTAATTAAATGACGTCTAGTGTAAAAAAGTAATATTAATAAAGGCACAAAATGAAAAAAAAAATATATTTTCCTATAGTTCGCTATTATTGTTGATACATTTTCAAGTCAAATTTTATACCGAATTCTTGAAAATCTACTCTAAAATCGTCAAAAAGATTGAATGTAGCATTCTACTGTAAAAAAACTTGGATCATTATGAAACTACATATTTAAGGTGTACACGGCTAATAATACAAATCTAGTTATGTTATCCTGCTTTCATCATATATATGCGTTTGTCCCATCAGAGAAAACCCCAAACACGATTGTCGTTGGATGTAGACGTAATATAAACTGCTTGATAATGGAATAAGGTATTCACAATACAATTTAAAATCTGATTAATAAAGAATGCGTTCTATAATTAAAGGTCGGCAGATATCAATGACACTCACATCTGAGTAGATTTTTTAAAAACTTTCAATCATATATATATACATGAATGCCGGTGTCACTTGCCAATGCAAATGTAAGTTTATAAATTTCGTGCGTCCGAAACGTTTTTATGGCTTTACCTGTTTCAGGGACACTTAATCCCAAATATTTGAAATCCAAGGATGTTTAAATACTCGAATATGCGAGTACTTATATGACAAAAATGGACATTAAAGAAAAACCAAATTCATTTAATGTCAGCATTACCTGAGATAGTTGGAACCTAAGTCTACTTAGTAATTTTATGATTAATCAACGGAAAACAGTATGCTATGAATTATGACATTACCGAAAGTGTGTTATTTGGGGTGAATTAAGATTTTGACTCTGCGATGAGGCAAATACTAGTAATATGTACTCAACATCTTAAGTAGTGAAAGTTTTTTACTTCAGTATTTATAATTTAATAATAGATATTTCTAAAACATATTTCATTGTCTAACTAAACAATACGATTGGATACAAGTTATAAAAACATAATTCTCTCCAAATAATAACAATATAAAATATTTCAAGATGACAGCAATTATATAATAGATATTAAATAGCCAAACAGGGACTTCTATTTTTACAACTGCTTCCAAGCTGTACAACAGAACCAATTAAACAGATACACAGTTGTATTACAAAAGAGAGGAGAAAGCTACCAAAGGGATATTCAAATTCATAAGTCGAAAACAAACTTACAATGCCATGGCGAAAAACAAACACGAACAAAATATAAACAGTATACAAATCACAACGTAGAAAATAAAAGACTGACCGACACGAACCCCACCAAAAACCGGGGATAACCTTTGGTGCTCCATAAGGGTAATCAGATCCTGCTCCATATGTGGCACCCGTCGTGTTGCTATTGTTAGTACAAACCCGGTAATAAATCTAATTTGGTAGGTCAAACTTGAGAAAAAGAGGACGCGTTTGGGGCTACAACAATTGGAACATATCCGTCGTCATCTCTGAAACAGATATTTCATAACGATCAACCAACTCGTATTGGCGTCCTTAAAATATTCGAAGGCATGATTTTAACTTCACCACTTGAAACTCTTGGTCTGATAACTTCTTTGTAAGCAGCAACTATCCACCAAGAAACGATGATAGGAAATGCAAGCTCTGGAATATCGCATCAACTTGGAGATAAATACTACATATGTAGGCGCTGCTGGAATGTTGCTACATAGAAATATATTAGTCAGTAATTGCATTTTATTCTGTATCCCGTACTCCTTTCTTTGTCGAAAGATTATCGTTATTTTGTGAAAGCAGTGAGGTGCGGATAAAACCATTACCAAACCCTTTTTATCTGTTTGGAATAAAAAAATTATCAATCCTATCATATATTTTTTTTTACTTAAAGTAAATCTTAAGCTACATAAGTCTATTTAATGGAAAAATATAGATTTGACAAATATCCGATGCATTTACAATATAAAAATAAGGAGATGTGGTATGATTGCCAATGAGACAACTATCCACCAAAGTTCAAATAAAGTGGATGAAAGCAATTATAGGCAACCATACGGCCTTCAACAATGAAAAAAATTCATACCGTATAGTCGGCTATAAAAGGCCCCGACATGAAAAATATGAAACAATTCAATTGAGAAAACTAACGGCCTAATTTATAACAAAACAATTTACGAAAAAGAAATATGACAGACGTGAACTAACGACAACCACTGAACTACTTTGGTTTTAAATTGCATCTGAAATAAACATGGACATCTGTTAATCTTAAAATAACTTTGATATATCAGGCAATCTTAACATATATTTAAGTTTAAGTTTATAATCCTTTTCGTGACACGCTACAACATTTCCATGTTATAGAGGTATGCAATCTGTGTGAGATAAACAGCTTTAAGTATTAAATGATAATCTCTCATATCTGAAGGGCGTTAGCCCCGAAGATATGAGAGGATGACATCTGATTTACATAAAAGTAATAAATAAATATTTTATCTTTTCTCTTGTTCTAAAAAAAGCAATTAGATTTTATAAAACAGGAAGAGTGTCATTATCTCTAATTTTCCAGATGAAGTAACACTTTCTGAAGATGTTTTGTAGTTATGGATTTAGAATGAAATCGTAATTGCGTCTATTTTTCATCACTGCTTTTGTATGGCAATATGAATCGCTAAACTATCTTGTCTTTTTCTGGTTTAATTGCCAAAATCTGAACATTTTGCTGATAAATGAAAATTCTATGTAATACATTTTGTAACAGGGCAATCAAGTTGATTTTTATAATGAATTGAAAGCTTGGATGTCTTTAAGCACTAAATACGAATTATGATTTTTGGAAATTCTGGTATATTTAACTTCATAAAATCGGAGTCTCACAAATCATTAAAAATTTAGTAAAGCACTAATGTGTTTTATTCTTTTCATGCATTGTACTTTTTTAGGTTTTAAAAACATATTATTTAATATCAATAAATAATTCCATACTACTCGATTATTCCCAAATTTGTTTCTTACAATAAAGTAGTGCGTTAATGGAATGACTTTGAACATACTGTTCAACTTCGATTGATCTGGCTGTGCAGCTGTTTTGATTCGAGCGCCATTGATGCGCCTTATGTAGACAAAACACGTCAAACACGTACCAAATCAAAAGCCTGGTGGAATCTTTCAATTGATGATTGTTTTTAGATAACTTGAAACTACTGTTGAAAACGTTTTGCATGGATCTTCATGAAAGAAAGTTGCAATCATTTTCTATCTAATGGAATACATTTAGTGAATTGAGATGTACAATTATTTTCCTTCTTTCTTAAATAATGTTTTCTAATGTAACATCTTACGAACTGTAGAACCAGTAAGGGGAGTTTTTTCACCAGGAGAATATTTGTAAACAAAAGAAAGAGTGAGCTTAAACTTTGTTTTTTTTATTACTAGTCTGAGTACCCTCCTATGATATAATTATGTTATTACGGAAATGATTGTAGATTTCATATACTATGTGGTAATGGACATAAACGTTGCAAGTTTTAAATCACTAAGTATATGTGGCCAAATAGTATATAAACTGAATGTAACTCAAACAAATTTCGGAAATGTTAAATGTTGAACAGTTGTAAATTCAAAGTAACGTAAAAGGGACCCCGAAATTCTTTTTTTGCACCGATTTAGTATCTTTACAACTAAATGTTTTAGAACCTTATTGCGACTGGAAATTTCTAAAGTATTAGTATCAATGTATAATATATGATTCCAGTGTTAAAGCCCTGAAATTATCTCGGGAACTTGTTGTCTACCAGCACTGGCTACCAGTTTCAAAATTTCTTCGGCATCTTGTTTTTCACCAGTATAGAAATCGCTCCAGCCCTGATAAAATGCAATTACACAGAAGTAAATACTATGCACCGTAGATGCATAAAAAGATTTATTTCTTCCAATTGATATTCGGAACGATATCAAATTAGTTTTTGTTAACTGGAAATATATGTTCTTGAGAGGTCATGATAATGATGAACATGATTAATTTGTTGTGCCATTGTCATACTCGATAAACATGATGATTTTATTTGGTTTCATCTATAACGACTGAATCTGACAATTATAAGGCATCAATAATTCGACGAAGCGTACGAGGAAATACGTTTTCCTTCCTATCATAACCGACAAACCCAACATATAATTTAAATACTTGACATTCTCCACTATTTGCGAATATAATGTTTTTGTAATCGTTACACATCAAAAGTGTGTATATGCGTATTTAACATTCGACAACCTTGCTTGATAATAAAAGTTTCACTACATTATTGATTTTGAAATTTAATACTTAAAATTAAAATCAATAGTAGATATTTCCCTATTTGAGAAGCGAACGACTTCATTCAAGTCCTTGCAATGTTCCTCTTACATTTTAATTAGAAATAAATCGGTGATATCCATTTCAATGGAGCCATGTTATAGAACCCGCTATTGTTATTTACACATTTTTATAATACTAAATTGCAATTAAAGAGCATGCCATCAGGAAATGAGATACCAGGAAGAACAAGTTTTTCTTTTCTGGACATTTTCTGAGGTAGTCTATTGTTTTGATGAAGTAAATATTAAAGATATATACACTGAATGGCGCAAATATATATGTGCAAATAAACGTCATAGAAGTTATTATAACGTAATGTATCCAAACGATGTAATTGTTGTTTCAATGTTGTAATTTATTCCAATGAAGAAGGCCGTAATGGCCGAAACGTATGGAAAATTGTGCTATAGTTTTTATTATACAATCATTCAGAGACTTTATATATATATATTTATATATATATATATATATATATATATCATAAAACTATCCCGTCAGTTTATTCGACAATGGAATAAAAAAATGCATTGATCGTTGAACAAAGAAACACAGTACCAAGGGATGACAAAAAAGATAAACAAAAATCAATTCCGTTCGTAATAACACATAATCCACGTAATCACAAGATCTTTAATTCGGCTAAGGTTTTTTTTACCTACTCTGCATCAATCAAAGAAAATGAAAGATCTAGTCGATGAATCACAGCTTATTGGGAGCCGTCGACAAGCACCAAATCTGAAGAAACTTCTTACACGAGCAAAATTCAGTACACAAAAGGTGGCAGAAGTACAAAAATGCGGTGATCCCAGATGTGGAACGTGCGAAATGATAGAAGTGGGACAAAGTAAAACTCTTAAATCAGGCACAGTAATTAAACCGAATAGAAGTATGAACTGTAAATCGGAAAATATTATTTATTGTGCAACCTGTCCCACCTGTGATCAAAACTACATATGTCAAACCAATAGACTAACCGATAGAGTGAGAGTTCACAAACAGCAGATAAAGAACCCGTCAATTAGGAATTCTCCATGTTCTGAACACTTTGACAAATGTGGAAATGGACAATTTAAAATATATCCCTTTTTTAAGATGTGGACCGAAGATAAAATTCCGCGTGAAGACAAGGAACACTATTTTATTGAACTGTACAAGCCGACTTTAAATCAGAAGTAAAATTCGATCCGTGAATATGATTCCGTAATCCAAACAAACTACCGCAAGATGTTACTATTAGGTAACGTCACAAGTCGTTACTATTAACGATAACAATTCTGTCTGATGAACCGTAGGAGATGCGATGAAAGCGCTAACAGAAACAATGTTCGATATATAATGTGATTTTTTGTGTTTTTTATTTTTTAAATTATATATTCTGTACCAAGGACTTTTTATTTATCAATATATATATATATATATAGTTTATCTGAAATGAATGATTGACATTGCGACACAAGATATTTTAAAAGACAAAGTTTTGGAAAATGGGACGGTTCACTGAAAGTTGCTTTGATTTATCTAATTGATTTTCCATTCATTATTTTAAATTTTGTCATGTCGGGGGCATTTATAGAATACTACACGTTACCTATAGGTTTTGCTCATTGCTGATATATAGTTGATTTCATCTACTTAATTGTGGAAGGAGGGGACGCTGCGATCCTTTTATGGAAGAGATGAGTAGTTGAGACATTCAGTACCCACCCCTTTTCATATACTTTGAAAAAAAAAAAAAAAAAAAAAAATGATACACGGTCAAATACTTGTTCACAAAATACATACCCTTAACTATCATGATTACGCAAACTCATTGAGAGGTAAATATATTTGACAAACAAATGATGAATATACGTCTGTGGTTAATGGCTTCTGTGAAGAAAATCGACATCTGATTAGTTTCAGGTACATTGTACATTTGACTCAATCAGCAATCTTGGCATATATTTCAACCCAATTTCTCGATCATATCACACATCACGATGCTTGAAAAAGTGACCTACTCCAGTCTCATCCCAACAACTCATTACATGGTAAGTACCCAACCCGAATTTTCTTTGGTGGATAGTTGTCTCATTGGCGATAATACCACAACTTCTTAATTTTAGATTGTACTATATTGTACTATATTTGCGGTGATCTTTAAAAGATAAATTTAACTATTGACTATAAGACATTTTTAAAATGGTTTTAAAGATTTTAAATATGATAGATGTTAAATTCTATAGTTCGGAAATACACAAGGAAGTGTTGCGAGGTAAAAGTTTTTAAATTTCCCATAAAAAGTACGGTAGGTTATACGGCCCATTACGGGTCATGAATACATTGTACTGTGTAGCAACAAACTAAACAACCTTTGTTAAAGGGGAATTATAAAAGCGAAAGTAAATCGAGGAAATTCACGTTGAAAATTCTAATATGAATTAGACAATTATTCGGACTAATAGAGCAAAATCTTGTGAAATAAAATTGTTTACTTGTGAAACAAAATGTTTATACTTAGAAATAATTCACGCAAGCCATAGATTAGTTCTCATTTTCACATGGCCTTGGCCTTTATATTCGTTAATTTTAATCCTCGCTGACGCTTGGAAAAAAAATCAGGCCATGTGAATTTTTCCAACAAATCTATGGCTTGCAAGAATTATTTCTTAAGTATCCACTATTCATTTCACAAAAGTTAAAACAATGAAAACATATATACACCTAACTCTACTTACTTATATGAAACAAACACAAAAAAAGTATAAATGTTTTAGGATCCCAAAAACTGCACTACTTAAAAAACTCAAACGTGGTTTTGTATTATGGAATAGACAAAAATCATTGTCGTCATCAACTATCCGATGACAAATAATGACGATCATAGTACATGCATTAGTTTCGAAAGTGTTTCAGAGAGTAACAATTTACGTGAAAGGTTTTCAACTTCAGTTTCCTTTCTACATTTAAATGTGCAAAGTTTACTTCCAAAACTTGATCTTATTGGTACTGAGTATGAAGATTTTGATATATTGTCAATCACTGAATCTTGTTTGAACAGTAATAAATTTAGCAGAATCAGTTGAACTTTTAAACTACCAAAAACTAATCATGAAAGATGTAGGTCCCATAAAAAGTGGGGAAGGGGTCATAGTATATGTAAAAGAAAATATTCATTCAAAGAGACATGATTATTTGGAAGTGCCCGATGTTGAGGTAATATGGATTCAGCTTAAAATAAATAACATAAACTGTTGACACAGAGATATGTCTCGCCTCTTGGCAGACAATTAGAAAAAAAAGAAAATCTAATGGACAGCAACATTGCAACAATTCAAAGTCATTGGACCATAATTTATGGGACAGGGCCTCGAAAAAGTCATCAATCTGATTTGTACTGATAGTAATGCCACTGTATAGAAAATATCATTGATCTAGCAAACTAACTTAGGCAGAAAACTTAACATTGAAAATTGCTTAATAAAGTTGCTGGACCTTGACCTGGGGGACAGGGCCTCGAAATAGCCTTCAAACTAATATGTTCTGATAGTAATGCAACTTTATACAAAATATCATTGATCTTTCACAATTAGTATCTATCAAACTGACTTAATCAGAAAACTGAACAAGTGTTGACGCACTCTCAGCCGCCGTCGGCGCCACCGGAAAAGCAATACCTTTGTCTCGCTTTCCGCGACTTTCGTCGTAGGCAAGACAAAAAAGGTATCGTAAAGAACTTTTTAAGTGCCGCTTAAAAGCAACAATGAGATATGGATAAAAATTGAAAGTTCAATTGAGTCTGCTGTTAATTGTGATCGAATTGTTATTACAGGAGATTGTAACGATTACTTGCCAAATGTGGCTAATTCCTAAATCCAAAATATTTGTACAGTTTATTATTGAATATCCCAAGAACTTTTCTAAAAAGTCATCATCACTGATTGATTTATTATTGACTGATAACTTAGGTTTTGTACGATATTGTGGATCCGGGCCACCATTATTAGAACAAATAAAATATCATTGTCCAGTAATGGGGTTTATGAATGCACAAAAGCCTGCTAGTTTGTCTTTCAAAAAACAATTTGGTATTACAATGTATAAGCAAGGTGATTTTGATGAATATAGGCGCATATTAGCCGAAATCAACTGAGATAGCATATTTGCTATGAATGATGTTTCTAATCATATCCTAGATGCAACTGAAATTTCCATCCCCAAAAGAATCGTACCTATTAAGAAAACCGGCCCTGTCTGGTTAAATAACGATTTACGAAAACTCATTAGAAAGAAAAATCGTAAACACTCAAAAGCAAAACGATTTAACCAACCAGCGGATTGGAACAAATTTAGACAAAATAGAAATAAAGTGACCACTTCAATAAGACAAGTTCAAGAACATTATCAAAATAATTTAATACAAAATTTAGCAAATAGAAACTATTAACAAGAACGTGGTGAAAAACCTGTAACCAATTTTCTGGTATTAAACCTGCTCACTCGGATACACCTTAGGGATGATAGTCATGGTATTTAATGGTATTGATAAAGCAAACGAATTTCGCAACGTTTTTTCGATGCAGATGATATCGAAACTGATCTTCCTGACTTAACCGTTCCAGACTGTCGACTATGTGACAAAGCAATTAGAAATAGTGAGGTCGAGGATGTTTTGAAGATTTTAAATCCTCATAAGGCCCCAGGTCCTGTCTTGATAAACCCAATATTATTAAAGGAAACTGCATCACAGTTAAAATGGGTTTTTTGGGTAGCAACTGTGATGAGTTAAAAAAAATACAGATCAATCTCATTATTAAATATTTTGTCAAAGTGCATGGAACGATGTGTCTATAAACATGTTCACAATGTTCTTATTGAAAATATGATCATCACCCATGAACAATCGGGTTTCACCAAAGGCGATTCTGCCATAAATCAGTTAATGGATATTTCTAACGAATTCGGTAGGGCTGAAGACAAACGGAAAAGAAAGTATGGTGTTTTTTGTGCAATCAGCAAAGCCTTTAATCGGGTATGGCATAAAATACTTTTACTCAAACTTGAACAATATGGAATAGCTGTAAATCTACTAAATTATTTTTCATTATCTATCTGGAAGGAATCAACGGGTGATCTTAAACGGGAGCAATTCAAATATGGAAACAGATAAATGCAGGTGTTCCACATGGCTCAATTTTAGGTCCTCTCCTTTTTAAACTTTAACAACGACATAGTAACTGATTTTAAAGCAACTATAAAATTATTTGCAGACGACACAAGTATTTATTTAACAGTAGGAACCCCGTAAATGCTGCTGAAATGCTGAATAGAGAACTGAACAATGTGGTCTTTTCAGTGGCTTTTAAATTTTATTCACAAAATGCAGAATCCATGATTATGTCAAGTAAATCAGTAAAAACCTAGTAATGCATTCTTAAAAATAAATGACAATAACTTTCACGAAGTTGCTACTCATAAACACTTGGGTGTTATTCTTTTCAAAAAATCGACTGTGGAATAATGGAGTACGGGGATATCATCAATATTAAGTACATTTTGTAGATGCATTAGTATTCGAATTTACAGTATACAAACCTCAGACTTTGTTCCTGAGTCATTGGTATACTGTCAGATAGACCTGAGATAAGCAAACACAATAGTTGATAAATAAAGTGAAAATGTTTAAATTGATGGAATGATAATTGTTACGAATGGGACTAAATTAAATTCTATACAGATGCTTCATGAGAAAACCGGCTGGGAAACACTTTCAGCAAGAATGTAAACACAAACTCACTATGTTTTATATAATGGCGAATAATGAAACTCCAGATAATTTACAAAAATTGGTATCAAATCAAATAGAAAATTTACATATCCATTTTACTCGTCAGACTCATAATATTTCAGAAATACGTGCAAGAACTAACATCTACTCCGATGATGTCTTTCCTTCAACTATCAAATTCTGCGATAAGTTACAAGAACAAAAAAGTAATTCTACGTCTTTAAGTATCTTTTCAAGTCGTATAAAAAATCAAAATAATAACTGTTCTGATTTTCACTACACTGGTACATGTACAAGAACGGGGCACATATTACATGCTAGGTAAAAGATGAACAGAAGTTCTTTTAATGAACATTTGTTGAAATCTAGTAGATTCTTCAAATTGCTTAAGTGATATAACCGAGTCTTCAGCTCATTTGCTGTTGCATTGTAAAAAAATATAACGCATTGTATCATGAAATCATTTTCTCAATTAGTTATTATATCATAATGAACACAAACCTACTTCTATTTGGCTCACAAGCTGTAACTTTAGACCGGAACAAGGATATTTTTGCAAAGGGACAAGGGACAAGAACTCTTACTAATTGTCAAAGTTGTATTTCATCTAAACATTTGTGCTGTATTTAAGTGTTTTTTTTTTCTTTTTCTTTTGTTGTATTTTTATTATTTTTAGTTTTTTTTTCAAAATATTTTTTCCCTTCTTTCTTTGTTATGTATTTTCTTAAAATTTATTCATGTTGTATATAATTGTAACATTGCATGCTATATTTATGAAATCGGTAATTGGTATTGAAAGGAAACAGATTAATATAAGCTCTATGCAGCTTGTTTCCAAATCCTTATATTCCATTTCACAAATATGGTACATAGCTGTCACATATGACGAACAGCCTCGTCATGATGTCAGAACATGCTCGTCAATTATATTGTTAACATGTCTTAAATTTTGTCTTGAAGAACTCATGGTCTTTATCTAGTGCCAGGATCTAAACTTATCTAAACTTTTATTTATTTTGAAGTTTTTCGGTTTTCAGTACGTAACCACGTAAGTGCAAGTTATATAACTTGGTGAACAATGGCATCTCAGGTTGATGATGATCCAGAAAGTGGGACAAAAGACTTTACTGATGATGACTATGACCCTAACGATAGCCAGCAATCTGGAAAGGGCGTTAATATTCCTAGATTCCTAGAATATCCATAGACTTAAGGGATTCTCAAACTCATGAATCTGAATCTGAATCTGAATCTGAATCTGATGATGATGATGATGATGATGATGATGATGATGATGGTGATGATGATGATATGTCATCGATGTCGATAGACACTTTAATTCGCCTGTAACATAAGCAGATGAAATATATGCACAAACTAACAGAACATTTAGGTTCTAAATCTGACAGTGTGTTGGACAGTGCAAATAAATACACAACTGATGCATCACACGATAGCACACGTGGAACGAAATGATCCCGTATTGATGACGACGGGAAAGATAACAGTTTAAATAAACACTTGAAAATGGCAGATGATTCCCAGCAGGAAACCGAATCGTTTGATGTACTACATAAACTTGTGTGTAGGTTTGAAAATGCTGAGAGTGATAACCATGATAAATCTTATAACGTCACTGATGACGAGGATCTTAACGAGGTCAATGAATTAATGGATGAAATGAGTGAATTTTATAATGATTCTGAAGAAACTAGTACGGCTATTGAAGAAAGCTTAGCAAAATCGGTTAAAACTTCTCTAAGATCTAAGATACCCGATTCAAAATTCAAAGAAATAAAATCAGAATACAAAAAGTCCAGAAAAATGTAAAAATCTAATGATCCCTTCAGTAAATGAAGAAGTTTGGACAGAAAAAACGCTATCAGATCATGTGATCTTCATTAACAGAAAATAATAGGGTACGTCATCAAAGGAATAATACCAGCAATAGAAACGACAAATGATATCTTGAAAGCTGCCCTAAAGAAAAACACATTTGAGCCAACAAAAAACCTAAGGAAAATGACAGATGGTATCCGAATGTTCGCAACTTCTTATACCAAATTGAACTAATACAGGAAAGGAAATTTCAAACCAATTATGGTTGGAAAGTTTAAGAAACTAACCAATACAAACAACTCCGTCTCTAATAAATTGTTTGGGGATGATTTACAGAAGAAAATTGAAGATATTCAAAAATCAAAGAAAAATATCCGTAACGGGATTTACCGAAAAACCAGCAACAAGTGGTTATAACTATAATCGCAATTCTGCTGAAGGATACAACAGCAATAAAACTGGAAATGGCAAAAGTCGTTTTTTAGACAAGCGAAACTCCTTCCCGAACAAACGAGGAAGAGGGGGAGACAGTTCCACAAACCAAACAATCGTTAGTTCCACAGGTTAGTCAGATTAAACAATTAGATGAGAGAAGTATGTGAATTTTCAAATCTTGTTAATACTCCTAGAAACTTTAGAGCTGGGAAAGTAAATTACAATCTTGAAAGTTGGAAATCAATAACGAGTGATAAATCAATTCTAGAAATGTTGACTGGTTATCGGTTACAATTTCACACCTTACCACTGGGTCGTAACAGTTGTAATAATCCTTCGTTTAATGAAGATGAAAAAACTTCCATAAATTTAGAAGTGCAAACTTTTTTTAAAGAAAGGCATTATTCAAAAAGCTTTACCATGCAAGAACCAGTTTGTGACACATATTTTCACACGACCTAAAAAAAGACGGAACACATCGAGGGATTTTAAATTTAAAATCTTCAAATGAATATATAGAGAATTACCATTTTAAGATGGATAGTTTAGGCACCGCAATTAATTTAATGAACCACAATTGCTACTTTGGTAATATAGACTTGAAGGACGCATTTTTAGTATTTCAGTCAGAGAGTCTGATCGTAAATTTCTCCAATTCACATGGAATGGGAATTATATCAATGAACATGTTTAGCTCAAGGTCTAAGTACATGCCCACGTGTATTTACAAAGATAATGAAATGTGTTTTTTTTCTGACTTACGAAAGAAAGGACATTGCAATTCAGCCTATATTGATGATTCTTTTTTATTGGACAATCTTATGAGGATTGCCGTGCTAACATTAATGACACATTTGCGTTATTGGATAAACTAGGTCTTACAATTCATCCGAATAAATCCGTTTTCGTTCCGACACAAGAAATTCAATATCTTGGGTTTATGTTGAATTCACGGGAAATGACAGTGCGTCTTACTCAAGAAAAGCACACAAATTCAAGAAATTATGTAAACAATTTTTACGAAAAGATTACGTTTCTATCAGAAAATTTTCTGAATTAATTCGAAAAATGGTAGCAAGCGAATACGGGGTTCATTATGCAAAATTATTTCACAAAAGATTGCATATAACTAAAAACGAACAGTTACGGAAACACCGAGGAAATTATGACGCAAAATTCCGTCTCAATTAAATGTGTAAGCAAGATATTAATTTAAGCATCGATAATATAGAGACCAGCAAGAAATACGTGTGTGTGTGGGAAATCCCGAAATTATAATTAGATTAGTTGCGTCTTTAACGGGACGTTTATGGGAGTAAATCTACAGGTGGTGGATGGTCAGATGAGGAAAATTCTTGTCACATTAATCAGTTAGAACTGTTAGCTGTTTATTTAACAATGAAGTCTTTTTGTAGTAACGCGTCATGTGTTCATATACACGCACAGATAGATAACTGAACTGCTGTGACGTATATAAATAAAATGGGCGGTATGAAGGAAAATCTCAATGAATTGACAAGGAAGATTTTGTTATGGTGCAAAAATAGAAACATCTGGTTAACTGCTGCCCATTTACCGGGGAGTGAAAATTGCGTAATAGCAATAATTACACAGAATGGGAATTAAATAGTAATGTTTATGAAAAGATTTTGGAAGTCCTCATATTGATTTATTTGGTTCAATTAAATTACAAAGTTACACCATACTGTTCTGATAGACCAGATCCGAATGCAAAACTTGTTGATGCTTTTACTTTTAATTTGGGAACAAACATTAATTATATTTTCCCCCCTTTCAGCATACTATGAGAAGTATTGAGAAAAATTGTACAGGACAAGGCAGATGCAATAGTAGTAGCCCCGTTATGGCCAACTCAACCGAAAATTCTACAGTTACTTGTGGATTGTCCCAGAATTCTACCAGTGAAGAATTTCACTTGTGACACTTTCATTCAACAAAGCAAAAGTTCATCCACTTCTCAACAAACTTCACTTGACAACGTTCAAATAGTCCGGAGATCATTTGAAAGTCAAGGTTTATCAAAATCAGTTATCGAAATTACCATGCATTCATGGCGAGACTCCACAAAACGACAATATTGGAGTTATATCCAAAAGTGGGTGTGCTTTTGTGTTGAAAAACATGCTAATGCCATGTAATCAACTGTAAATTTAGTTTTAGAATATTTAGCAAAACTTTTCCATTCAGGGATAGGTTATAGCGGACTCAATAGTGCGCGATCTGCTTTGTCATCATTTATGACTATTAATGGACACGATTCAGTTGGCAAAAATAATTTGATTTATGAGAGGAATATTCCAATTAAGACCTTCACTACCAAGATACAATTTTACATGGAACGTGTCCGATCTACTAAATTACTTAGATACACTAGAAAAGAACAGTTTGACGTTAAAGCAGATAACTTTGAAATGTGTTTCTTTATTGTCTTTGTTGACAGAACAAAGGTTACAGTCTATTCATTTATTGGATAAACGTAATTTAGAGTTTTCGAATGATATTGTTAAGATAAGAATAGGTGACATTTTGAAACAAACTAGACCAGGAAAACTTTAAATGAAATTGTCTAAGATAGTTTTGTAAATACAAATTTGTGCATTGTAACATGTTTAAAATTATATATCAAAATGACTGAAAAACTTCGCGGGAAAGAAAAGAATTTTTTTGTAAGTTTTTTAGCGCCGTATAAAGGTGTAAGCAAAAACATTATATTCAGATGGATGAAAACGGTTATGATAGCAGCTGGTATAGATTGCTCCGCATTTAAACCTCACAGTGTGAGATCAGCGTCTGGTTCTAAAGCTTGTAGTAAAGGTTTACCAATTTCGACAATTTTACGCACCGCAGGGTGGGCTAATCAATGCACTTTTCGAAAATTCTATAATAAACCTGTAACCATAGACACCAGTTTCTGTAATGCGATCGATACTCAGTAATGCAATGTAAATATGTTGATTACATAAATGTGTAAACTTTATATATGTGTATTTATTACAGATCATAATCTCCAGGAATCTTTCGGATAAATAGATGCAATAACTCTAAACATCTCACGTGACAGCTATGTACCATATTTGTGTAATGGAATTATATAATTAAACGAAATATTAATTGAAGTTTAATTAAAATTCCGTGAAACAATAGTGGTACACAGTTGTTACGTGACCACCCGTCCCACCCTTATATTGCATCTATTTACTCTGAAGTCTGACATCATGACGAGGCTGTTCGTCTCACGTAACACCTATGTTGTACCACTATTGTTTCACGGAATTTTAATTAAACTTTGATTAAAATTTCGTTTAATTAGATTATCATAGTGTATTTGTGTATCATGATATTTTTGTAATTATGACGAATAAATATGCTTAAACTAATAAACTATGTATCTGACCTTTGTTTTAATAAGTGCAAACAGGGTCTAGCGAAAGCCTTAGCTGCTGTGCTATACACAATTAATTACTAGTAATAATATTGGGATTTTATAAAGATAAAGTATGATATAAAAATAATATTTTCTAGAATTTAAAAAATGTTTTACCACAAAAAGAAAACAATAGAAATATTTAAAAAGCAAAAAGATAAAAACGATCACCAAATTCTTGAAAAATAAAAAGAAAAGAAATGGTAAAATACATTTTTTACTATAAGGTGTTTATAATTGTGGCAACTAATGATGAAAAATAGCACCCTATGAAAGCAAAATAAATGAACCGAGCTACTAAAGTTCAACGATTTCCAGACCAGTACTATAATCTTAAAAAAAAAGGGACAAAAGACAAAAACCCTAATAATGTACTTTTAGGGTTGCGGATATATCAACTTTAAAAGTGCAGAAAATAGAAAATGACGACGATGATAGATAACACACGTTTAGCGATAAATGTTACTCGCATAATCGTGAAAATAACATGTTTTGATTCATATGAATAAACCTTAGGAGTTTATGAGCAAAGTCTGGTTTTAAACAACGACCAATACCAAAATCAGAAGGTAAGAGTCTCCAAGAAGATAAGCCACAACACATGTACCCCGTTTTCACTTCATACATGTAAATACGCAAACAATTGGTAGGAATAATAGTAAAACTCAACATTTATACCCGTTGTAAATGTTATCTTCCCTTAAAGAATGCAATAAACAAATTAAATATGCACATTAAAACAATCAGTCATTCACAAAGACATAACACAATAAAATCCTAATACAGCAATAAATTGAAATGTTCAAAATTCATTTATTCATCTATTTATATAACTGAAGATGAAGGGGTAAGTTTCTTGACCTTTAAAACGAAAAAAAAAAAAAAAAAAAACTATGAACCTTAATTACTTCTTGTGCATGGAAAACGGAACAGAAAACAAAAAAGCTCTCTTTAATGTAATTCAGGAATGTATGATAAAGTCCTTGAAAAATGCAGAAATATTTCAAAGATTACTAATAACGAAAAACTTGAATTTTTGCTTATAACCTGGTGGGTTTCCCTAATCATTTTATTATAAAAGGAAATTCCTCTTGTATTTTTTTTGTACGTAGGACCTCAATACCAATATTCTAAAGCCTATTGATATAGCACCAAGATGTATATAGCAATATCAACTGTCCCTTCAAAATATATATATATGCTAATTTTCTATATTTTGTCACTCAATTTTTGGTATTCATGCTTTTCGTAGCCTTCGAAATCGGTATTGTGATCTATGATGGATTGAATATTGTTCATTTGACGCATAACATGATATTGTCCTAAATATGCATGAAATTTTTGCCGCTTGATGTAAGTTATCCACCATCGAAACCATTCTCGATTTAAACACTTCCAAAAGTTGACATATCCGTCTCTTAATTGTAGATCAGATTATATTGCCTTTGTCCCTTTATCTTTATCATTATTTTGTTGGTATGGAAATCATATTTTTTGGTAGATGCAGCTGTGATTTTTATTTTGCTTTCATAAAGTGTTTTTTCCCCTATAAATTACTACCCTTTAATAAACAATTAGAAAACAATCTACAAAAGTGCTGGGAATATTATAACTGGACCGTCTGTCCTTCGTACATAACATTCTTATGGACACAGTTGAGCCTGTGTTTCCAAACCGACTTGGTATACAAAATGTCAAGGTTACATAAATATTCTTTTGCGAGGGGATGCTCCGCTTCATGCAGCCCTTGTTTAGGGTTGGGTGGGGTTCTTCCTGAATATATATTGTCATTATGATTCAATTGCATAAGGTGTTGATTTTATGACAAAAATAGTATATACAAATGTCATCAAACCACACCTTAAGAAAGTTGAAAAACTTCATTTGTATGTACGTCATATACAGTTTCGCTCAGATTCAATTTCGAGTTTAATTTTTACTCAAAATACTTTTCGAAAATATCATTTCAAATGCTGAATGTACATTTGTATGAATATTTGGCAAATAGCTAAAATATTGTTTGTTCAAAACCACTCATCAAAGATGCCATGCTTATAACTGTTTACGATAGACGCGCGTTTCGTCTACAAAGACTAAATTTACAACTTTAAATTCAAAACATGCTTTACAGGCCGGAGAAGTAAATGCTTTACATGTAAAGCGCCATGCATTCAAAAATATTCGTATGGTCCGACAACAAAATGAAAATAAGAGCGCTTTTATTCAACATGGGTTTTTTTTTGTGTACGTAATATATAATTGCAAGCCCGCTGAATTTTAATTGATCTTACTTGAACACAGTTACAAACTGCATTATGTAGGGCAGAATATTTATTTCAGTCCTGTCTTGGATAATTCATTTTTTTCGGTTCTGTCAAGTGAATATTCATTTCCAAAACTTGTCATGTCCCCTCTCCCTTCCAACGAATATCAAATAGTTAAGGAAATAAATTACATGTCTTCTATGTCTTCATGGTTCTATTGATTCGGTTGACAGTTTTGACTTTTCTACTCTTTATACTACACTTCCACACAATTTTATCAAACAAAGTTTTCCTATTTAAATAAATGGTCGTTTGATAAATCTGATTGCAAATTTATTTGCTGCTACTCATATAAAGCCTTTTTCTCAAATAAGAAAGGTAAATATGCTAGATATACTTACTGGAGGTGTGATGAGATGATTAAAGCCATACATTTTCTCCTTGACAACATTTATGCACGTTTCGGCAATAAAGTTTATCGACAGATTGTAGGTATTCAATTCTATGGGCACCAATTGTGCTCCTTTAATAGCAGACTTATTCCTGTACTGTTATGAATCACAGCTTATGGCTACACTCAGTAAAGAACCGTTTAAATTCCATTTAATTGATAATTTCAACAAAACTTATCGCTATCCTGATGATATTCTATGTTAAATAATCAAGAATTCTCTAAATGTACTGCCAAAATTTACCCAAATGAACTTACCGTAAATAAATCAAATATTAACAGCAAAAAGTGTCCTTTCCTAGATTCAGACATTTGAGTTTTACACCAGAAACTCTACACAAAAATATACAACAAAAGGGAAGATTTTTCTTTGTTAATTTTCCTTTTCTGGACGATGATGTTCCCTTGGCACCGTCTTACGGTGTTTGTATATCCAAACTCGTTCGCTTTGCCCATGTCTGTAGTGACGTTTTGGATTTCAATTAGCGTAATATATGTATTACTGGTAAATTATTAAGTCA
The DNA here is from genome assembly GCA_017311375.1 of Mytilus coruscus. Taxonomy (NCBI): domain Eukaryota; kingdom Metazoa; phylum Mollusca; class Bivalvia; order Mytilida; family Mytilidae; genus Mytilus; species Mytilus coruscus. Next base: position 49,339,370 of record CM029601.1, read on the forward strand.
GGGATTTCGTTACCACAAATTACTTAAAACCTTTACTAAATTCTTCCATAGATACAAAGATTTAGTTTGCAAGTTTGGCTTTACATGTAAAAAATTTATTGCAGACGGAAAAGCACATCATAGATTTTACAGTGATGTTGTGTACCGAGCCCGGAAATTCATATACGATCCAGGTGAACTTATCAATCCTTTAAATAAACCTTTTTAAAGGTTACCAATTCAACAGTGTTATTAGATCTTTGAATACTAGTATTGTTTTTATTGGTATAAATATTGATTTTGTTATCAGTAAAATAAAACCATTCTAAATAGTATTGTTATACACATATGCTCTTTCACGGTACTACTATCTGTCGATATCCATAATCTGGCAGAGCACAAGGTCATGTTTTTTCTCTGACTGTTAATGACGCCTTTACACTAAATCCATTGGATGTTGGATGTGTACTGATTGATATTTTAGTCTTAGATACATGATCTCTTTTATTAATTGTTATTTGTTTTGAACTAGTTGTCAGTAGCTGCGAGTTCTCTCAGATCTCTACTTTTTTTGTTTGTTTTAGGGATGTATAATTACCCTGACACATTCGGTCTGTGTTTTTGTTAGATGTTTTTTTTTGCTTAATATCGATCTGATGAGTTAAGCCCTTTTCAACTGATTTTTATAGTTTGTTCTTTTGTTGTGAGCTTGTAGTTCAGTGGTTGTCGTTGGTTCATGTCTGTCATATTTGTTTTTACGTAAATTGTTTTGTTATAAATTAGGCCGTTAGTTTTCTTAATTGAATTGTTTCATATTTTTCATATCGAGGCCGTTTATAGCCGACTATACTCTATGAGTTTTCTCGTTGTTGAAGGCTGTACGGTTGCCTATAATTGCTTACTATAAAAATAAGGAGATGTGGTATGATTGCCAATGAGACAACTATCCACCAAAGTTCAAATAAAATGGATGTAAGCAATCATAGGCAACAGCACGGCCTTCAACAATGAGAAAACCCATACCATATAGTCGGCTATAAAAAGCCTCGACATGAAAAATATGAAACAATTCAACTGAGAAAACTAACGGCCTAATTAATAACAAAACAATTTACGAAAACAAATATGACAGACATGAACAAACGAAAACCACTGAACTACAGGCTCCTGACTTTGGACAGGCATATAAAGAATGTGGTGAAGTTAAACATGTTTGTGAGCGGTCAAACCTCCCCTAACCAGGGACAGTGGTGTAACAGCACAACATAAGAACAAACTATAAAAATCAGACCGGACGTGGCAGGGTAAATATACATCCAGTCTCATTGGCAATCATACCACATCTTATTTTTATATAGCATTATATGCCACATGTTCATTTCTTAAAGCATGGTCAAGTTAAATGTTTTACAATATACAACTTTTGATACAATTTTGCAATATTTTATTTTCTAATTGTTAAATACAATTTTTTTGTAAAGCAATAATTTAATAATAAACATAAAAAAGCCATAGATTTTTAAATACAAAATAGGGGTAACTTTTTAATGAAAATATAGTTTAAAGTTTATATTTAATGTACACAAAAAGTTAGCGATAAAAGTGAAATTGCCTTTGTTTCAAGTGCTCTGTAAAAATTCTACATCTGACATCTACTTGAAAACGATCATTTTCTATACTAACTAAAGGCACACAACGTAAACGGGCGCTAACTTGAGTAGATTATTAATATAGACGTAACTTTTACAGGCGATTTCAATGAGTGTGTAGCTAATACTACCCTCCTTTCGAAGTAGTCTAGTCCTACAAATAGATAGGTTGGTTTTCTGTCGGACTAGTTTTCTGTCGGACTAGTCTACACTTAAAGAAGGGTAGTTTACCTAACCTAACAATGACTTCACGGTTCAGCTAGCAAGCAAGCTAACCAAAGATATTACCTTTGCCTACACACTCATTGAAATCGGCTGTAAATAAACATATAGTTTATGTATAATGTACACACAAAGTTAGCATTAAAAGTTAAATTGGCTTTGTTTCAAGTGCTCTGTAAATATTTTACATCTGACATCTACTTGAAAACGATCATATTCTATACTGACTTAAAGAACACAAGGTAAACGGGCGCTAACTTAAGTAGATACAAGAAATTTTTATTTCATTGCGTTAACTTGATTTTGGTAAACACACGCGTTTATTTGGCAATTCAAACTTTAGCATAAAGCACCAGCTAAAAGTTCTTTGGAAAATGCAAGGGCATTAAGTTTATTACCTGTATATTGATACAAATATAATTGCGTTTTTATAAACAAGTCGAGTTGTATTTGGTTATTTATGTCATGGTTTTAAGTTCTTCACTTCACACCCATTTAGCTTCACCGATTTCGCTTTTTTTGTACGCTACGAGCAACCCTGATGAAGGTGATTAAAGACACACCTGTTGTGTACAAGGCATGCGTTTTTTTCTAACAATTTGATTTTAATAAATTGGTTTGTTGTGATGAGACAATATAAGGATAAAGAACATTTCATTTTCGGTCAATAATAACAAAAGGAGAAGATAAATTATTTGACAGCTGCAATTGCAGAAATGTTAGAATTTTCAATCTTTTAAAAATTTTGTTAATTTTATTGATAAATCAAAGACTTGATTATTTTAGGATTTTCAAAAGAGGGTTGTCATTTTTGTATGTAACCGAGGTATATTTATTACATAAATTCACCTTTGTCTCATGATAACAGTAGTTCATAAAGACTTTATAACTTCAAATCAATATAGATTTGTTCTACTAATTTCATCAGGACATTTAAAAAAGTTACTAAAATTTTCAAAGTCAAACACATAAAGAGAAATATTGGTGACCGGTGCCTAGCTGAATCACTGTGACAGCTTAAGTTCTAACTCCCTGAGCCAAATTTGACCTTAGATGGAGATGGATTTGTTTAATAAAACTCTTGACATGTTTGGATACTTATACACCATTGGCTTTAACATTTGTGGCTTTGAGCGTTCCCGATAAAGGTGAAATCAGAAAATTGTTTCGGACGCATAATCTATATAAAGTGTTTTTTTCGTATTAGAAGACAAATGGTGTTTGCACTGCATAAATTACGTTTCATTCATTCTAATATAAATAATCACTGGAAATCCACTTTCTCAACTTTAACCATGTGAAGTCATGATCATTACAGTCTTCTGGCCACTGGATAAATAATACATAGTTCCAAATATGAGTAAGTCCTTCAGGAATATCTTTTAAAGTGATGTCTTTAGATATGACTATAATATTTTCAATGTTCTGCATACTTATTTCATGTTTCACTCTATCAATTTCAAAAAGACAGTCTTGCGAGACTTTAAATATTGGAGTAAGTAAAAATATAACATGTCTACTGTTTTCTATGCTTTCTGCCTCTGCATCATAAAATGACTCTCCGCCGTAAAAGTCGCGATCTTTTACGCATATCTTAAGTTTCCATTCGTCTTCTAGTTTTGGAATAAAGTATTTTTTTATCCAAGGTATGCAATCTCCTCCATATGAAACGAAAACGTCATATGTGTATTTTTTACCATATTTCTTTTCAACAATTTTTCGAAATATGCGGTAAAAAAATATAGCTATTTTCCATCGCCTACTGTATAATAAAAGTATCACAGCCATTATACAACTTGTTCCTAACAAAGTGGAAGAGACCATCAGCCATATTGAATTTCTACAGTGGGAAAACAAATCATGCATGTTTTCATATGCTTCGAGTACGGTTATGACTGTACCGTTCAAAAGTGTACAATTGTATACTCTGTTGTCTAGATGTACTTTGGTTTTTTGAATCCAATCGATAAAATCCAAATTATCACAATTACATTCAAATGCATTGTCATCAAGAAGAAAATAAAAACCATGTTTTTGATTCATTGAATCCGCCCAAACACGTGTTTCATAATCTACTGTTGGTAATAAGTTTTACTAAGGTCTAGGACTTTAATATTATTTTGAGAAATGATCTGACTTGGAATAGACTGAAATAAATTCTTAGACAAAGATAATTCTGATAGATGATCAATATTAATAAGTAGATTTTCTGGTAAATTAAATAGGTCATTATCTGACATATCTAAATGTTCGAGATATTCAAATTTTTTAAAAAGTGCTATAAATCTTTTAAGAAACATGTCATCTGAACGAGCATGCATAATATAAAACAACTTAGCACTTCTCCACAATAAAGTTTTTACATTTATGAAACTAACTAGCTCTATTGTGTACAATGTTATGTGGTAATGACCATCTAAGACTAAAGTTTCAGTTTTGTATGTAGCGTTTCCTTCAAAAATTACAACATTATTTGTATAACTAAACGACACATCGAGGTAAGTCAAATTGCTTCCTCGACGTATAAAGAATACTCTAGAAATATCATCACATAGTACATTGCCCAAAACTAATTTTTCTAAAGAACGTGGTAAATATATTATATTGTTAGAAAAATGATAATCTGGTGCGTGAAAACGAAAATCATTTGCATATAGCCTATATCGAACTGGAATAAAAGAATAGTCAAATGTTTTCAATGCAACAGATTTGTTAAAAAATGTCTTTACCTCGTCCAATTGTCTTCCATAAGCAAACGCAAACCGGTTTCCTTTAAAATATAAATATTTTAAACATTCTGGTCGATCAAATGAAAATAGCGAGTTTTCATCAAAATCAACAATACCGTTGTCGGATAAATCTAAAGTTTCTACACAAACAGTTTTCAAATATCTCATCATGTCTTGTGTGACAGTTAACGCAAACGGATATTCATTATTATTGAAGATGGGACAGTTGAGACCCCGAAAATTCATTATTTCAATAGTCTTGCCATTATATGGTGACAGCATGTTAAGAGCCTGTTTAAGATGCATGCATGATTCTTGAAAATGTATCTTGGTAATATTAGGAAAAGGCGAAAGAGCATTGTTTTCCACTTCCAAAAAATTAAAATGACATCTAGTCAGTTTTAGTTCGTCTAGACTCGATGAAAAGTTTTCGAATGTATATCCTCGTAGATATTTTAAAAAACAGAATTCAAATGTTAATGATTTCAGGTTTTTTAGCCCTTGAAATCCTATTCCAAAATATGGATTTGGAGCCATATCTATTGCTAAGTATTCTAGCTTTTTTAAAACGGCAAAGGCTTGATCAGGATAGTGGTATAAATCCGCATTCGGTTGATTCTGAATATTCCGCCGTATATCCAGACTAGTCAAATTTTGCAACGGCAAAAGCATTTCTGGTGCATAGACATGTTTTAAGTTCAGAATGTTGTCAGACATATTCAAATACTTCAATCGGCTTAATCCATAAAATGCATGTTCCTCAATAATGTGAAGTTTGTTTTCAGCCAATGATACATTGCGTAATAAACTGTAATTTTCAAAAGAAAAATTACTGATATCACGAAGTTTGTTTCCACTAAGATCCAGAACTGTGATATCACGTGGAAGTGTCTGTGGAACTTCGCTAAAACCTCTTTTACTACAGTCAGCTGTTTTCACATGTCCTGATAAATGTTCATGAACTGTAATGTTACATTCTTGAGCATATACTAAAGAAAGAAACATGACAAAACCTTTCACTATTTGATATCTATAGTTATACATCGTAATAATTATGTTTTTAGACAGATGTATATAACTAAAATCGTTATAATTCCACCAATAATACACGCTCAAATGAACAAAAAAATCAGATCTCAGAATCACTTTGTTTTTTATGACTTAATTTGATTCAGATGTCAAACATGTACTTGTCCACAGTCACAATTAATATCAATTGCACAATATTCCGTTTTAGATATCTTGACAAACCGTCTCTTTGCGATGTGTATTGACACAATTAATGGAAAGGATCTGCCATACGCTCTATCTAAGATCGTTGAATTTTTTTTTCTACCGGGGAACTTAATTATGTATTTGACCTAACGAAATATGTTACCACACAGGTAAAAAAAGGTGAAAAAATATAATCATCAACCGTAAAGCGAATTGATCAAGATCATTTAATAGTAGAATATAGACTGAATACGTATAGTGGTTCGTATATATAGACAAAACTGTGAGCTAAATATTATTAAGAGAAATCATAAAATATCATATATTAAAAACAAGATATTTTCAAATGTAATTATCGTTACAATATCTTTTAATACCCCCAAAAGAGAAAACAAATAGAAACACTATGACTACTACTTAGAATTTTAATTAGTTGTGTTCGATTGCAAATATTTGATATCTTGCGAATGTCAAGTACACACTTTACTAATGTAATAAGTTATCAAAAATTCTTCTTCTTTGACGATCCCAGTCAAGGAAAAACCACCAAAATATCGGAAACCTGTGTCCAAAAGCCTATGCTCGAAAGACCGTCTCTGGAGTCATACTTTGGACAGTATGCTTTGAGATAGGAGATATGAAAAAATCTTATAAAAGGGAAACATGAAATTAATTAACCCTGTATTATGTGCGTCAGTACAATCAGCAAACAAAGTACAATCAGCAAACAATGTATAGTTCATACATGAGCAAATACAAGTACAAATATCATAAAAACCTCATAAAGAACAAGCTCTGGATATAAAATGAAAAACTAAAAAAAAACAAAAAACAAAACAAAACAAAACGATATATATATAAATATCGTAAAGAAACTTGACTGTAACAGTGTTTGGTAGATAGTGATTATTGCATGGGAATATTTCCCGCCCATTTAATACAGGTATATGTATACATGTGATTAATCAAATTAGTACAATAATTTTTCTCTATACTGCGAAACGCGGAAAATTATAAGTACACACTTTACTAATGTGATCTCATTGCCATTTATCCCATAGATCTGAAATGCGAGCCTTTAAAAAAATCTCTACCTTTTCCAATCTCAGAAAGTATACAGTTTACAGTTTGATATACAACCTTTTGAAATTAAAGTTTCAATTTCTGACTTAACAAAACTTGCATTATCAAGAGATGATCTGTTATTTCTAATACTTTTGTGTTCTGGTTCAGTTTTGAAAGGTATCTTATACCCGTTTTGTAATACATCAATTATATGCGTATTATCTGTGATCAATCTCCATTCATCGATAGCGTTTTTCAATCTACCTACTGGACTAACCAGTTTTTCAACATAGGTAACAAGATCAACAGGTTTCATATAATCAAGTGTTATTGAAACCGTCTTATTGGCGTTTCTCATCTGCAAGTTATATTATCTTTTGTCTTTCTGTAACCATTTCAATACCTTCTGAAATTCTGGATTAAGCGTTGTGTACGGTCTCTCTTGTCAACTCCTCAACATCTATCTAAACTTTACTTCGCCTCCTTCAGTTTTGTTAAAACCGTCACTCCGTGCTTAAATTGATTTTCGTTGCCTTTCCTCTGAAAAGTAAAGTTATCGATCATAGTTTCTTCCATTTTGGCCATTTGAGTCTCTGAAATTTTTTGTTTACTTTGTGGTAGGATGGTCTGCAAATTTGTCAGCTTACTGTCCATGATAACGTTTATACTGTTCAATTAGTCCTGTTTAGATGTTAATATAGCATTAGAAACTTCTCTCGTAATAGCATTTCTTATCGGGCTGCTCAACACACCGGTGTCCATCTTGACTGTATCAGTTTTGGATAGAGAGTGATTATTACATGGGAATATTTCCCACTCATTTAATACAGGTAAATGTATACATGTGATTAATCAATAAATTTCCTCTATACTAAAAAAGGCGGAAAATTATAATTAATTAAATGTCTCAACTTTAGACTGTCGACTATCAATTGTCAATTGTCTTACATGTTTAAAATAAATTATGTATTTGCATTTGTCTGTGCGTCTTGGTTTTCAATCGCAACCCCCTTTTTGTCATGCCTCTTTTTGTGGGTTAATCTTGGAGAAGCAATGTTTTCACCAAATTCAGTAAAGTGATCCTCAGACAAATTGATTTATTCTATAAACCTTTTATCGTTAGGTTTCCAATTTCATCGTGTATTTATATATCTTTGGCTTTTCAAACTCTTTTGCTCTGCTCGTGATCGTTAATCCAGGAGAAATTCTGAACTGGCGTGTTTGATATTTATTTTCAAAATTTTGCACAGAAAATGGAAAATTATAACTATTTAAAATAAGTTCATATTTTCTCACTTTTAAATTCCTTTAAAAAATTAACACGTGGCATTTAAATACAAAGCTTTGACCAAGGATGCAACTTTTTAAAATCTATTGGTGTTGACAGATTCAGAAGCATTTTAAGTTTTATATATCAACGTTTGTTAGTTTATTCGAGTTATCCTCTGTCTTTTAAATAAATATTTGTTCACGAATATTCTTAGTTTATCGATTTCAAAAATGTGTAATCATTCTTCTTTAGGGAACTTCTATATCTGATCATATCTGCCTAATTCAATTAGTTGTGTATGATCACTGCTTCTAAAATTCTTTTGCAATCGCACCTTGAAATTTGGATTATTAAGATAGTATTAAATTTTAAATTGATCTTTTGAAAACAATGCAATACGGTAAAATGCAAGTTTTACCTTTGATCTAAAAAACTGCTATTAGATAGAGAAAATCTGCCAAGGACAGAAACATTCAGAAAGTTGAGATCTACATACTGGCCATTTCCGGAAAACTGCCAGACGATTTTTTTAAAAGAATAATTGCCCTTTAATAGTCATTTTTACCATTGTTTTTTTTTTTCTCTCCAGTTTTGTCTTTTATCTTGAAAATATTTAGAGAGAAGCGTTAAATAGCACGACTCCTTTTAGGAGTTATAAGTAACGTAACATGATTTTTACCATTTTTTAGGTGTTTTTGCCTATCATCTTTCAAACTATTATAAGAAAAAAAAACTTTGAATAGCAAACATAATCAGCAAGACAAGATCTACAAATAAGTCCAATATGACAAATATCTTGTCGACAATTTATAGGAATTATTGCCCTTAAAAAACGATTTTTAACATTTATTTATTTTTTTTGGGCGGATTTTTTCTTGAAAATTGTAATCGATAGAATTTTTTTATGGCGGTAGGAGTTTTTCTGGCTTGAACTTTATTTTCATCTGTTGCTACACATGCTCATTTTTGAAGCGCAAAAAATTACTTTCACTTTTGTACACATTTGTTTCCTGCATTTTCTTTTGCAGAATATTCATTTTCATTCTGTCTGGTGCAAAGTTATTTATATTAAGTTCTTTCTTTTTCAAAATCCTCCTCCCCAGAAAATCTAATAGTCGTTCCCTTACTAAGAGCTTAAAGTGACATTTGAAAATTGAAATGTTTTAATATTTAACATGGGTTGTTTCAAAGGTTTTTTTGTTAAATCTCATTATATTATGAGATATTTGTCCTTGAAATTTAACAATTATTTCCCTTTTCCAATATAATTCATATCTCCTATGGCAAGACAGATATACTCCCCCAAAAAGGAACTAGATTTTTTATTTTGTCATCTTAAATTCAAAAACTGCGATAACATATGGATTTATAGATAACTGTCATAGACTGACTGCGTTGGTATGTGTCTTTAACAATCTGATTTCTAATATCATGATTCGCTAAGAGAAAACACAATTGACCCTCTTAGAAGACACATTTTTAAAGAAAAATGACTTTTTAAAAAATTTAGTTTCTTAGTTTATACTAGTGGGTTTCCCAAATTAAATTTTTACGGAAATTCTGTTTTCTATGGTTACGGAGGACCTGATAACCAAATATATTTAAAAAACTGAAAAAAACCTACTGTGGATTCATTATTTTTCGTGGGATCCCTATCTTCGTTTATTTCGTGGGAAAAAAGGAAACTACGAATTGAAAAGTTGTACGAAGTATAAATTTTCTACAGGCTTGATTACAAACTTTAGCGAAACTCTGAAATTAAATATCCACGAAAATGTAATTTTATCTAAATCAAAGATAATTAATACCAACAAAAGTAAATGAATGCACAGTATATGAGATTTTTGAACAGACTGTGTCGACCCGAATTCTCTTGCCATAATTACGAATCTAAATAATATATCAATCGAAAGATTGTAAAAAGAGGAACAAGATGAATAGAGTCAATATGGTGCACAAAACCTGTATGGACCGTGACGGATGAACAGCAAATAAAAGGAAACAACAATATCCATATTTTCATGGCAGTACGGAAGTGTTAGCTACTGGTATGATGTAACTCACGAGATGAACAGTCCACAGCAAGTGTATCGACCCAGTGGTATTATGGCATTCGTGGTACCAATTTTACTGCACCAGTTGCGAATTGCGGTAACTAATGTCTTCAAGCAATGCATGAGTGCAAAAATACATCATTTATATATTACTGAGAAGATTTATCCAGAAAGTACTTCAGACATATAAAGTGTTGTTTTCATTTTTTAGACCCGTGCAATTTAAAATCGACTGATCATGTATGCAAAAGAAAAGCAGATATGAAAATACCTTTGGCCCCCAACAGTATAGAAAGAGTAATAAGCGTATAAGAAAATGAGAGGCGAAAGATACCAAAGGTACACTCAAACTCATAAGTCGAAAATAAACTAACAACGCCATGGCAAAAAAGGAAAAAAGACCAAAAAGGCAAACAAAAGTACACAAAACACAACACAGAAAACAAACTACTGAGCAACACGAGTCTCACCAAAAGATGATCCCAGGTGCTCCGGAAGTGTAAGCAGATCCTGCTCCACATGTGGCACCCGTCGTGTTGCTCATGTAAGTAAAAACCGGGTGATAAGTCTAATTCAGTAGGTCACATTCGAGGAAAATGGGACGGGATTGTGGTACCGACAATTGAAACATATCTGTCGTCATCTGTGAAACAGATATTCCATAACGGTTAACCAACTTTTGATGGTGTCCGTAAAATTTAAAAAAGGATTATTTCAACTCCACCACTTGGAAATCTTGTTTAATAGCTTCCTTGTGAGCAGCAACCCTCTATCAAGAAAATCAAGATAGGAAATAAAAGCCCTAGTATATCGAATCAACTGAAAGATTAATACTCCATGTGTAGGCGCTACTGGAATTTTCATACATAGATAAAGAAAGTTCACATTTAGGAAGCTGAAATTATCTCTTGTGTCGTAAAGTTTTGTTTTCAACCGACCCTCATTGTCAATTTCTAGATGCAAGTCAAGATATGAGACAGGCTTAACTGTATCTGTTATTTCAGAGCATGAACTGCAGGGGAGTTTGCACCTGCAGACTGATTTGTTACATAAGTAACATTCTGCGACCTATGTTAATGGGGCATTAGCTACAAAGTTGACAAAAAAATCAAAATATGATTGTTTTGGTTTGAAACATTTACGAAAGCGGAATTGCGAAATAATGTTTCGCTGTTAGCAGTCAGTATTGGTTCAATTTGTCAAGATAAGCTAAATAAACATTGATCATATATTATTGGCTTGCAAGTCAATAATTCAACTCATTTGAATCCGTATCCATGCGAACTTCAATTAAACCCTTAACCCGGGATAGGCTACGCATTGGCTAAGCATGGTAAGTCATTTAAAAAGAAAAGCCTCTCAACATAGAAAATTAATCTTAACACAAACAGATATTCTTCATTATGAAACATTGGACAATTGAGACATCTTAAATTGATTATGTCCAAAGTCTTGCCATTATATGATGACAGCAAGCTTTAAGCCTGTTTTAAATGCATGCATGATCCTTAAAAAATTAGTTTGGCAATATTCGGGGAAGGGGAAAGAGCGTTATCCTTAACGTGTAAAAAATAATGAAGACATTTAGTAAGTTTTAATTCTTCTAAATTTGAAGAATTAGATGCAAATCAAGATATGAGGCAGACTTAACTGTATCTGTTGTATAAGAGCTTGAATTGCAGGGCAGTTTGCACCTGTAGACTGATTTGTTGCATTAGTAACATTCTGCGAGCAATTTTAAGGGGGCATTAACTACGAAGTTGATAAAAAATCAAAATATGATTGTTTTGGTTTCAAACATTTATGAAAGCGGAATTGTGAAATAATATATTGCTATTAGCAGTCAGTTTTGGTTCAATTTGTCAAAATAAGCTAAACAAACGTTGATCATGTATTATTGGCTTGCAGGTCAATAATTCAACTCATTTGAATCCATCTTCATGCGAACTTCAATTAAACCCTAAACTGGGATGGGCTACGCATTGGCTAAGCATGTTAAATTGTAAGAAAAAGAAAAGCCTGTCAACATTGAAAAGTGAAACAAGGCAGCCACCGGGAAGATCCCTTCTGTTGAATGATCGATTCTGACCACTGAAAAAATCATTCAAATACAGGTAAAACAAATGATTCACTTTATTTCAATCTATGACAAGACATCAAACAGACCTCGAAAATCGCCATTATACGATTGCACGTGTGATACGGTGCTTTCGGTCCGCAACTTGCTTTTTGTCCGGTTTTGCTTTTGGTCCGATAGTTTTGCTTTTTGTCCGACACTTTTGCTTTTTGTCCGTTGCTTTTGGTCCGTTCTGCTTTTTGTCCGATAATTTTGCTTTTGGTCCGACACTTTTGCTTTTTGTCCGTTGCTTTCGGTCCGTTTTGCTTTTGGTCCGATAATTTTGCTTTTGATCCGACACTTTTGCTTTTTTGTCCGTTGCTGTTGGTTCGTTTTGCTTTTTGTTCGATGATTTTGCTTTATGTCCGATTTAAAAATGTGTATATTTTTTTGCATGTTTCATTTTTAACTTCGAAACACCATGCCCTTTTTGAAGGTAAATACAGACCCTACTTCACTCTATAAATGATTTGTACATGAAGTATTCGGTTTTTTTACTAGTATGATCGATATGTTCTGAATTTACCGCTCACTTCGGTTTAAAATGATTCATTGGAAATTGTTAGAAGATCGTTATTATGAGCATTTCAATTCCTCTATCTATAATCTTGACATGAGAAGAAAGCAACATAATGCAAAATATAGGTATGCAAATCCGACGTCACTATCTTTCGGTATATATTTCTTTTATATCAGATGCGAAGAAGATCTGAATGCTTCAAATTTTGCATACTAAAGCTTTATGTTTCAATGACATAATTTTCCATTGTCCTTGATTTAATTTTCGTTGTTTCGTTCGAGCATAGGCTGATTGTAGGGTGTACATGTCCGACCGGTAGGTTTCAACTGACCATTTGTCAATGTTATGTTTTCATGGATCGGTTTTTTGTCTGATGCTTTTAAAGCAACGAGTCAATTATATTAGCGTATGCAAGGCTTGTTATTTCTACTAGAATATTGAACGGTGTTCATCTAACATTGACCTTATTTTCATGTACTATTGGTCGATGCTTATTTTTATGAGTTTTTGGTGTTTTTTTAATAATCTCATAGTAGACGAAGTATATTTTGTGAAATGATTGTAAGGTGTGCATACTATTCGCGAATGGTATGTCTGAAATTTACTACATTTTTATGGTTTATTTGTTTGTCTTATTGAGTTTGGTGGTTTGTTTCTCAGATAATAAATACAATAGGTGGACAATATTGGTTGTATTGGATGATTGTAATATATAGATGTCTAATTGCATGTAAACTGACATTGCCCTTACTTTCGTCATTCATCGATCAAGCATGAGTTCTCGACATAGGCTAGATTTAATTTATGTATGATTAACATATCCGACAAGAAGTGGCAATCCGACCTTGACCTCAGTTTCATAGTTCATTGGTCAATTTTAAGTTTTGGTGGTTATAGGTCTGTATCTCAGATAATTAAAAAACATTCATGAAAGATACCATGCAGATTTATAACTGAACTCTCCAAACTCGCGTTTCCCTAGAAAAGATTCATCGATTCGCTCGATTAAAAAAAAAAAATTAAATATGGAACTTAGAATAATTGGTAAGATTGCCAATGAGACCACTCTCTACACGAGACCAAATATCATTGATGATAGAAACTACATGACATCGTACGACCCTCAACGCGGAGCAAAAAACTACACCTCATAGACTATTAAAAACGAGCAAATCACCGGCATCATTTATCATCCTTAACCCTAAAAAACGAAAAGATTGATAGCGTTAAATGTCTGATTTGTAGTGTTTGTTTAACCTTGATCAAATTTTGAGGTATATTGTCAGTTTTTCAGATACTATTACTAATCGGTCATCTTATTTAGTTGGCCCATTTTCTTCAAGACTATTTTGTCGAAAATAATACCAATTTTCCAATCATGATTTCTTTGATAGAGAGTTGATGCTCACAAGGAAGCTATTAAACCAAGAGTTCCAAGTGGTGAAGTTGAAATCATCCCTTCGTAAATTTTACGGACACCTTCACGAGTTGGTTGACAGTTATTGAACGTCTGTTTCACAGATGATAGCGGAAAGGTTTCAAATGTCTTAACTGCAATCCCGTCCCCTTTTCCCTGAATGTGACCTACCGAAGTAGACTTGCTATCGGGTTTGTACTAACATGAGCAACACGACGAGTGCCACATGTGGAGCAGGAACTGCTTACCCTTCCTGAGCACCTGCGATCACCCCGAGTTTTTACTGGGGATCGTGTTGCTCGTTATTCAGTTCTCTATGTTGTGTTTTGTATACTATAATTGTTTGTCTGTTGGTCTTTTTCTTTTTTAGCCATGGCGTTGTCAGTTCATTTTCGACTTATGAGTTTGAATGTTCCTTTGGTATCGTTCGCCTCTCTCTTTAGATAGAAAATTTCTGCTTGAAATCTCAGATTTTTTATTTTCCTTGTCTATCTGTAAGCTTGAAACACTAGTATGGTTTAATCCTGTGAAGATGCAGAGCATCCTTGAATTTCGTTCAGATTAAGAAATGTTTTGTATCGAGGCCTTAATTAATTGACTTGTTTGAGTTGTTTAATTTACTTCGAATTTCGTTTCAGTTAAGTGATTTTTTGCCTAAGTTATGGCCCTTCAAAAAGAAACTTCGAAAATATGGAGATACAAGTATTGTAATTATAGTTTTGCATGCATAATTTATAATGATCTCAATTTTGATTATTGCCTTTACTGGATAGTCATCTAATGGCTTTCAAATTGTGAAATACATTTGTTTACAGATAGCGCTGGTAACCCAGATTTAGGTTGTGGGGTTTATTTTTCAGGTCGATGGGCTTATTTTCAATGGCCTTCTAGTTGGGAAGCCACTGATTTAATGGCTGATATAACCTTCTTGGAGTTGGTGCCTATTGTGCTATCAATTTTATTGTTTAAAGAGGATTTGCATAACAAACGAATACTTTTTTTACAGATAATAAGGCACTTGTGAGTATTTTGAACAAGAAATCCTCAAAATCGAGACGGGTGATGGAAATGGTTCGGCCTTTTGTATTACACACAATGCTTTTCAATATGCAATTTAAAGCAGTACATATAGAAGGTGGTTCGAAGTTTATCGCGGATGCTATTTCACGAAAACAGTGGCACAGATTCCGCATGGTAGCACCACAAGCAGAGACAGAGGCGAAACCAATTCCAGAAACTTTTCTGCAACTGATTTCCGATCTGAAAGCGATCGTCTAGTAGAAGTCTCTAACTTCGAACACGAAGGATATATATAGAATTGGGTTGCGGAGTTTTGAGATATTCCGTAAAGACTTTGATATAGAGTGCGTTTGGTCGCTTCCCCTCTCGCATATTGTGCTTTTTATTGCATATTTATCACTGAAAGGGAGAGCACATAAAACTGTCAGTTGTTACGTGACCGCTATTGGTTTTCGTTGCAAGGTTCTACAGTCTTAATTTATGGACTATTCACAAAACTTTATTATACGTAAAATGTTAGAGGGATTGAAACGCTATAAGTTCTCGAAAGATAAGAGGCTTCCAATTACATCGGAACTCTTGGCTAGGATAATTGAAAAGTTGCCATCGATTTGTTATTCAGCATATGAATCTTTGCTTTTTGCGGCAGCTTTTTCAGTCGCCTTTCATGGCTTTCTAAGAGTTGGAGAATTGGTTTACACAAAATTAGGCCAAGCGCAAAACATAATACCAATACATGGTACACAATTTTTTGCGGAGCAAAAGGGGAGTTTATAAGGCTTCACTTAACGCACTCTAAGGGGGATCAAACTGGTGATGGTATTTCTATTGATATAAGGAAGACGGATTCCCCAGTTTGTCCAATACAGCTATTAAAAAGATACCTAACGGTAAGACCAAATAAAAATGGTCCTTTACTTTGTCACTTTAGTGGAAAATATGTGTCTCATTATCAGTTCTCCAGTATATTGTCTAAGGCATTAAATGTAATAGGTACTGATTCAAGTGGCTCAAGTCCCATTCATTCAGGTTTGGGGCAGCTTCAGAAGCCTCAGCTTAGGTAATTTCAAATGATGAAATTATGAAACTAGGACGATGGAAATCTGTTGCATATAGGTCATACATCAGATTGTAATACTTTTATTTTGATGTGGTCATATATTAATCAAAGATAATTATTGTTTATAAATGTAAATAGTTTGTACATGTGTTACTAAAAATGTAATTGTGTTTTAATAGGGATACTTGAGACTTATGAGAAAATAACATGTATTTACCCATGCCCGCACCACTTATGACGGCATCCATTTGGGTTTGAAGCGGGAAAATTGTACCATTTGGTGGCAAGATAAAGGGGGCATGAATTGCCACAAATTAGTACCAAGGATAAAATATTTGTTAACATTTGAACAGGAGCCAGATTTTTTACTTGTACATTGTGGGGGCAACTACGTATACATAGGCTCCTGCAAGTTACATAATTTTAGACGGCTAATTAAGTCGTCACTGTGTAAGGTTTCAGAATTGCTACCTAAAGCTAAACTAATTTGGTCCCAGATACTACCGAGGCTTTTTTGGCGGAATGGACAAAACATTAAGTCTCTGAAACGGGCTGCGGTCAGGATTAACAATTTTGCTTGTTGTTTATGTCTTTAGTCTGGTGGAGGATATATAAAATATCCTGAAATAACGTGGAATGAGAACAGACTATTCCACAAAGACGGTGTCCATCTTTCAAACATGGGAAATGAACTATTTTGGTATAGAATTCAAAGTTTTCTCCAGGAAGTTGTGAAAGCGTTACTAATGAAAGAAAATGCACAGGTAATAATTTGGTGTACAAACTGTGCGGTTACAATATGTTTTATTAATTTAAGTCGTGCACTTGCAATAGTGTGTAATGACGTTCGTTTATTTAAAGGCTTCATCCAGAGAGAGAATGGATTAATATAATTATGTATTAACCAAAAGTCAATAAGACCACGGCTAGTTGCGTCGTTTTCTTTTTATTTCATGGCGTTGATCGCATGTTTAACATGTGACCATTTGGCGGGAAAGCGACACAACGCCAACCATCTTGCACCATGTTCACATATTGGACTATAATATCCGTTACTGAGCTTCTGTTTCCAGGGCCAGTATTCTTAAAGTCAATGTCAGTATTCATAAATGACAGTAATGATAAAGTGCTCTTTTTGTACAGATGGTTCTAATTGATCAATCTTGATCCATGTTAATGTTATAATTGATCAATCGTGATCCATGCTAAGGTTTTCATTGATCAATCGTGATCCATTCTAATGTTATAACTGATCAACAGTGATCCACACTAATGTGTTAATTTTGATCATTTGTGATTCATGATCATGCTAATGTTTCATCTTTATTCATGATAATGTTTGATAAATTTATGAGCCGTGGCATTTATTTTGCCAATTGAAATAATAATTCATTTATATCTCTTTGGTATTTATTCAAGTATGAATCTTAAGTTAATGATGGCATATACCCAAGCTTGCAGTATTTCATGCTTAAGAAAACAAAGGTACATAACTCTTGAGCTGTAAAAGTAAAAACCGAACTTGACCAATGTTTTATAGCCCAAGACATTGCTTTTAATTTGAAAACATTTAGTTAAAAGGTATATAAATGTCATCATCAAACCAAAGAAATACCTTTTTAAAGATAGCTAAGTGCAAAACTCTTGAACGGTAAAAGTCAAACAGAACTTGACCGGTATGTTTAATCCAAGACATTGTCTAGCTCTTTAAATTTAAAAAGATTTGGTGAACCGATACTTAACATAAAATCCGGAAACAGAAGAAACTACAATTTTAAAGATTATTTTGAGGCATTTCTCTTGAATAGAAACCGTAAAAATCGAATTTGACCTGTAGTTCATAATAAAAGTTTTACATTCAAAAAGATTTGGTCAAGCGGTCTGTTCTTTTCATCTTGATTTCCTTCTACTATCCCTATTTGAGCCGGGTATAATAAAGCCTTGGATTGATTGAAACTGTCAGACTTTAAATTCGGTGTCTACATACTTTTCGATTTTACTTTCAAAAGTTTAGCTACACAATAGTTATGTGTGGAATAAACTAAGTAAGTCGTATATGTACTTTGCGTTGTGTTTACTTTGCGTATAATATTAACAATGGCGAACCCCATACAAGGTGAAAGTAACGTCACAAACATGTGAACATAAATACGGGAAACGTAACGTTATTACTTCGTACTATTCTGAACATACTGGGGCCCGCAAAGTGTATTTATGTACAAACAATGGAATATTACTTTAAATGTTCATCAATAAAGAAAAGAAATATTAATTTTACACTTGCAAGAATTACTGTCTCTTCATAACACAAAAATAGGAATTTGAATTAAACTTTAACGAGTCCATGATTTTATTTTTTCCTTTGCACGAATTGATGCCTTCCGCACGGGCAATGTTCTTGTCAATATTTCTTCGTTGTTTGCTTCTTTCACATATTCATCAGATGGTGGTACTTCGTTTATTTCTAGAGGATAGAGTTTGACGATCGGACGTGAAGTTCGACCACTGTTCGTTCTGATTATCGCTGAACGCACAAAACCATCGTTACCAGTAACAACTTCCTCCACTACTGCTGTTTTCCATTTAATTCGCGGTTTATTGTCATGCACTTGAACTACATCTCCTACTTTAATGTTAATCTTATTGTCTCCGGTCTTTTTATGAAATTCTCGAAGTGAGTTCGAGGTTAAGAACTCAAATTCCGACGATCCCAAAAATGTTCAATAAGTGTAGATAATCTTTGAGCACGCTTTGAAATATTTGAAGCAGTCAATGTATATGTTTCGTTAAAGTTGTCAATCTCGGTACGTGGATACGGTAATGTTGTAACTCGGCGTCTATACCACAAGTGCGTGGGTGTTAACGGTTCACTATCAATAATGTCTGTAGAAACATATGTCAGTGGTTGGTTGTTAAGAATTTTCTCTATTTCTGTGACAAATGTCTGTAACATATCCAAATTGATTAACGCACGTCCTAGTGTCTTTTTCAAATTTGTTTTTGTCAGTGCAATTAATCTCTCCCACCACCCTCCGAACCAGGGTGCATGCTTCGGAATGAATCTCCAAAAAAGATAAAGCTTCTTCAATTTTCTTTGACTCACATAGCCGTTTTACCTCCTGTGACGATGAAATAAAAGAAAGCGCATTGTCCGACATAACGATCTGCGGTAATGATTCCCTACTTGTAAATCGTCTAAATCCAAGTAAAAAAGATTCTTCGTTCATAATTGGTATTATCTCCAAATGCACAGCTCTTGTCGACGCACACGTAAATAAACATATGTAAACTTTTTTTTCAATGTA
This sequence comes from Mytilus coruscus, assembly GCA_017311375.1. Lineage (NCBI taxonomy): Eukaryota > Metazoa > Mollusca > Bivalvia > Mytilida > Mytilidae > Mytilus > Mytilus coruscus. The sequence goes on from CM029601.1 coordinate 49,358,991, forward strand.
CCATCATTTTCCTTGACTTGAAGCACTGCTCTAAAGTCTATACCTGTAATTTTGAAAGACGGTGCTTCTTGAAGTCTTGTTTTCTGTAACGGTGGAGGGTCTGGTGCCCTGTACGGTTTTCCGTTGACCTTTTTGCAAGTGGTACATCTGTGAAGTAATTTTCGGGTGAATTGGCGCAAAGACGGTATCCAGAATGTTTGACGGATTTGTGTAACGGTTGCATTAACTCCAGAATGTATAACTAGTTCGTGTGAGCTCAACACTATAAGCTCTGACAATCGGTGATTTGCTGGTAAAATATAAGGATGTTTTGCTGATTCGGATAATGGTGCATTATGAATTCTACCTTTACATCTCATTAAATTGTTTTCATCTAAATATAATTGAAGTTGTCAAAGTCGTGGAAGTTTGGTTTTCTGCGCATTTTTAATGTGAGTGCATGTACTTCACCGGGGTATGCCGTCGCTTCGTATCCATAATATAGTTGATTGCTGTAATTCATCTGGTTTTAATTCCCCAGTGTTTCTCATAGACTTAGTTGTCTTACAATTTTGAATAAAAAGTTGGACATAAGTTGTCACTCGCAAAAGTTTCTCGTAAGATCCACACCTATAAGCATTTATAATTTTGTCAATTCGAAAATGAAGATCATCATTTTTGTCAGGGTTGCTTTCTTCATCTAATGTCTCTTCATTGTCGTCTGCTAATACGGATAAAGCTGTGTGAATAGGTATATTTGATTCAAAGTTGGTTGAGTTTTGAATTAGGCAAGTCGGTCCTGTTTTCCATAATACGCTCTCCATAAACTGTTTTGCGGTTATACCACGAGTGAGCAAATCAGCAGGGTTACAATTTGTCGGGCAGTATTTCCATTTGTATTCTTCCGTTAATTCCGTAATCTCTTTTATTCGATTCGATACGAAGCGTTTCAACGGTTTTGACGTATTTAGCCATTGGCTTTTTAACGGGTGCAACTCCATACGCTTTCATGCTTGCGTCGACAAATACATGTAGTAATCTTGAGTTAAGTATAGTCTAGGCAATTTCATACTTGTAACGATTCCTATGTCTTTTGCCACATCCTTCCATTGTAACTGTAGATTTTCGGGTAGGGGTTCATCCCAATCAAATGGTTCTTTCCACAAATCTTGCACCAAAAGCTTTGCTCGGATACTAACTGGGGTTAAAAATCCTAGCGGGTCAAAAATCTTTGAAGATTCTTGCAGAATTTCTCGTTTTGTAATATGTGATTATACAGACGGTAAAACTCGTTTTGCGTAAGATAATTCATCTGTTTCGACATTCCAACGCATTCCTAATATTTTTGCTTCTTTGTCCGTATCTAACACGTCCTCCTTGATAGCTAGATTTTTCACATTTTCGTTGTTTAAGGTCCATGAGCGAAGATTAAATGCTGCATTTAACATCAATTGTCGCGCTTCCTTGAAATAAGTTACGGCTTGAGTTTCATTGCAAATGCTAGATAAAATGTTGTCAACATATAAATCCCTTGTGAGTATTTAAGTAGTTTCATTTTCTGTTTGCTGTAAGTGTTTTAGAAGTACAGCGTTTAAGATAAACGGTGAACACGTCGCTCCAAATAGTACAGACTTGAACCTATATGTCGCTAAATCGCTTTGTGGATCAACAGGGTTATCTAACCATAAAAATCATGTGACACCACGGTCCTGTTCATGTAGTCCGACATGTAAAATGCCTTCTCAATGTCAGTTACTATGGCAACGGGGTTCAATCGAAATCTTATTTAAATCTTTGTAATGTCGTTTAAAATCGGGGATGTGTTCATTAGGCAATCATTACGACTCGGTAACTGTGATGACTGTCGGCAGCTGCAATCGTAACTTTATTACTTCGTACTATTCTCAACATGTGATACATATATAATATCAAAAATACTTGTATCCATAAATAAAGATGAATTAGTGCAAATGATGAAATAAAAAAAAGCTTGAGGTCTTGATCATAGACTTGATGCACCACCTTTTTTAACAAGATTCCGATGAAAAAATCAAATGCAGTAACCGCACAATATACTTTTCACGAAAGTTTTTTGAAATGTAATCTACAATTATGTTTTGGTGAATTTTTTTCCTCTTTGGCTACATTTTCATAAATCATATCTTCAGCAAGAAGATCCAATAAAGCTTAAAATCTTGTCGAATATAAGGGTTATAACAATGACTAGAATATACATATAAGAAATTTAAATGAAAATGAACATTGTAAGAGACAGATATGGTGGAGAGTTTCGTTTTCATATTCAATAAGAGTTGGTTAGGAAATGTAAGTACAGTTGTGAAGTTGCCACGTCTGGTATCATTGATAAGGTTTTGCAAGACATCAACTTTAGATTTACTTAATATAACCATATTTTAATGAATAAAGGTTCAGATGAATTGAAGATATCACAAAGAAAATATCTCATTGTTTGAGTAAAACATCTTGAAAACAAGAAAAAAATATGTATGCGATTGCCAATGACTGAGACAACTCTCCACTAGAGACCAAATGTTTATGTATATAAGAAACATTAGTAGTTCAATTTTATAGCATACTATGTTGGTCAACAAACGGCCTTTAACACAAACAAAAGTTCGTTAATATGTTAAGAGAACTTCGATAGTGAATATGAGAGCGTGTAAACTGTTATTAACAAATCTTTGATTAGTTCTCTTATTTGTTAATTTTGTTGTATCTTAAAATATGTTTACTTTACTTCGATTTAAGAAGTAAGGAAATCTTAATAGACTTATATGTATATGTTACAGGCATTTTCTAAATTTAAGCATTTTGTAAAATGCCTTAAAAATTAAGGCATTTTGTAAAATGCCTGCAAGATTCAGGCATTTCACATAATGACTAATTATTCTAGGCATTTTAGAAAATGCCTGAAATTATTTCATTGCATGAAATGTTAAAAAAAACAATTGAAAGCTTTCAACAAAAAAGCAGTCCACTTATGATAATTACTGAATGTTAAAGCTTGTAATTTAAGAGTTTTAATAATCAAAAATAAGTTTTAATGAATTATTCCAGATTCACACAAGCACAGAACTCGACAATTAATTGTTATTTCTTAAAATGTTTGAATGACAGAACTGTTACACATTATTTGTCCTGTTTTTTTTTTTTCAAATACATTGTTTGGCGTAAAATCTGGTTTTAGCACTTCGACCACGTTAGGAGAAACCCGGATCATTACACTTTTAGCTCTTTCATTACCTTTTCTGATAAATAACTTAATGTTCGACATTATTGGATTTCGCAATAAGCACACACGTCACACATGAATATCTTCTTTTTCATATGTTCCCTTTAAGATTAAAAGTACATTATCATGATTAGTTTGATTTGTATCTTTTGGCTTATTGCCGCATGTTAGGAAAGTCCAACAGTCTGCACATTAAGAACTCTTTGACCGTTCTGCAGGTGGAATTTTCTATCCCGATCCAAAATACCTTCATTTCAAGCGGCAGTCGAAATTTCTGTCCTTTATCAAGGTTAATTCACTGCAGAAATAACCAATCTGAATTATAATCAAATTGTTTTCGTCCTGAAAATGCATGAAATATTTCCTACTGAAAACAAACAAACAGCAGTCAATCAATTAAAAACAAACTTCTTTTTCTCTGCTTTATATGTTTCACTTCAGTGTTTTGAATCTAGATTTTCTAGAAATGCGTTTTTAAATTTTGTTCTATTGAAAGAACAATTTGTCCTTCTGCCATTTTGACAAAATAATCATAAATTTACTATCTAAAATACAGAGTGAGTACATACTATGTAGTTTCACTAAAAAGAACATATCATATGACATACAAACTTTCCCAGCTGGTTTTTGAAGAATAAATTAATTCTACCGAACCATTAGTTATTTTCTTTGCAAGATATTGTGTTTTTTTTTACTTTTTGTCAAATGCATCTCAAATTTCTTTTCTACAAATTGCCTGAAACTGAACAGGCAATTTGTTGAATTTTGTTCCAAAATTTCAGTCATTTTACAAATTGACTAGGTATTTCTAGTCATTTTATATAATGCCTGTGAAGGTTAGGCATTTTTATAAATTGCCTGAAAATTCAGTCATTTTACAAAATGCCTAAATTTAGACAAACAGGAAAAGGTGTTTCTATAAATGTGATTAAATTTCACTTCATAACCACCGTTTATAGATTAAAATAAATTTGATATTAATTCGGGACTTTCAAGATAAGATTTGTTTGGTTTCACTGAGTACATTAGTCGAAAAATATTACTGGCTGTGTGAAAAACCTACAAATGATATATCAAAATTATGGCATGAATTGTTTTATTTCGCTTCGAAAGTTTGTAAAAATCATGAATAGCAATCATTTAATATTTTCTGTTGTCTGTAACTCTCTATTTCCTACACTTTTAAAGATTGTCTTTAGAATGTCACAACGATTACATATCTATCATAGAAAAAAAACATATTTCATTTATTTACTTAATGCTATAAATGTTTACATTTCAATAGTGTCACAATTTTTTTCCAGTTTGATAATAATTTTCTACAAAAAACAATTCAATACTGTATATATTTGGTTTTTGCTATAAAATTGAACTAACACTGATTTTTAATAGAAATAATCATCGTCATATTTTAGATAAAAGTCAGTTATGTAAAACCATCCGGGTGTATCTGAACTTCTAACAGTAATATACCCGTTGAACCATTTAGTAAAGCCTAAAATACACGATGCAAATGATCCTATTGATAAAAACAATATTTTCAGTTGTAGTTCCCTTGAGAGCTTTGTAAAAAGTGTAAACGTTGACGCTCTTGCGTTTAGCTTTCTGGTGTTTCTTTTATTTCTTTGAACTACTAGTACATTTTGTAGTTGACATGGTGAATATCTAGACGGAGGAATAATTTTCCTCTTAGATCTTTTTCCCTGCGTAGGTAGATCACAATGGATATAGACGGATGCATCTTTATCGTCATACAAATTGTCGGTCGAGATAGTATTGCCATTGTCGTCAGGTGACTCTCTTTCATCATTCCTATCTGTCTTGATTTCAAAATCGTTGTGTGATGGGTTCGTTATTGAAATGCTAAATATGTTTCAACGCGCTAAATATAATTATGACAATCCTACATTTAAATCAGGAACCTGTAATTTAGTGGTTGCTTTTGTTTCTGAATATCATATTTGTTTTTCGTTTATAGTTTTGTAAATCAATCAAGCCGTTGGTTTTCTCGTTTGACTTGTTTTACCATTATAGTAAATGGTGTCGGTGTTTGCTGCATGTGGAGGTGAATAACGAAATGGGTTATTACTCTTGAAAAAAAAAAGAGAAATAGCATCAAATCTGGAACTGTTCACAACTGCAATTAAAACAATTTTTGCAATCAGGCAATCAAGCATAACATTTGAAACACATTCTTAACTTGGTTGTTTCAAATCTCATCAGTCAAGCCTAAAATATCATTGCTATATATTTCAAATAGTTTCTTTTTTTTTTTTGTTGTACTAAAATGAAAATATTAAAGTTCGTATGACATCAATCCATTTTGAACAAACCAACCTGAGTAATAACAGAAAGGACCAGAAACAATATGTCTGGCATGGAAATTATAAGAATTGGTAATTTCAGAATTCCTAAAACTTCTCAACTATAATCAATTAATTAATCTTCCGAGAGCGACTTGAACTTACTGCAAAATGTCGAGCCAAGAGTTCAAAGATTGGTTGATGTTAGTTTGTGTCTTTCGTATCTGTTTTTACTTTATTGTTTTGACATATATCAGGTCATTAGTTTCTTGTTTGAATCAATTTTTTTTCCACGTTAGTGCCTTAGTTTTCCATACGATTGTATCATATGAATGCTCATTTTTCAAAGTCATGCAGTGACCTAAATGAAGTATCTTAATTTTGCATGTTGCAAATGACTAAATAATATATACAAACAAAGCAATCAGTTAAAATTGTTTGTTAGCTATTGGGAGAAAAACAAAATAGATAAATTTTCAGACATTAAACTTTATTTCTCCTATATTAATGAAAAACTTTCTTAAATCCTTAAGGCATCGTTTTCTGCATGGTATCAATTCCATTCAAGTTACCTATGGTGCTACCTTGTTTGCATTTGATACGGGTAGGAATGAGACAGATACACAATTTTATTTGACATGCCACTGGTCCATAAGATATCATCCCGTGGTGTCAGCAGCTTTTAGGAAACAATTGTGCTGTCGTATTTGCTGCTGACAAGGCAATTAGTCGATTATATAAATATATGTGTCTTTAGTCTAATCATGTGCTATATATGCGTTTAGATGTATCTATTTTTTGTATTTATTTTTTCATATACAAATCTAAAATCAACCACACTTGCATCATATATTATAACTTAAAACTGTTTTTCTTTCTCACACTGGTAATGTAAAACCTTCGACGTTGTAATGTTGATGCCCTTTGGCCTCCAAAATTAGAAAATTAATTTATTCCATTCTATTCTATTCTAGTCTATTCTAGTCTGATCTTATCCAGTCTAATCCATCTAATCTAGTTTAGTCTAGTCTAATCAGTCTAATTCTTCTAGTCTAGTCTGGTCTATTCTATTCTTTTTTTCTATTATATTCTATGTTTTTCTATTCTAGTCTATTATAGTCTAATCTAGTCGATTATAGTATAATCTAGTCTGGTCTAGACAGTCTAGGTAAGTTATTCTTGTCTATATAAAAATAAGAAGATGTTGTATGACAACTCTCGCATAAAAGACCAAACGACACAGAAATCAACAACTTTATGTCACCTTTAACAATGAGCAAAGCCCATATCGCATAGTCAGCTATAAAAGGCCCCGAAATAACAAATGTAAAACAATTCAAACTAGAAATGGTATTTTCTATTTTAACCTATTATAGTTTAGTATAGTCTAGTCTAGTCTAAACAGTTGCTTGTTTTCTTCACGAAACTGATTTTGGGGTATACTTAAAGGAATAAGTCAATATTTTCGAACATGAAACCCATAACAGCTTTTTATATAAAAAAAGGGAAGGGTTGTTTGAGATAGAGAGTACCTCATTTGTAGAAAACAAGTGCACACAATCGATTTGCCAGCCGGTAATAGTCAAGTTGGATATGTGACATACTGGGTACCCTCCCCCACTCAATGCTGACAAACTCGTACGGGTCTAGGGCATAAGTGCTATGGGCCATTCTAGAGGTAATGCCTACCTCTACCTATGGTATAATGGCCTACGTGGATAATCTCCTAGTTTGGCCAGCCAGCAATACTGAATTTTGACAATGTGATATACCGAGGTACCCCCTCCCCCACCCTATGCTGACAAACTCGTATAGGTCTAGGGCCTTTTAGATTCATGCCTACCTATAAATGGAAAGGCCTGATAATGTTGATATTAAAGACTCTCATTGATCTCCGTAGTTTTGAAAAAATGATATGTCATTGAAATAGTAACTGATAGTTTTTATTTTTCTGTTTTTGTTTCATTAACTGAAAATCTTCTTGTTTGTCTGATCTGTTTGAAATGGAAGATATACAATCATTTTATGATATGTAGTACTTTTAGACTAACTCCTTTCAGTGTACGTGTAAATTATGTTGGTTAAATTACAAATGTCAAATTTTAAATACTTCGAGAAGCCAAAGATGATAATTATTTATAAGAACCGTATTTATGTGGATTGTTTGAGTGTATGTCCCATTTTAAAGAAGCATATACATACGTCATCGCTTTTCTTCAATTTCTTTATTTATAGTAATCGCTAAATTTCTATATTTATTCATCCTTTTATTTATTGTAGTTTCGGTTACATTATTTCACTAATCACAGAATTTTAATGAATCGTTTCTTGGTTTTATGTGTATTAAGGCATTAACATTTCTATTTACTTTCACTTAAAATGGTGTTTAAAGACGCGGACCTTGCAGAAGACACCTATTGATTATAGATTGTTTTATATATCGCTATAAATAGCAGAACCATATTGGATATTTACAGCAAAAAGTTATTTTATTGTCACAAGTTAATAATTACCCACACCACTTCATCGAACGCGGTCTCATGATATCCAATAAATTAATATTATTGACGGCTACCCTCATGAACATTAACACTGGCTAGCTTCACACTACAGTAACGTGCATGCATGCGAGCGAGTTGGTGCACATTTACTCTTTTTCATTGCTCATTCGATACAATCACTTGTACGGAAGCGTCTAGCATATTTGTTTTATACTTCTCTCTGTGCTTGCAAGATAACACAAAACTTTGCGAGACAACCCAAAGCTTTATTTTACGGCAATGTGTGTGATGATATATATATATACATGCTTTTCGAAATTTGGACGTTTTCAACGAGCTGTACATGAATACACCATATGTTTGGAAGGGGACCAAATGGCGATCACGTAAGCAACCATAGCTAGGTTGTTGTACGGCATTTAAAACGTGTCAAACGCCCACATCGCATAGCAACCTATACAAAGCCAAAAAACATTTCAAAACGAATTTGATAAACAGACAAACGACAACCTTTGAATTACAAGATCTTAATTTCAGACAGGCATATCTGAGGGTAGGAATGCCCTTTACCGTCAGGCGTCAAACGGTCATTTTCGGCTACCGTTAGCGTCAAATTGGTTAATATGTTATCGTGATTCATCAAAATATTCTTATTGTGATTCGTCAGAGGTCTCAAATAGTTATCAGTTACCGATATTTTTGTGAAAAAAATAACAAGCTTCGTCAAAATGAGTCGTTTTCTTTTTATCGTCATAAAGAAAATGGACAATTTATCGTGATGCACCAAAATTTACCGTTAAGGATATTCGCTCCTCTTGTTTTTGAATTTTTGCAATATTTTCGGAATCCTCTGGTTTATCCATGTTTTGCCATTAAAAAAAAAATTGTCCACTAACCCCTACTTTTCTTTTCATAATTTTATTACATATAGTTTAAAAAGCCATATTTGAAAATCTTATATAATCCTTGTTATTTTTTTCATAGTTCTTAAAAGAGAAAACAGGCCAATGTTAAAAATATGAAAAATCTAGAGAAAATCATTTCCCGCCAAATTTTCAACGGCTTATATCTTAAGTTTTTGCAATGTGACATCTAGGTCATCATAATTATCAGGCCATTGAATAAGAATTAAATAATTCCAAAGATTAGCAAGTTCAACAGGAATGTCTTTAATTGTCATGTTTTTTGATATGACGATAAAGTTTTCTATGTTTTTCATCATTATTTCATGTTTGTCTATTTCAACTTCGAAAAGACAGTCATGTGAGGTTTTGAATTTTGGGGTAAGTATAGATATAACATGTCTGCTAATTTCAATGCTCTCTGCCTCTGGCGGTCAAAAAATGACTCTCCGAATAAAATGTCGCGATCTTTTAAGCATAAAAAAGATATTTTGTAATCCAAGGTATGCATTCCTCTCCATATGAAACGAAAACATCAAAAGTGTAACTTTAACCATATTTATTTTCAACCATTTTTCGGAATTTGCGGTAGAAAAAACCACAACTATTTTCCAGCGTTTACTGTAAATAATTAGTAAAAAAACGAAAATAATACCGGTTCAAACAAAGTTCAAGCAACTGTCAGCCATATTGAATTTCGGCAGTGGGAAAATAAATCATGCATCTTTTCATATGCTTCGATTACAGTTAACACGGTATTGTTTAAAAGTGTATATTTGAATGATCTGTTGTCTAGATTTACTTTGGTTTCTTGTATCCACTTAATAAAATCCAAATAATCACATTTACATTCATATGCATTGCCATCGATAAATAAGGAACAACTATGTTTTTTGTTCATTGAATCCGCCCAAACATGTGAATCATAATCTACTCTTGAAAGTAAGTGATTGCGAAGGTCAAGTGTTTTGATAGTACTTCAAAAAATTATCTCAGTAGGAACGGACTGAAACAAATAATCTGACAAATGCAATTCAGTTAGATGTTCCAAGTCAAGAAATAATTCATGTGGCAAAGTCCAGATAAATTTGCAGACATATCCAAATGTTCGAGGTATTTCAATTTTATGAACAAAACTTTGAATCTTTTTTTAAGAACATATTATCCAAAGGGTACATAGCATATAGCAAATTAGCACTTCTCCACAATAAAGTTTTCACATATATGAAATTTACCAGCTCTATTTGGTACAGTGCTGCATGGAAATGGCCATTTAAGACTAAAGTGTAAGTTTTGTATGAAGCATTTCCTTGAAAAAGAACAATGTTATTTGAATAACTAAAAGAAACATCAAGGTAAGTCAAATTGCTTCTTTGAGGATTCATGAAATATCTTAGGATATCATAGCATATTAAATTACTCAAAATAAGTTTTTCAAACGAACGTGGCAAATATATGATGTTGTTAGAAGAATGATAATTTTGTTCGTTATGATGATCATCATTTTCTTCCTTCAGCCTATATTGCACTGGAATAAAGGAATAGTCAAACGTATCAATGCGATGGATTTGTTAAAAAAAATTGTATTCAGCTCACCGATTTGTCTCTCATTAGTAAATGCAAATCTATTTCCTATAAAATATAAATGTTTTAAACATTCTGGTCGATCAAATGATAATAGCGATTTTTCTTCAAAATGCACCATACTTGACCTTGTCGGATAAATCTAAAGTTACTACACAAATAGTTTCCAAAATCCCATCATGTCTTTTGTGACTGTTAACACAAACAGATATATTTCATTATCAAACATTGGACAATTGAGACCTCTCAGATTGATTATGTCAAAAGTCTAGCCATTTTATGGTGACAACATGTTTAGAGCCTGTATTTTAAATGCATGCATGGTCCTTCAAAATTTAGTTTGGCAATATTTGTGAAAGGGGAAAGAGCGTTATCCTCAACGTGTAAAAAATGATGAAGAAATCTAGTCAGTGCTAATTATTCTAAATTAGAAGAAAAATTTTCAAATGTGTTTTCTCGTTGATATTTTAAAAAGTAACGAACGAATATTAACGATTTCAGATTTTTTAAGTTTTGAAAACTTTTTCCAAAATCTGGATTTGGGGCCAGATCTAATGCCAAATATACCATTTCTAAGAACAGCAAATGCTTCATCAGGGTTATGGTACACATCGTTGTTATGTTCTTGTATATTCCGTCGTATGTCAAAACGGTCAAATTTTCAATCGATAAAAATATGTCGGGTGTATAGACAGTTACGAAATCCAAAATGTTTTCTGACATATTCAAAAATAATTAATACACTTAATCCAAAGAATGCTTTATCTTAAATTTTCTTCAGTTTGTTTTCAGCCAAAGTTAATTTTTGTATAAATCTGTATCTTTTAAATAAAATTATTGCTGATATTTTGAAAATCATTTCTCCTATGATTGTGAACGGTTATATCACGGTTGAGCGTCTGTGGAACTTCGCCTTAACCTCTACTACTGTAATCAGCTACATTAACGAATTCTTTTGACTCTTCTGGAACTGCAATGTTGCACTGTTTGTCTCACATAACAAAGAAAGTGACATGCAAAATATAAACACAATATGATATTTACAGATTCTTGAAGTATCTTTTAATATAATTCTAGCATAAAAGAAGTTCAAACAAAAATAAAGTTTTTCCAATCTATTTGTATTATCCTGTGCTTTTAGCTTTCCGCGATTCAGATGTAGAATGTTGCAAAGTTTCCCATTTGAAATCGTCTAACTCGTCGTTATTTGCATAAACACTATTAAATCAAAGCCTCTTTCTCGAATTGTTTTATGGTTAAAGAGTCAATCAATATTACTATATCCTGTATTTAGGCAACTTGACAAAAAAATTGTTATCTATCGTTTTGGTGTTAAAATAAATTTGTAGTTGAAATAAAATCAATATAGAATAGTATATGTTCAAGTAATTTTAAAACCAGTGGTGATTGCCTACATAATTATGTAAAGCAATTTGGTAAAGTTGAAATACAACTTTATGTTATGAAGAAATCAGAATAAGCCTTTAAATGAGTACAAACACAAAAAACAAAAGTAAAACAAAAATTTGCATGGTATTTCGCCAAATAGCATAAACAAAAACTCCCAACACATATGATGAAAGTATTGATAATAAAATAATAATAATAATAATAATAATAATAATAATGAGAGTAATAAAAACAATCATATACAATTATGACCTTCATCAATAAGTGAATACCCAATATAATTTAATCGAAAAACGGTTATGTAAACCGAAGTTGACAGTAGGCGAAAGACACAGATAGGACATGTAAAACTGACAACTCGACAAAAATCTGTCAACGCCATGGCAAAAAAAGAAAGAAAAACGATTAAAATACAGACAATAATACACCAGTTTAAAAACCAAAGATTGAGCAAAACGAACCAGCAAAAACACCAAAGGTGATATGAGGTCCCCCGAGAGATAATCAAACCCTTCTCCATATGTTGCACCCATCGTAGTGCCCATGGTTAGTACAGTGCTTCGGTAGAGACATAATTTATAATGTACTTTTCTAAATGTTTCTGTTCATAAATGAAGAAAGTATTAAGAAACTAATGTTCCACCTCCATTAGACAAAGATGACCTAATATGTATTTGGCTATTTGTTTTGTCCCTTTAGGTCATATAGGTCAAAACTTTGTTGAGTATGTTTAGATGGGAGTATTCCTGATGAAGGTAAATCCAGAGAAAAATGTTGCGAAAGAACTCTTATTCTTATATTACACAATTGTTGTATTAAACCATATGAAGTTTAAGAAATTGATTAATGAGTTATACCGCTTTGTACACACAATTTTAGTGTTCATCAAAGTTGTACAATGTGCTTTGGCTTTAGTTCAACCCTGATACTTATTCATGTTATTTTCGTCAAGATCCTTGCAAGAAGTTGTTGGTATGTTAAATTTTTTTTTTCATATTTAGAGAACTAGGCGTTTTTTTGCAGGTCTTCGATTGTTTCTTTACAATTTATTCAAAACTTTAAAGATTAGGGATGAATTGGAGCTTGATATATTGTCGATTGTTGACGACTTTGTTGCCTTCCAGATATAATTTATATACTTATCTTCTTTGGGTGGCTGTCTCATTAACGTATACCCTGCATCACATTCTATTCATATTTCTTTTTGGACACACACTAATAACATAAATCGGTACCTTTTTTCTGCACCATATGCGCATTTCGACAATTAATGTCTCTTCATGGATGCTCGAGGCCAAAATATTTGAAAATCCAAAAACTTATTAAAAAGATGAAGAGCTTATAAACCTTCTGTAAGTAGGGGATGATAAGTAACTTATAAATTTAACGGTACCAATTTTACTGTACCAGATGCACATTTCGACAATAAATTTCTCTTTATATAATGTCTTTTTTGAATGTTATTGTTTATCAAAAGATTCCTTCTATATATAAACATAATAAAAATCAGCATTAAGTGGAATATTATCAAAATCATCCAGATTTCGTGAAAATATTTAAATCTTGAATAAAGTTATGTGAATTAATATTTTATAACGAAGAGGTTTATGAAAGCATAGATAACGTCAAATGAATAACAAAGGATTTCATAAAACGGCACATAATATTGAACATTGATACTTACCTGTCAATCAAGATATTCATCGTAGTCAACTTTGTTTGACAATTAAGCTGGGTTCTACAATGAAGGCTCTGAGAACAACAGATATAATATCTGAACCAGCTAGTTTGATCAATTTGATATCTGTTTGGGTTTTCTTTCAATGCCTAATAATCTTTCTTGTCAGTTACGAAGAAAGAAGACGCCGTATCGTGTCCTGTTTTTATCGTGATCTGTACATCATTTGCACAATAGCATTGACATAATTTAAAATTGCGAACTATCGTTAACTGCTTCTTAAAAGTTTTGTAGCATCATGAAGGCACTGATCTTTTAAGGGTTTGAAAAACTTGCTTCTAAATCAAATCCACTGTACAACAACTAGAAGCGCGCATAGCATAAGAAACACTGAGTGAGCTCCTGAAAATTATATTTTATTTACCCTGTCTTCTGACTCTTAACTGCAATTAAATTACAATAATGCTTTTCTAGCTTGTGCTTACAGTAAAGTTGAATACTTTCTATTAATTTATTCTCGGACGCAGGATACAAACCGTATCGACACCGAAAATGCTTCTTCTTCACAAACATGTAATCGTTTAGCCTTTCTTTATCCTAACAAAAGGAATTTCACAATAAGACTCGTGTAACGCAGCAAAAGTAAATTTCTATTTGCAAGTTCAGCAAGTTATAAGCAATGCACGATGAATGATTAGTGCCTTTTTGCTTAAGTTATGTATTGAAATTGAATCGAATCGTCATGAAGACGGACTATCTTGCCGCAAATTCATTGCAACAAAAAGAATGTGTTTCCCCTTTTTTTATTTCCTTTGACAACTTTTCAGTTTTCAGGTTTAATGGCCTTCCCACTTTTTGAATTTACATTATAGTTCGGTATTTTGGTTTTTACTTTTTTTTATCATAACTGTTCCCAATTAGGATAACGAAAAAACAATAATAAAAAAAAATTAAGGTCAAACTTTTATTACGATTTTTAAAAAAAGAAGTTGTGAACATGTGAAAACTACACGACAATTCTATAATGATATTATTATCTTTACTCTATTATAAGGGTAATATTCAGCTATGAGGTTAAACGGTCCATTAAACTCTTAAAATAGACGACTCCTGATTAAAGTGACACTGTACTAAGGAGAGAGGATAATACCAATAAGATGTTTATATCGTTTGTCATTTATATTGTACGTGTAATTTTTATTCTATTGGTAAGCTAATATCCCTTTTTGAATTATTTTCTATTGATTAAGTGATCTTTAGAAATTTTAAAGGAAATTTGTAAACCTATTTTACAGAAAAGTCATGTACCTAATCATTTATGTAAACTCGTTATTGCATATGAACTTGGCATACCATTACAGCTGTATACACAATGACAAATAAAAGCACAGAATATGAAAAAGCATATATATTTGCCTTGGATTTCGCTATCATTGTTGATACATTTGATACAGTCAAATGTTATACCGAATTTTTAAAATACTACTCTAGATTTTTTTTTAGCTTGCATCAAAATGAAACTACATATTTGAGGTGTGTAATGATATAAAAAAGATGTGTAAGTTTTAAATCTAGTATGATATCCTACTTTCATCATAGATATGCTTTTGTCCCCGCAGAGAAAACCCCAAACAGATCGTCGTTGTATGTTAATTACGTTATATAAACTGCTCGATATGGTAATTATATATTCACAATGAAATTTTAAATCTGATTACTAAAGAACGCGATCTATAATTAAAGGTCGGAAGATATCCATGACCCTACGTTTGAACAGAATTTTCCAGATAAATACATGTATGCCGGTATCACTTGCAAATGAAAATAAAGATTTATAAATTTCGTGCGTCCGAAGCGTTTTTACGGCTTACTTTTATAAGGGACGCTTAAATCCAAATATTTAAAATCTAAGAATGTTTAATTAGTCGAATATGCGAGTACTTAAATGACTAAAAGGGGCATAATAAGACTTACCAAACTCATTGGAGGTCAACATTGCCTGAGAAAGTTGAAACCTCAGTTTCTTAGTATTTTTTTTATTCTATCAATGAAGAACAGTATGCGTTAAATTATGCCAGTACCGAAGTGTGGTATTTGGAATCAGTTTAGGTTTTTACTCTGCGATGAGGCAGATACTAGTAAAATGTACTCAACATCTTTAGTAGTGATTTTTTTTCTTCTTCAGTATTTTATTATTTGATACTAGATAGCCAAACATGGACTTCTATTTTTATAACTGCTTCCAAAATGTACAACAGACCCAAACAAACAGATACACAGTTGTATTGGAAAAGAAAGGCGAAATCTCCCAAAGAGATATTCAAATTCATAAGTCGAAAACAAAATTACAATGCCATGGCAAAAACGAAACACGATCAAAAGATAAACAGTATACAAATCACAAAGTAGAAAACCAGACAGAGCGACACGAACCCCACCAAAACCGGGGATGACCTCAGATGCTCCAGAAGTGTAAGCAGATCCTGCTTCATATTTGGCACCCGTCGTGTTGCTCATATAAGTACAAACACGGTAATAAGTCTAATTCGATAGGTCAAATTTGGAATCCTATTTTTATTACTGGTCTGAGTACCCTCCTATGCTATGCATTGATTCGAAAATGATTGTAGATATCATATACTATGTGGTGATGAACATAATAATTGCAATTTTTATTTCACTCAGTAAATGCGGCCAAATAGTATATAAATTAAATGTAATTCAAACACATAGAAATTAATAGCTTCTATCAGATGGTTCCTTCAATTTCTTATAGATTTAATTGAATGATTTTTAAATGTCCTTCGAATTATTTGTGAAGATGGTATAACACTTTTCTTTCGCTACATTTTTTTTGCGGTAAAGTACTTGTCCACGGCAATGAGCTGACACAACTGAATGTTAGCATCTCGATTTTTGACCTTTTGTTTACAAATCGATTTATCACACGTGCGTTTGAAACGATCGGACCATTATATGCAACAGAAAAGCGTAAATTTTCAAGGGGAAACTAACTTTGGAGCAGCATGTGGACCAAACATTTGCGGAAGCGATAATTATTTTTTTTATTGAAAAGTCAATTTCTCCAAAACAGGAGCGAGAAATCCAAAGAACTAGGAATCAAATTGGTGTGGCCTATGTGTTGTTTTATTGAAATTGGAAATTTTGTGTACCAGCAAATATTGATGGAGTTTCAAGGTGTTTAAAATTCAAAATTATCTGCTGTATAGAGTTTCAGAATTAGAATTATAAATAAAACTTAAATACAACTTATAAAATGCATATATAAGATTTAATTGTGTTAACTACTTCAAATTAATTGTTACGCTTCGCAAGTTATGTGAAGTAGAGACAAGAATCATTAATGTAAGTCAAACTTTAAATGACAAATAAAAAAAGCAACTACTATAGTCGCTGTCCTGTTATTGGCACTGGATTTTTTAATCAAATATTTTTTAAACGATCAATCACAATAAAAGGTAAGTCAGTTGTGTTTTTTTGGAATATTTTAGGTTAAGTGAAAAACGTCTTCTCGAAAGAATGCGATTAATAGTATTAAAATGTTTGATAAAAAACCCTGTGTCAATTTCATATGACGGCGACTATAAAAGCACATTTCATAACTAAATACAAACAAACAGAAAAATATAGTTTAAGAAAAATGAACTTTAGATTACTCATCGCATGACATACGTTAATTATGCAATTCATAAATTAAAACGGTCGTAATTCAAGTCGAAAAGCCACCATCTAATACTTCAAGTCGATGTACACACAGACCGATAACGCTGTTATTTCAACAAATATGTCATGATGGGTTTCCCTCGGTTTTGGTTTGTGACACGGATTTGTTTTTGCTTAATCAATTTGTGCTATTGAACAGAGGTATACTATTGTTGCCTTTATTCATAATAACTTGACGGGGTGTTTCTTCCCAAGTATATGTACTGGATAAATATGCAATAAGCCCAATTTTAAACTAGGTTCCTCATGAAACTGTTAATACCGTGGCTAGGTACAAATTATGAAGCTTGAAAAATTTACCTATTCAAGCGGCTCATCCCACAAGCTAGTACTTGACAAGTACCAATACCCCGTAAAGAAACACAAAGTGTTCCTTACCCTCCCGATCACAAGAGCTCTCAACCGTTTCTGGTGGAGTTCATTTTTCTTAAACTATATTTTTCTGTACTATTATTGTGGATTGCTGCATGTATGTTTTCTTTTGGCAATGGTGTTGGCCGTCTTTCTCATGCATGTCGTATTCGGATTGCTCGGTTTCTATCGTCTCACTTGTTTGTAATACAAAATAACTACATAACGAATTAATTTAACGTATGTGAAGCCCTTTTCGTCAGAAGCGCGCAAAATATGCTGAATTTCGAAAATGTTAAATGTTGAAGAGTTGTAAATTCAAAGTATCGTAAAGGGGCCCTAAAATGCTTGAGGAACATCTTTGCACCGATTTAATATCTTTACAACTCAATGTTTTAGAACTTTATTGCGATTGAAAATTTCTCAAATATTAGAATCAATGAATGATGTATGATTCCAGTGTTAAATCCCTGGTTTATAGTCTTGAACTTATCTCGGCGACTTGTCTACCAGCACTGACTACCAGTCTATTAAACTGTTTAGCATCTTGCTCTTCACCAGTATAGAAATCGCTCCAGCCATGATAAAACACAATTACAGGATACAGAAGTAAATATTATGCACCCTAGATGCATAAAAAGATTTATTTCTTCCAATTGATATTCGGAACGATATCAAATTAGTTTTTGTTAACTGGCAATATATGTTTTTGAGAGGTCATGATAATCAATGACGAACATGGTTGATTTGTTGTGCCATTGTCATAATCGACGAACATGATGATAGTTTATTTGGTGTCATCTATTGAAGAGATGAGATGAACAAAAGTGCGACTAACTTCGACTGAATCTTACAAATATAATGCATCGATAACTCGACTAAGCGTACGAGGAAATATATGTTGCTTCCTGTCATAGCGGACAAACTCAACGTATAATTTAAATAGATGACATTCTCCACTATTTGGGAATATAACGTTTTTGTTACCATTACAGATCAAGGTGTGTTATATGCTTAGTGAACATTCGGCGACAACTTCGCGTGATAAAAAAGTTTCACTGTATCATTGATTTCGACATTTCATACTTATCATTATTTAGTAGATATTTCGATATTAGAGAAGCGTACGACTTCATTCAAGCCTTTACAATTTTCCTCTTGTATCTTAATTAGTTATAAATCGGTAATATCAATTTTAATGGAGCGTGTTATAGAACCATGTTTAGGTAATTTTACATTATCAAAACATTTTATCGCAGATAAGGTTATGACATCAGAAAATTCAATACAGGGAAGAACACGTTTTCGTTTTCTGGACATTTTCTGAGGTAGTCTTTTTAGTTTTACACGGAGTAAAGATTATAGATATACACATGTAGCATTCTTTCACCAACTAATAGATTCGATGCAATAAATTTCTGCAATCTATGCAGACAAAAACTAGACTATAAACTTACTTAAATAAAAACTTTGTCCTGTGCCTTCAATATGTGTCGCGAAACGGTTACAGGAAACAAATACAAAAATAATGACAATCGTCAAATGTATTACCACTTAATATACCGACAAAAAATCTAAACGTATAAAAAAACATGTCATTTTGTAAATCCTTCCGTTGTATCGTTTTCATCAATTTAGTTTTTGTGCCATATTTTGTTTTTAAATAAATTATTGACATTGCGACAGAAGATATTTTAAAGTTCATTTATTTTTTTTCAAAAATGAGGACAAACTTTTGAAAATGGGACGGTTGCTTACATGAAATATATACGTTATAGGTTTTGCTCATTACTGATATATAGTTGCTTTCATCTACGTAATTGTCGGCGGGAGAAAGGGGGCACTTTTATCCTTTTATGGAAGAGGTGAGTAGCTGAGACATTCAGTACCCTCCCCTTTCATATATTTTGAAAAGCAAAAAATGCATACCCTATCATATACCTTTTGACAAAATATATAACTTATACTATCATGGTTACTCGACTTCATTGAGAGATAAATAGATTTGATAAACATCTGATGCATATAGGTCTGTGGTTTAATGAAATCTGTGAGGAAAATCGACATCTGATTAGTTTCAAATACATATGACTCAATCAGCAATCTTGTCATATATTTCAACTCAATTTCTCGATCTTATAACATATCACATTGCTTGAAATAGTAACCTATTCCAGCAGCTAATCCCCACAAATCATTACATGGTAAGTGCCCCAACCCAATTTGGTGGATAGTTGTCTCATTGGCAATAATACCACAACTTCTTAATTTAAGCTTGTACTTTATTTGCGGCGATTTATAATAGATATAATTAACTATGAATAGGACTATTGAGTATAAGACATTTTAAATGTTTTTAAAGATTTTTAAAATGATAAATGATAAATTTTATTGTTGGGAAATACACAAGGAAGTGTTGTGAGGTAGAAGTTTCAATATTTCCCATAAAAGCACGGTATGTTATATGGGTCATGAATAAATTGTAACGTGTAGAAGGAACTAAACAACCGTTTTAAAGGGGAATTATAAAAGCGAATATGAATCGAAGAAATTCACGTTGAAAATACTAATATGAATTAGACAATCATACGGACTGATAAAACAATATCTTGCGAAATAAAATGTGTATACCTAAGAAATAATTCATGCTAGATTCGGTATTATTTTCACATGACCTTGGCTGTTATTTTTGTTAATTTCAAGGGGAAACTAACTTTGGAGCAGCATGTGGACCAAACATTTGCGGAAGCGATAATTATTTTTTTTATTGAAAAGTCAATTTCTCCAAAACAGGAGCGAGAAATCCAAAGAACTAGGAATCAAATTGGTGTGGCCTATGTGTTGTTTTATTGAAATTGGAAATTTTGTGTACCAGCAAATATTGATGGAGTTTCAAGGTGTTTAAAATTCAAAATTATCTGCTGTATAGAGTTTCAGAATTAGAATTATAAATAAAACTTAAATACAACTTATAAAATGCATATATAAGATTTAATTGTGTTAACTACTTCAAATTAATTGTTACGCTTCGCAAGTTATGTGTAGTAGAGACAAGAATCATTAATGTAAGTCAAACTTTAAATGACAAATAAAAAAGCAACTACTATAGTCGCTGTCCTGTTATTGGCACTGGATTTTTTAATCAAATATTTTTTAAACGATCAATCACAATAAAAGGTAAGTCAGTTGTGTTTTTTTTGGAATATTTTAGGTTAAGTGAAAAACGTCTTCTCGAAAGAATGCGATTAATAGTATTAAAATGTTTGATAAAAAACCCTGTGTCAATTTCATATGACGGCGACTATAAAAGCACATTTCATAACTAAATACAAACAAACAGAAAAATATAGTTTAAGAAAAATGAACTTTAGATTACTCATCGCATGACATACGTTAATTATGCAATTCATAAATTAAAACGGTCGTAATTCAAGTCGAAAAGCCACCATCTAATACTTCAAGTCGATGTACACACAGACCGATAACGCTGTTTGTGACACGGATTTGTTTTTGCTTAATCAATTTGTGCTATTGAACAGAGGTATACTATTGTTGCCTTTATTCATAATAACTTGACGGGGTGTTTCTTCCCAAGTATATGTACTGGATAAATATGCAATAAGCCCAATTTTAAACTAGGTTCCTCATGAAACTGTTAATACCGTGGCTAGGTACAAATTATGAAGCTTGAAAAATTTACCTATTCAAGCGGCTCATCCCACAAGCTAGTACTTGACAAGTACCAATACCCCGTAAAGAAACACAAAGTGTTCCTTACCCTCCCGATCACAAGAGCTCTCAACCGTTTCTGGTGGAGTTCATTTTTCTTAAACTATATTTTTCTGTACTATTATTGTGGATTGCTGCATGTATGTTTTCTTTTGGCAATGGTGTTGGCCGTCTTTCTCATGCATGTCGTATTCGGATTGCTCGGTTTCTATCGTCTCACTTGTTTGTAATACAAAATAACTACATAACGAATTAATTTAACGTATGTGAAGCCCTTTTCATCAGAAGCGCGCAAAATATGCTGAATTTCGAAAATGTTAAATGTTGAAGAGTTGTAAATTCAAAGTATCGTAAAGGGGCCGTAAAATGGTTGAGGAACATCTTTGCACCGATTTAATATCTTTACAACTCAATGTTTTAGAACTTTATTGCGATTGAAAATTTCTCAAATATTAGAATCAATGAATGATGTATGATTCCAGTGTTAAATCCCTGGTTTATAGTCTTGAACTTATCTCGGCGACTTGTCTACCAGCACTGACTACCAGTCTATTAAACTGTTTAGCATCTTGCTCTTCACCAGTATAGAAATCGCTCCAGCCATGATAAAACACAATTACAGGATACAGAAGTAAATATTATGCACCCTAGATGCATAAAAAGATTTATTTCTTCCAATTGATATTCGGAACGATATCAAATTAGTTTTTGTTAACTGGCAATATATGTTTTTGAGAGGTCATGATAATCAATGACGAACATGGTTGATTTGTTGTGCCATTGTCATAATCGACGAACATGATGATAGTTTATTTGGTGTCATCTATTGAAGAGATGAGATGAACAAAAGTGCGACTAACTTCGACTGAATCTTACAAATATAATGCATCGATAACTCGACTAAGCGTACGAGGAAATATATGTTGCTTCCTGTCATAGCGGACAAACTCAACGTATAATTTAAATAGATGACATTCTCCACTATTTGCGAATATAACGTTTTTGTTACCATTACAGATCAAGGTGTGTTATATGCTTAGTGAACATTCGGCGACAACTTCGCGTGATAAAAAAGTTTCACTGTATCATTGATTTCGACATTTCATACTTATCATTATTTAGTAGATATTTCGATATTAGAGAAGCGTACGACTTCATTCAAGCCTTTACAATTTTCCTCTTGTATCTTAATTAGTTATAAATCGGTAATATCAATTTTAATGGAGCGTGTTATAGAACCATGTTTAGGTAATTTTACATTATCAAAACATTTTATCGCAGATAAGGTTATGACATCAGAAAATTCAATACAGGGAAGAACACGTTTTCGTTTTCTGGACATTTTCTGAGGTAGTCTTTTTAGTTTTACACGGAGTAAAGATTATAGATATACACATGTAGCATTCTTTCATCAACTAATAGATTCGATGCAGTAAATTTCTGCAATCTATGCAGACAAAAACTAGACTATAAACTTACTTAAATAAAAACTTTGTCCTGTGCCTTCAATATGTGTCGCGAAACGGTTACAGGAAACAAATACAAAAATTATGACAATCGTCAAATGTATTACCACTTAATATACCGACAAAAATCTAAACGTATAAAAAACATGTCATTTTGTAAATCCTTCCGTTGTATCGTTTTCATCAATTTAGTTTTGTGCCATATTTTGTTTTTAAATAAATTATTGACATTGCGACAGAAGATATTTTAAAGTTCATTTATTTTTTCAAAATGAGGACAAACTTTTGAAAATGGGACGGTTGCTTACATGAAATATATACGTTATAGGTTTTGCTCATTACTGATATATAGTTGCTTTAATCTACGTAATTGTCGGCGGGAGAAAGGGGGCACTTTTATCCTTTTATGGAAGAGGTGAGTAGCTGAGACATTCAGTACCCTCCCTTTCATATATTTTGAAAAGCAAAAATGCATACCCTATCATATACCTTTTGACAAAGTATATAACTTATACTATCATGGTTACTCGACTTCATTGAGAGATAAATAGATTTGATAAACATCTGATGCATATAGGTCTGTGGTTTAATGAAATCTGTGAGGAAAATCGACATCTGATTAGTTTCAAATACATATGACTCAATCAGCAATCTTGTCATATATTTCAACTCAATTTCTCGATCTTATAACATATCACATTGCTTGAAATAGTAACCTATTCCAGCAGCTAATCCCCACAAATCATTACATGGTAAGTGCCCCAACCCAATTTGGTGGATAGTTGTCTCATTGGCAATAATACCACAACTTCTTAATTTAAGCTTGTACTTTATTTGCGGCGATTTATAATAGATATAATTAACTATGAATAGGACTATTGAGTATAAGACATTTTAAATGTTTTTTTAAAGATTTTTTAATATGATAAATGATAAATTTTATTGTTGGGAAATACACAAGGAAGTGTTGTGAGGTAGAAGTTTCAATATTTCCCATAAAAAGCACGGTATGTTATATGGGTCATGAATAAATTGTAACGTGTAGAAGGAACTAAACAACCGTTTTAAAGGGGAATTATAAAAGCGAATATGAATCGAAGAAATTCACGTTGAAAATACTAATATGAATTAGACAATCATACGGACTGATAAAACAATATCTTGCGAAATAAAATGTGTATACCTAAGAAATAATTCATGCTAGATTCGGTATTATTTTCACATGACATTGGCTGTTATTTTTGTTAATTTTAATACTGACGAATGAAAAAAGTTGAATGGCTTCCATGCTTATTTCTTAAGTATACACATTTCATTTCACGAGATTTAATTAAAACCTATGTAGTACAAGGAAACCCTAATTACTAATATGAAACAAACACAAACCGACTATAATTGTTTTAGGATCCCAAAAACTGCGCATCTTCAAAAACGCAAACGTGGTTTTGTTTTATGGAATTGACAAAAATCCACGTCCTCATCAACTATCCGACGATAATGACGATCATAGTATTAGCTTCGAAAGTGCTTTAGATAGTTTCAGTTTAAATGAAATGTATTCAACTGCAATTCCAGTTTTACATTTAAATGTGCAAACTTGATCTTATTGCTACTGAGTACCAAGATTTTTATATATTATCATTTACTAAAATTTGGTTGAACAGTAATAATCCGTTAGACTCAGTTGAACTTTTCAACTACAAGACACTATCCAGGAAACATAAGTGTCCCATAAACAGTGGGTGTGGGGTCATAGTTAATGTAAAAGAAAATATTCATTCGAAGAGACGTAATGAAGTGTCCGCTTTTGAGGTTATATGGATTCAGCTGAAAATGAATAAGAAAATCGTATTATAAGGAACTTTCTATGTGCCACCAAAAAGCAACAATCAGATATGGAAAAAATTGAAATTTTAATTGAGTTTGCCGTACATGATGTTAATTTTGATCCAATTTTATTACAGGAGATTTTAACGATTACTTGCTAAATGTGGCTAATTCCAAAATCCAAAATGTTTGTACAAATTACAGTTTAGAGCAACTTTGTACTAATAAGTATGTTTTTGCATGTCCAATAATAGACGGAAGTTGGAGTCGGTTATTTGTACTCGGGACCAATATCGATATTTGCCCTCAAATACCAATAACGAGCCTCCGAATGTAACTTAAGGTAATTCTGTCAATCAGAAACAATAATTGAAATATGTGATAAATAGATCATGACATGGCATTTTCCATATTGTCCCTGGTATCAGCCCTCGGGCTACGCCCTTTTGTTTGTTATGGGAGACTCGGGCTTAATGATTATTTATCGACTGATAAATTTTGTACCATATTGTGGAGTCGGTCTAGCATTATTATTTCAAATAAGGTATCATTGTCCAGTAATGGGGTTAATAAATACACAAATGCCTGCTTGTTTGTCCTTCGAAAGAAAAATCTGGTTATACAAGAAAGGTGATTTTGATGAACATAGGCGCATATTAACCGAATCAACTGGGATAGCATATTTACTATCAATGATGTTTCAAATCATATGCCAGATGAAGCTGAAATTTCCATTCCCAATAGAATCGTAATTATTAAGAAAACCGACCATATCTGGTAATAAATAATGATTTTAGAAAACTCATAAGAAAGAAAACCCATATACACTCAGAAGCAAAACGATTTAACCGACCATCGGATTGGAACAAACTTAGACAAAATATTTGTGACCACTTCAAAAGACAAGTTCGCGAACATTATCAAAACAATCTTATACAAAAATTAACAAATAGTAACCATCAACAACAACTTGGTGGAAAATCTGTAACCATATTGTTGGTATTAAACCTTTTTCACTCGGATATACATCCCTTGCTTAAGGATGATAGTTATATTTAATTATATTGGTAAAGCAAACGAATTTAACAACGTTTTTGCAATGCAGATGATACTGAAACTATTCTACCTGACTTAACCGTACCGGACTGTAGACTAAGTGACATAGCAATTACGGATAGTGAGGTCGAATATGTTTTGAAGATTTCAAATCCTTATTAGACCTCAGGTCCTTATTTGATAAACCCAATATTATTAAAGGAAGCTGCATCAAAGTTAAAATTCCCACTTTGTATCTGCTTAATCTATTTTTATCAAAAGCTATATTTCCTGTAGCAACTGTTAAAAAATTACAGACCAACAACCTCATTATAAAGTATTTTGTCAAAGTGCATGGATTGATGTGTCTATGAACATGTTCACAATTTTCTTTTGAAAATAAGATCATCACCCCTATACAATCGGGTTTCACCAAAGGTAAATCTGCCATAAATCAATTAATGGATATTTCTAACGACTTTAGTAGTATTGCGCTGATTGATGGTAAATTTTTTAAAATTTAATCTCCCCACCGAACACGCACCTATGTCATATATCATCCGAAAGAGGAAACCTTGTAATTTACGAATATGCCTGTCGAAATGTTCGGATATGGTCACTATTTTTCTAAACTGAGGTCAAAGGTCAACTTTACAAATCTGTAAAAATTTTGAATGATTTCAATTTTGACATTTGTTTCTTTTTCAAACTTCTGTCTAAATACAAAAAAAAAAAAAACTGTTTTGGCTTCCGTAATGTTTGTTTTTATGCGTAAACCTTAATCATATATATTTTTCTCAAAACAACGTTTTTAAAACAAAACTTTAAAAAATCCAAATTTCAACACATAAAATTTCTGTGTCACCTAAACCTTACAAATTATTCAGATTTCTCGTAAATATCAAGTGCCATGAAACAAAATACTTCAAGGTTATTTTTCAAACTAACATTGTGAGAGGAATCAAGCCAAAGCAATAGTATACCTGTCAATATAACCTCATGTTGAATTTACTGATACTTTTGTTTTTTTTAAAGACGACTCGTAGCTTTTATTTTTTTAGCGATTATTGTTGCTTCCATAACATTGTTTTCTGTTGAGTAGTTTACTCTGGTTAATGTCTCTAACATGATTGGTTTTACTCCAATAACCCCGTTGTTTCCTTGTACGTACCACAGACTTCGAAAGTTACTAAATCCTGATCGCCAGCATCTTCATTTCCGTCAACTATTATAACGTGTCTTAATGTTTTTACACACATTTCACTTTCCTGGCATGGACATAGGTTTGTACATGAAAGGTACTGCTCAAAGCAAACACATTCTTTTGAACAGAAGACAAGGTCTTGTAGAAAGTCTGAAGCCATTTGACCCTTAAAAAATACATCAAACCATCCTTATCAATCGATCCATTCAAACTTGAGCGGAGATATAAGAGGTGACTTAGGAAGTTGTGATGTCATCCATATACGTCTTGTCTACAAAGATATTCGAAACAAATGTTGTCTAAATATTGATTAACCGGGAAACTTGGTCAGAGATATATATTAAGTAGTTACAAGTGTTACATGTAGTTTGTTGTGATCACTGTGTACGCTTTTGAGTTTATCCTTTTGATCGAAAGGCAAAACCAGGAGCTTTCTTGCAACTGAAATAAATTCATAAACATCATAGTTCGCCAGGTTAACTAAATCAAAAACATAATTACACACCTGTTTTAGTACCGTTTTCTACCTATGTCAAATATTTCCGATAAGGAGTCAAATCCTGAAATTGCATGTACGACAGGCAAGCATTGACTGACAACATAATTCAAAGAATTGCATACAATTAGTTCATGTATATGTATAAAGCTTCTTGCATCCTTGGTGCTAGTTACAGTTCCTGTTTCAAACCAAAGCTCTGTGTTTTTCAGGGTAGAAAAACATTGGACATAAAGAAAAAAAACCGATCGTGTCAGGGTATTTCACTATAATGCTGTCTTTATAGCTACGACTTCAAAACTGGCTTATAGCGTGCAAAATCATACGCGTTTCAGCTTCCTCATGGGTACTGTACAGCTGGTCGTAGTCAGTGACGGGTTTTACATAAATGCGTTTTACGATTTCAGGATCGAAAGAATTTCTAGCCAAAGTTCGTTTATTATTTCTTGATAGTGCACTAGATTTGTTTTGGTGATAGCAAACAACAAAATTCCCTAGAAGCTATGCTTGCTTATTTTCGTTGGAAGAACCAAACTGTTTCCAGTCTGAAGGGGAGCGACCTCAACTACTTGGAAGACCTTTGGCGTAAAGTTCGATCTTTGGTCACGTTCGGCTGCTTTGATGGAAAGTTTGAAGTCATTTCTGTCAAAGAAATCAACAGGAGAGGTTACCCTAGAAAAATGCGGAGCTCAGATTTGGAGAACTCTGTACCCAGGTCACCAAATACTTTAGCATTGATACACTGGATAAGAGACATTCCATCGCTTATCAAAACGGTACTAAGCGATTTGTCGAACTCGGAGAGAGAATGACAATACAATGTTCTCGAGTTGAAGACAAAGATCGGCCTTACATGATTTTCTCATGGTTCCATCATCACGAAAAACGGATGTAGGGATCGGACTAATCGGAAATGACAAAATCTTTTCAACAGTGACGTCATATCGACTATTCGTTAGTAATTATCCTCGACGGAACACGAGTTCAGGATTAATATGAAGATTCGAAATTTCTGTTTTTCTAAATTTTAATTTTGTTATTTGTTTTCCTGGTAAGGTCCTCTAATGTTTTGACCTGGGGATAGAATCAAAGAAACTACGAATCTTGCTTTCCACAATTGCCCCATCGACAAACGATCGTGCCATTTTATACCATCATCAATAGTCGACGTTAAGGAGGACTGTATTTCTTTCGATGCGTGCATTGTTAGATTAAAATTTGCTGTTATAAAATTGTTGAAATCGTTTTAAATACAGAAATACATCTTCCTCATGCAAAGCTCTGATTTCCTGTCCGGGTTTGTCTATACTTTAGATCCTTTTTGTTTTGATCACGTATGAGTTTGCGTAACAATTAGGACCGTTAATATTATTACTACCACTGGGTCGATACCTCCACTTGTGGACTGTTAGTTCCCGAAGGTATCACCAGCCCAGTAAGCAATGCTTCGGTACTGGCATGAAAATACGGATATTATTAGTTAAAATTTGCTTTTATAATTTTTTTTTAAATCGTTTTAAATAAAGGAATACATCTTCATCATGCAAAGCTTTGATTCCTTGTCAAAGTTTTGCTATACCTCAGGTCCTTTTTTTTTTTTTTTTTAAATATTTCGGACTCGAGCATCACTGAATAATTTAATTCTGGATGTAACAAGTCTTTTGATTGGCTGAAAGTGTTTTGTCTATCAGCTCATAGACATAATTTTGTCATGTGACCGTGACGTCACCAACGTTTTTTTTCAAAACTTACCCTAAAATGGAATTTAGAATTAAATTATAAGGAATGACTGTAATATTTTTTCGCGTGTTATTCAGTGTGCACCACATTTTTGATGTTATTTCTTCATAGACAGAAAAAATATTACAGTCATTCCTTAAAGAGACATAAACTGTCGTTATGCCCATCTGCTGCATAAACCTTGGTATCGTGAATATTATTCCAGTTTGAATATTGACTACTCATAACTAGTTAAGTGACTCAAACTTTCAGTCGATGTTTTAGACATATTATTGGCAATGCATAAATTCAACGATTATCGCCTTTTCTTTCGACATGATGGAGCAATGCAAATTTCAATGGACTTGACGATTCGTACGAGTCGTGAAATATTACTTAAAATATCCGTCAGTTATTGTTACTTTTCTGACAAAGTGGTATTTGACGGAAAACAGCAAACAAATACAATATAAACATATACAAATAAACTGTGTTTACTTGGTTAGGTTCGTACATATATAAAAAGTTAAAAAAGGAAAAAAAAAAAAGAAAAAAAAAAAGGAAAGTCCGTTATCAAATCACAAAATCAAAAGCTCAAACACATCAAACAAATAAAAAAACAACTGTCATATTCCTGCCTTGGTACAGGCTTTTCCTTTATAGAAAATTTTTGATTAAACCTGGTTTTATAGCTAGCCAAAAATTCGGATACAGCAGTTACATTCTGTTATAATCTTAATCACCAAAAAAATCAAATAACTATTTCAACAAAGAAAACAAAATGGCATATAGCCACTTTATAGAGTACAAAGTACATAAGAAAAATGACCATAGCACAATAACACAGTGGCGGGATGTAAAAATACCGAGCCACGTCAAACGCATATTACCAAAAATGGACTAAACAGTAAAGGTTAAAAATATACAAAGACAAATAAAAAGAAAACTATAACACGTAATTAAGAGGATAAACAACGTCAGTACCTAGAATCTTTACTTTAAGACCATCATGTATTGTTTGTGAAGTTGATACGGAATATTTATCAACAAGGTCTTGGTATCTTACGATGAACTTTTTAAGAAAAATGACGAGACGTTCTTTGACATAACCCTGGTTCATCAACTTTCTGCTCAGACACTGGTGACGTTTTATGAAGTCTGAGTAGCAGCTGCAAGCTCTTGAATACCGAATGAGTTGGGAAATGTTTATCCCATATGCAGGTGAAGTTGGTATATTACTGCTAAGGTGGGGGAAATTTATATAGTACTCTAGATGTGATGATAGGGGAGTTCTGAAATTTTATCAGTACTAAATGGGTACTTTAGGGTTTCCCAAAATATTTAAAAAAAAGGTAAATTCCTCTTATTGTACGAAGGACCTCAATACCACAACTTACATGCAAAAACATATATGGGATATATGAAAAGAATAATGAGGCCCTTCATCCTCCGATTATAGATATGACTTATAAGTTATTTTAAAGCCTATTGGTATGGCATCAAGAATTAAATTGTCAATATTAAAAGTCCTTTTTCAAAAATTATGTATATGCTAATTTCTGTATTTTGTCACTCAAATTTTGGTATTCATGCTCTTCGTAGCTTTCGAAATCGGTGTTGTGATCTATTATGGATTGCATATTAATTATTTGACGAATACCATGATATTGTCCTAAATATGCATGAAATATTTGCCGTTTGACGTAAGTTATCCACAATTAGAACTGTTCTCGATTTGAACACTTTCAAAAGTTAACATATCCGTCCACTAATTGTAGATCAGATGATATGGCATTTGTCCCTTTATATTCATTATCATTTTGTTGCTCTGGAAATTGTAACTTATCGGTAGATGCACTATGTTTTTTTTATTTTGCATTCATAAAGTGTTTTATTTTCTTATTAATTACTCCCCTTTGATAAACGATTAGGTAAAAAACAACCTACAAAATTGCGGGGGATATTATAACTGGGCCGTCTGTCCGTACATAATTCTCTTATGGACATCGTAGATCCTGTGTTTCCCAACAAACTTACATCCGGTATACAATATGTCAAGGTCACAAAAAGATTTTTGTTGCGAGGTGATGCTCAGCTTCATGATGCCTTTATTTTTGGTGGTGTTCTTCCTAAACAGATTGCAAACAATTTGGAATGTTTTAGTTTTTAATTGTTAAATACATTTTTTTTGTAAAGCAATAATCTTATGATAAATTATTTACAACACATAAAAGAGCCATTGATTTAAAAAGAAAACATCAGTTCAATTATATGGAAACTGATGGTTTTACAGCCAAAGATAAATTTTCGTCAAAGTAAAGTGGTTTATATATATACATGTATTAAATACAAAATTAGAGGTAACTTTTGAACGAAAATGTAGTTTATAATGTAGACAAACATTTAGCGTCAAAGCTAAAATCGTCTTTCTTTCAAGTGCTCTGTAAACGTTTTACATCTGTTTGAAAACAATCGTTTTCTATACTGACTAAACGAACACAAGGTAAACAGGCGCTAACTTGACCAAATATAAGAAATGTTTATTTAAACACGTTCACTTAATTTCAGTAATCGCACGCGTTTATTTTAAGCAATTCAAACTTCAGTATTAATCACCAGCTAAAGGTTCTTTAAAACATGCACGGGCATTAAGTTTATTACATTGATACAAATATAATTGCGTTTTTATAAACAAGGCGAGTTGTATTTGTGTGTTTCTATCATGGTCTTAAGTTCTTCACTTTACGCCCGTTGGCTTCATTAATTCAGCGTTTTTCTGCTACGAGCGACCTTGATGAAGGTGATTCAAGACACACCTGTTGCGTACACGGAATGTGTTTATTCAAACAATCTGATTTTAATGAATTGGTTTGGTGTGATGGGACAATAAGGATTAAATGAATTTTGTTCCAACTTATCATTGAAAAAAGGTGAAGAGAAATTATGTGACCTCTGCAATTGCAGAAATGTTAGAATTTTCAATCCTCTTAAATTTTTGTTAATTTTATTGATAAATTAAACAATTGTTTATTTTGGTATTTTCAAAAGAGGGTTGTCATTTTTTATATGTAACCCAGACATATTTATAATATAAATTAATCCCTGTCTCTTGATAACAGTGATTCAGACAGACTTCATAACTTTACATCAATATCGATATGTTATGAAAATTTCGTCGGACATTTTTTAAGAATTCAACAAAAATTTTCATAGTCAACACATTAGGGGAAAGATTGAGAAATGTACTGTGACCGGTGCATAGCTGAATCACTGTGATAGCTAAGGTTTTAACTCCCTAAGACAATATTGAAATTAGATGGAGATGGATTTGGTTAATAACACTCTTCACGTGTTTCGATATTTATACATCATTTGCTTTAAGGTTTGTGGCTTTGAGCGTTCCCGGTAAAGGTTAAATCAGAAAATCGTTTCGGACGTATAATCTTTATAAAGTGTTATTTTCTTATTAGAAGACACCTGGCGTTTGCACTGCATTAATTTCGTTTCATTCATTCTAATATAGATAATCATTGGAAATCCACTTTCTCAATTTTAACCATGTGAGGTCATGATCATTACAGTCTTCTGGCAGAACATGTTGAAATTGAACCAATGAGAATTGTAACGGATGGGACTAAATTAACTTCTATATAGATGATTTATGAGAAAACCAGTTGGAAAACAATTTTGGAAAGAAGGGAAAAACACTTACTCATTATGTCTTATAAAATGGTGAATAAAGAAACTCCAGATTATTTACAAAAATTGATATCAAATCAAATTGTAAATTTACATAATCATTTCAAGTCAGACTCATAATACCGGAAATACGCACAAGAACTAACCTCTACCCCGACTATTTCCTTCCTTTAACTGCTAAATTGTGGAATAAGCTACCGGAAGAAGAAAGAAATTCTACGTCTTTAAGTATTCTCAAAAGTCATATAAAAATCAAAATGATAGCTAACCTGATTTTTACTGCATTACTACATGTACAAGAATGGGTCAAATTTTTCATGCTAGGTTAAGGATGAGCATTTGTTGAGATCTAGTAGATTCTACAAATTGCTCATGTGGTGTAATCGAGTCTACAGCTCATTTTCTGTTGCATTGTAAAAAATATGACGGATTGCGTCATTAAATCATGTTCTCAATTAGATATCTAGTCATACTTAACACAAACCTACTTAAATTTGGCTCACAAGTTCTAACTTGAGACCAGAACAAGGATATTTTTGCAAAGGGACAAGAATTCGTTATAAAGTGCAAGATAATGTTATTGTAATTCACTTGTTGTCAAAGTTGCATTTCATCTGAACATTTGTGTAGTATTTAATTGTTTTTCCTTCTTTTTCTTTTGTTGTATTTTTATTATTTTCATTATTTTCAAATAATTTTTCTACTTCTTTCTTTGTTATGTAATTTTTTTTGGTATTAATTCCTGTTCCATATCATTGTAATAACATAAACGTACCAATTTTGCTGCACCAGATGCGCATTTCGACAATCAATGTCTCTTCACTGATGCTCGAGGCCAACATATTTGAAAATCAAAAGCTTATTAAAAGATGAGAGCTTTAAACCAAAAAGGACAAAAAGTTATAGCCAAAGCCGGGCAACATTGCATGTTATGTTTATGAAATCGGTAATTGGAAATTTGTGTTTAAAGGAAACTGATTAATAAAAATTATGTTCAGCTTGATTCCGAATACTAATATAATAGTGTATTTTCTTATCATGATATATTTGACGAATATATATGTTGAAACTTATAAAATATATCTCTGTCTTTTGTTTTGATTAGTGCAAATAAGGTCTAGCAAAAGCTTCAGAAAA
Source organism: Mytilus coruscus (assembly GCA_017311375.1). Classification (NCBI taxonomy): domain Eukaryota; kingdom Metazoa; phylum Mollusca; class Bivalvia; order Mytilida; family Mytilidae; genus Mytilus; species Mytilus coruscus. Next base: position 49,393,008 of record CM029601.1, read on the forward strand.
TGGTAAAAATATTTTGTTCTCTAAATGGTGTTTACAATTGTGGTAACTAATGATAAGCAAAATAAATTAACCGAGCTATTCAAATTGAACGATTTCCAGACCAATACTATGATGTTCAAAAATAAAATAAAGGGACAAAGTACAATGATTCTAAAATGTATAATTAGGGATTGCGGATATATCAACTGCCGAAAGTGCTCCAAATTGAAGAAGATGACGATGATAAATCACATCACGTACAGCGATAAATGTTACTCGCATAATTGGGACAATATTATGTTATAAGTCATATAAATAAACTCTGGGAGTTAACTTGCGAAGTATGTATTTAAACGGCCCATCACAATATCACAGGGCAAGAGTGTGCAAGAAGATATTTCACCATATATGTACCTTGACAATTTCTTCTATTTTATCTTCATACATGCTCTACGTAAAATGTTGGTAAAAATAAAATTTTAACTCAACTATTATCTCTGTTGTGAATATGATCTTCGCCTATTACAGAGGCTATAAACAAATTAAATATGTAAAGTACGTAAACAACCAGCTATTAGATAAAATAAGGTAAACATAATAAAGGCATAATGCAGCAGTGATTTAAATTCAATTTGTTCATCTATCTATTTTACTGAAGATGAAGGGGAAAGTTTCTTGACATTTAAAAAAAAAAAAAAAAATACGATGAACCCTAAAACTATTTATGCATAAAAAAAGGATAACAAAATAGCATTCTTACAATCAGGAATGTATCAAATGCGGAAATATTTCAAGGAAAATTAACAATGAAAAACTTTAATGTCTGCTTATAAACTGGTGGGTTTCCCAAAATATTTAAAAAAAAAAAGGAAATTCCTCTTATTGTACGAAGGACCTCAATACCACAACTTACATGCAAAAAACATATATGGGATATATGAAAAAGAATAATGAGGCCCTTCATCCTCCGATTATAGATATGACTTATAAGTTATTTTAAAGCCTATTGGTATGGCATCAAGAATTAAATTGTCAATATTAAAAGTCCTTTTTCAAAAATTATGTATATGCTAATTTTCTTTATTTTGTCACTCAAATTTTGGTATTCATGCTCTTCGTAGCTTTCGAAATCGGTGTTGTGATCTATTATGGATTGCATATTAATTATTTGACGAATACCATGATATTGTCCTAAATATGTATGAAATATTTGCCGTTTGACGTAAGTTATCCACAATCGGAACTGTTCTCGATTTGAACACTTTCAAAGTTAACATATCCGTCCATAATTGTAGATCAGATGATATGGCATTTGTCCTCTTATATTCATTATCATTTTGTTGCTCTGGAAATTGTAACTTATCGGTAGATGCACTATGTTTTTTTTATTTTGCATCCATAAAGTGTTTTATTTTCTTATTAATTACTCCCTTTGATAAACGATTAGGTAAAAACAACCTACAAAATTGCGGGGATATTATAACTGGGCCGTCTGTCCGTACATAATTCTCTTATGGACATCGTAGATCCTGTGTTTCCCAACAAACTTACATCCGGTATACAATATGTCAAGGTCACAAAAGATTTTTGTTGCGAGGTGATGCTCAGCTTCATGATGCCTTTATTTTTGGTGGTGTTCTTCCTAAACAGATTGCAAACAATTTGGAATGTTTTAGTTTTAATTGTTAAATACATTTTTTTGTAAAGCAATAATCTTATGATAAATTATTTACAACACATAAAAGAGCCATTGATTTAAAAAAGAAAACATCAGTTCAATTATATGGAAACTGATGGTTTTACAGCCAAAGATAAATTTTCGTCAAAGTAAAGTGGTTATATATATATATACATGTATTAAATACAAAATTAGAGGTAACTTTTGAACGAAAATGTAGTTTATAATGTAGACAAACATTTAGCGTCAAAGCTAAAATCGTCTTTCTTTCAAGTGCTCTGTAAACGTTTTACATCTGTTTGAAAACAATCGTTTTCTATACTGACTAAACGAACACAAGGTAAACAGGCGCTAACTTGACCAAATATAAGAAATGTTTATTTAAACACGTTCACTTAATTTCAGTAATCGCACGCGTTTATTTTTGCAATTCAAACTTCAGTATTAATCACCAGCTAAAGGTTCTTTAAAACATGCACGGGCATTAAGTTTATTACATTGATACAAATATAATTGCGTTTTTATAAACAAGGCGAGTTGTATTTGTGTGTTTCTATCATGGTCTTAAGTTCTTCACTTTACGCCCGTTGGCTTCATTAATTCAGCGTTTTTCTGCTACGAGCGACCTTGATGAAGGTGATTCAAGACACACCTGTTGCGTACACGGAATGTGTTTATTCAAACAATCTGATTTTAATGAATTGGTTTGGTGTGATGGGACAATAAGGATTAAATGAATTTTGTTCCAACTTATCATTGAAAAAAGGTGAAGAGAAATTATGTGACCTCTGCAATTGCAGAAATGTTAGAATTTTCAATCCTCTTAAATTTTTGTTAATTTTATTGATAAATTAAACAATTGTTTATTTTGGTATTTTCAAAGAGGGTTGTCATTTTTATATGTAACCCAGACATATTTATAATATAAATTAATCCCTGTCTCTTGATAACAGTGATTCAGACAGACTTCATAACTTTACATCAATATCGATATGTTACGAAAATTTCGTCGGACATTTTTAAGAATTCAACAAAATTTTCATAGTCAACACATTAGGGAAAGATTGAGAAATGTACTGTGACCGGTGCATAGCTGAATCACTGTGATAGCTAAGGTTTTAACTCCCTAAGACAATATTGAAATTAGATGGAGATGGATTTGGTTAATAACACTCTTCACGTGTTTCGATATTTATACATCATTTGCTTTAAGGTTTGTGGCTTTGAGCGTTCCCGGTAAAGGTTAAATCAGAAAATCGTTTCGGACGTATAATCTTTATAAAGTGTTATTTTCTTATTAGAAGACACCTGGCGTTTGCACTGCATTAATTTCGTTTCATTTATTCTAATATAGATAATCATTGGAAATCCACTTTCTCAACTTTAACCATGTGAGGTCATGATCATTACAGTCTTCTGGCCACTGGATAAATAATACATAGTTCCAAATATGAGTAAGTCCTTCAGGAATATCTTTTAAAGTGATGTCTTTAGATATGACTATAATATTTTCAATGTTCTGCATACTTATTTCATGTTTCACTCGATCAATTTCAAAAAGACAGTCTCGCGAGACTTTAAATACTGGAGTAAGTAAAAATATAACATGTCTACTGTTTTCTATGCTCTCTGCCTCTGCATCATAAAATGACTCGCCGCCGTAAAAGTCGCGATCTTTTACGCATATTTTAAGTTTCCATTCGTCTTCTAGTTTTGGAATAAAGTAATTTTTTATCCAAGGTATGCAATCCCCTCCATATGAAACGAAAACGTCATATGTGTATTTTTTACCATATTTCTTTTCAACAATTTTTCGAAATATGCGGTAAAAAAATATAGCTATGTTCCATCGTTTACTGTATAATAGAAGTATCACAGCCACAATACAACTTGTTCCTAACAAAGTGGAAGAGACCATCAGCCATATTGAATTTCTACAGTGGGAAAACAAATCATGCATATTTTCATATGCTTCGAGTACGGTTATGACTGTTCCGTTTAAAAGTGTACATTTGTATGATCTGTTGTCTAGATTTACTTTGGTTTCTTGTATCCACTCGATGAAATCCAAATTATCACAATTACATTCAAATGCATTGCCGTTAAGAAAAAAATGTAAACCATGTTTTTGATTCATTGAATCCGCCCAAACACGTGTTTCATAATCCACTGTTGGTAATAAGTTATTACCAAGGTCTAGGGACTTAATATTATTTTGAGAAATGATCACCTTTGGAACGGAGTGAAATAAATTCCTAGACAAAGATAATCCTGATAGATGATAAATATTATTAAGTAGATTTTCTGGTAAAATATAAAGATCATTATCTGAGAAATCAAAATATTCGAGATATTCAAATTTTCTAAAAAGTGCTATAAATCTTTTAGAAACATGTCATCTGAACGAGCATGCATAACATAAAACAACCTAGCACTTCTCCACGATAGAGTTTTTACATTAATGAAATTAACTAGCTCTATTGTGTACAATGTTATGTGGTAATGACCATCTAAGACCAAAGTTTCAGTTTTGTATGTAGCATTTCCTTCAAAAATTACAGCATTGTTTGTATAACTAAACGACACATCGAGGTAAGTCAAATTGCTTCCTCGACGTATGAAGAATAGTCTAGGAATATCATAGCAGAATACATTACCCAACACTAATTTTTCTAAAGAACGTGGTAAATATATTATATTGTTAGAAAAATGATTATCTTGTGCGTAATCATGAAAATCATTCGTAAATAGCCTATATCGAATTGGAATAAAAGAATAGTCAAATGTTTTCAATGCAACAGATTTGTTAAAAAATGTTTTTAACTCGTCCATTTGTCTCCCATAAGCAAACGCAAACCGGTTTCCTTTAAAATATAAATGTTTTAAACACTCTGGTCGATCAAATGACAATAGCGAGTTTTCATCAAAATCAACAATCCCGTTGTCGGATAAATCTAAAGTTTCTACACAAACAGTTTTCAAATATCTCATCATGTCTTTTGTGATAGTTAACGCAAATGGATATTCATTATCATTGAAGATGGGACAGTTTAGACCCCGAAGATTCATTATTTCAATAGTCTTGCCATCATATGGTGACAGCATGTTCAGAGCCTGTTTAAGATGCATGCATGATTCTTCAAAATGTATCTTGGTAATATTAGGAAAAGGGGAAAGAGCATTATTTTCCACTTCCAGAAAATTAAAATGACATCTAGTCAGTTTTAATTCGTCTAGATTCGAAGAAAAGTTTTCGAATGTATATCCGCGTAGATATTTTAAAAACAGAATTCAAAAGTTAATGATTTCAGGTTTTTCAGCCCTTGAAATCCTATTCCAAAATATGGATTTGGAGCCACATCTATTGCTAAGTATCTTAGCTTTTTCAAAACGGCAAAGGCTTGATCAGGATAATGGTATACATCCGCATTCGGTTGATTCTGAATATTCCGCCGTATGTCTAGATTAGTCAGATTTTGCAACGGCAAAAGTATTTCTGGAGTATACACATATCTCAGGTTCAAATTGTTGTCAGACATATTCAAATACTTCAATCGGCTTAATCCATAGAATGCTTGTTCCTCAATAATGTGAAGTTTGTTTTCAGCCAACGATAAATTGTGTAATAGACTATAATTTTCAAAAGAAAAATTACTGATATCGCGAAGTTTGTTTCCCGTAAGATCGAGAACGACGATATCATGTGGAAGTGTCTGTGGAACTTCGTTAAAACCTCTTCTACTACAGTCTGCTATCTTCGCTTGTTCTGATAAATGTTCATGAACTGTAATGTTACATTCTTGAGCATATACTAAAGAAAGTAACATAACAAAACCTTGTACTATCTGATACCTATAGTTATACATCCTAATAAATATGTTTGATACAGATATATGTAACTATAACGTTATAATTCCACAATATTACACGCACAAATGAAAAAAAAAAAACAGATCACACAATCAATTTGTTTTTTATGACTTAAATTGATTCTGGTGTCAAAAATTTATCAGTCCACAGTCACAATGAATGGTACACTTTTCATTTTAAATGTCTTGCAAAACCAACTCTTTGCTATATGAAATGACACAACCAATTAAAGGAATCTATCATACGCTTTAGCTAAAATCATTCAATATTTTTTCTTCCGGGTAACTTTTTTTGTGTTAATTTAAAAAAAATATGTAACCACCCAGGTGTAGAAATATAATTATCATTTGTAAAGCGAATTGACCGAGTTCATATAATAGTAAAATATAGCTTGAATACGTATAGCGGTGAGTGTGTATAGACAAAACTGTGGACTTTATATCATTTACAAAATCATCAAATAGTAAAAATTAAAAAAAAAAGATATTTTCAAATGTAATAATCGTGCCATGAATTAGACTATTTACCGGGTTTTTAATAACATGAGCAACACGACGGGTGCCACATGTGGAGCAGGATCTGCTTACCCTTCCGGAGCACCTGCGATCACCCCCAGTTTTTTGTGGGGTTCGTGTTGCTTAGTCTTTAGTTTTCTATGTTGTATTTTATGTACTTATATTTGTCTGTTTGTCTTTTTCTTTTTTTAGCCATGTCGTTGTCAGTTTATTTTCGATCTATGAGTTTGACTGTCCCTCTGGTATCTTTCGCCCCTCTTCTTTAATAAAAACAAAAGAGAAAAGAAATAGAAATACTACGACTACTTCTTAAAATTTTAATTTTAAAACTTTTAATGAAAATATTTACTTACACGAGAAACACGACGGGTGCAACATATGGAGCAGGATCTGCTTACCTTTCCGGACCACCCGAGATCTTCCCTGGTTTTTGGTGGTGTTCGTGTTGCTCAGTCTTTAGTTTTTTATGCGGTGTTTTGTATACTGCCGTTTGTCTTTTGGTCTTTTTGGGTTTTTTTTGTCACGGCGTTGTTAGTTTATTTTCGACTTATGAGTATGAATGTCCCGTTGGTATCTTTCACATATTTTTTTAATTTGTTCTGTTTCGATTGTTAATATTTGTCAACGTGAGATTTGCTTTACCGTTACAAGGAAAAAATAATAAAAAATAGTATGAATAAAAAAGAAAGATATCTTCATATGTCATGATTAAGACCACTTATTCAATAGAAATCAAGAATTGTCAACGTGAGAATTACTTTATCGTAAAAAGTAAAAGCTTCTTAATATACACCTTTAAAGGAGGCCGTTAATGTATTGTCATATTGCATAATTTTCGAGTGCATGCATCTCATATATCCCAATGAACTTTAAATATAGAAAGATACTACCGAAACAGACGGTAAGCTTCAAATCATGATATTTTCCATGAAATTGACACTGATTGTTGCCTTCAAACTAGAAAAAAGTGAAGATTTCAGCTTATCATTGTCGGATTCCCTTCTTTCTCAAAGCTGAAGCATACCCCTTGGCCCGTCGTATGGTGTTTAAATATTTCAAATGATATGTAACGCTCATATATGTTCATATTTTACAGACATCATTAACAAGGGTGTGTCCTGACCTAAAAAAACCCACTCTAGCATGTTATCAGGAAGATAACTAGTAACTGAGGGGCCTCGGTGGTCGAGTTGTCTAGGTAGTCAAACTACTGTATCACTAGCCTGTCAACACTGAGGTGAGTTCGAATCCCGCACGTGGCAGGTGAGTTCGACTCCAATCTTTATTGATTAGGATAGTCAGTTTTCTATCGAAGGTCGGTAGTACTCCGGCTGCCTCCATCAATAAAAACTGATAGCCACTAAATAGTACACTAGTGTTGAAAGTAGCATTAAACATAAATCAATCAATCAATCAATACTAGTAACTGAAACCGACACCACATAGTTTGACGGTCACCATTTCGACTTAATTTACCTATACGATATGTACCGTAAATTGGGTTATTTTGGTTGTAGTTTTATTTTGGTTTATTTGGTTCCTCCAATGAAAGTGCCAAAATTAAACACGCGAAATTAAAGCAAACACTAAAAATTATAACGCCAAAATCGCGTACCTTTATGACAATATCGTAATATCGTAATCCCGTTAACTGTTGAGAATAATAAACAAGTACATGTAGCAAACATGAAAAGTGTTCACAATGAAACTATAAAAGTTCCCTCCATTGTTTCTTTCTGAAATAAAAGTGAGTAGTTTTTCAGTACTTTGTCGTCAGTTGTGTAAAAAGACTGAACTATGTCTTCCAAGTCGATTTTGCAATTTTTTATGGCAAAACCATAGGATTTATTTATTGAATCGTCAAATGTTGATAAACGGACTACTGACCTCTGTAACGAGGAACTTGAGAAAGTGTATACATGTACGCCAAGTCCAAACGGGGCGAAAAGAGAATTATCAAATTTTATCACCGGCTGATCGGGCAGAAGTTGGAAAATACGCATCTCAACATTCTACACCACAAACATTAGCTTTTTTCAAAGACAAATATAATTTAAAAGCAACTACAGTTAGGAATTTTAAAGCAAAATATCTAAGTGAAAAATCGAGAAAACGGAAATTATTTGATGACAATTCTGACGTAACGGAGTTGATACCGATGAAAAGAGGGCGACCCCTTTTACTGGGTCAGGAATTAGATACTAAGGTACAATATCTAATTAATGAACTTAGAAGCAAAGGAGGGAACATTAATACCCGAATTGTGAAAGCTTTGGCCAAAGGTGTTGTAATATCTCAAGACAGAACATTATTACGGGAAAATGGGGGTGGCATTGATATCAGTAGAGACTGGACACTTTCTATAATGAAACGTATGAACTTGGTGAAACGACGTGGAAGTAACACTGCAAAACCCGAAATCAAAGATTTCGATGAAAAGAAGGCAAAATTCTTAAAAGACATAAAGACTATTGTAAGTTTCATGGCTGGATCCCTTAGTGGAGACACACTACCCCCGCAAGTAATTTACCAAGGGAAAACAGATCAGTGTCATGCTAAATTTAACTTTCCTGACGACTGGCACATAACCCACACTGCAAATCATTTGGCAAACACGGCAACGTCCTACTTATACATAGATTACATAATAACCCCATGTATACTCGACATAAAGGATAAACTTGACCTTCCACTCGGTCAAAAATCATTGATTATTCTCGATTTCTTCAGTGCACAACTTGGAGAGAACTTCAGAAATTATATGTTGTCGAAAACCTTGTGTATGTATATGTTCCTGCTGGTTTTACGTCAAAGCTACAACCAATGGATTTGAGCGTTCAGAAGTGCGTCAAAGATCGAATGCGGGATGCCTTTGAGGATCACTATCCGGATAAAGTTGCAAAAAGTCTACAGGATAAAACTGAAGTGGTCGTTGATTTAACAATGACAACCCTTAAACCACTAAGTGCAAAATGGCTGGTGTCTGCCATAGACTATTTGCTAGCAAATCCTCAAATTGTTTTCAACGGGTTTCATAATGCAGGAATTGCACAAACCCTAGGCTTTGTCTTTGAGAAAAAGTAAATAGATGCCGCTACATGTCCTATTTACTCTGGTTTAAATGCTTCAATGACAATGACGTGTTGTGATTTTAATAATTTAAATTGTATTGTCAATAAAATGCACAAATTTTATTTTCATATTTCTGTCAGCTTTGAACCCCGAGATACGGAATGATTTGCAATTGCATCCTTATCCGATTCTTTCATTTAGTTTAACTTTGTCGTGTTCCTGGTTTGTGTAGGTCATTGAAATTTACTCGGATATTTGGTCAATAAACGGTTAAATAAAGGCATTGATGAATGCACTCACTCACTTCTATTGTGCCAAAATTAAACACATCGGTTGGACAAAGCACCAAAATTACACAGACCAAAATAAAACACATGCCTTTTGAGAGAAAACCGCCAAAATATCCCGACACCAAAATTTCCGAATTTACGGTAATCAGGCTGAAACTCGGAAGCGACAGGATTTTCTTCTGTTCTATTCGTACAACTGTCGACCATGATTTTAGCATTCTCCATTATGAATGTTGTGGTATATCCCCATATGTCAACTGAAAAATGATCGATTAAATAAAGCAACATTTATGATCCAAGGAAACTTTTAAGGATTACTCTTTAATCGTTTTCATTTCATCTCGATTCATTCAATCAGAAGAAAGCAACAAACACTCAGTCTGATACAACGTATTTAATAATTAGCCCAAGAGCACTTATTTGTCAAATGTAAGCTTTTCAAAAATCCAATATCGGCCGCTAAACTTCCATGCAGATTTCAATTAATATCAATGTAAGGAAATAAAATAATATCGTTTCATGGACATACAATAATTTCATCTAATTGATTAAAATAAATACATGTCACACATAAAAAAAAAAACACATATTATTCAATAGGAATTTTAGTACTGAATCCAATATAAAAAAAGACAATCTAATCGAACAATCACGAATAATGCCAGACATATTTGTCGTTTTATTTTATAACATAAGTTTAGTCATAAGTTTGATCAAGAAGTTGACGAAGCCATGATTATTTATTACAATATTTTCATAAATTTTTGATATTATTAACAAACTTGATGAATTATGTATACCTAAGAATATCAGGAATGACATTTTACATCAAGTTATGGCATATCCTTCTCTCTAATTGTTGCCAAATGGTATCAATATCTTCAAAATACAACAACCAATGTCAAGTCTGTCGTGATATTAGGTTCAAGACGGCACATTTTATAAGTTTTTTAAAATTTTTTCCTAAAATGAATTTGCATGAAATTTCGAAACAATGAATTGGAACGAATAAAAATAAAGAAACATATTACGATATTCTCGTCTGTGAGTATAGGCTAATGGTTTTTTTTCTGTTATCTCCGTAAATCTTTCATTAAATTTCATAAAGCATAAACAAACCCTTCGACAAAAGATCGACAGCCCTTTTCTCATTGTCTTTCTATAGAAATAATTATAGTAGACATGATTTGCACTTTTATTTAGATAGAATGTAAACTATTTACACAAACCATACATTTATGAATATCTTATATCAGCTTCTAATTTAATAAAATTGAGAATGGAAATGGGGAATATGTCAAAGAGACAACAACCCGACCAAAGAGCAGACAACAGCCGAAGGCCACCAATGGGTCTCCAACGCAGCGAGAAAATCCCGCACCCAGAGGTGGTCCTCAGCTGGCCCCTGAATAAAATTGTGTACTAGTTCAGTTAAAATGCATGTTGATAAGAATAATAGATTATGTACAGACTGTAACCTAGCTCTATTGAAGATGAATGTCACTTTATACTTGAATGTCTTAAAATAAATAACATATACATACTCATTCAATTGTTATCTGTCAGAAATATCAAAGAATAAAGAAATTCAAATCAGCAGAAAAACTTAGAATTAAATTGCTCACAAATTGTGTTCATTAGAAATATCATTCTCCGCTCGTATTTTGTATCATCAATTACATGTATATTGTATTTTATGAACATTCTTATATTTATAGATTGGGAATGAGGCTCATGGCGATAAGTTGTGCTGTCCGAGAACTTTGATAAGAATATAAGAATGACTAAGACATCTATAAAATGTATACAGACAATCAGCTACCAAACAGAAGATATTAGTAACTTTTAACTGGAAAACTAGTATAATTATAACACATGGAAATAAGCAAAAACGAACCCACCAGAGGAGTCTCCGTGTGTCATTATCAGGCTCTCCGAAACTCCCCGTCGGGAAATCCAAACATAAAAAAAACATTGAGAACATGGCAGATCTTACAATAACAAAAGCCAATCTGCAAGATCTATACACTGTCTTAGTCGATATGAAGTCCTCCCGAATCAACTAAAAATGACCAAGCTTTGTTCCAAACCGTTGTGAAAAATCGTATCTTCTTAAAAACTTGCAAAAATAGACTATATTCATCAGTAATTCAAAAAGAAAATAAAAGAGGTAAGAAAAGAGATTGTAAAAAATATAAGGTCACTTACGAACAACTGAAAACAATTAACAGTCTAGTAGACCGAGTTGAGTCTATTGTAAAAAAAACACCCAAATAAAATTCCGTGTACACAATAAATTGATATTCAAGAATATGAAGGCAAGTGATATAGAGACCACAGAAGACCTGATTTATATCAGAACATAATATGTAGAAAAAAACCTTAGAGAAATTGAACTAGATTCCGATATAGAAAAGGTGTAAATCCTTAAATAAGTTTTGTCCGTAAACAACTCAGTCTAGTCACTGCTGTTTACTTCCGGAATGGTGAGGACAGGTGCAAAGTGTTGGTAAACAAAACAAGTTGAGCCATAATAAAAGACTATCGCACATATATATAGAAATAGATAAAACTATGAATGAAAAACAAACTGAGGCACATCTATGTAATTTAATAAAAATTGTTCCGTCACTCAAGATAAGGGAGGATCAAGTTGCGAGTGCCCCTGACAAAATTCCAAACACCGGCGAAACTGATAATCACAACTGCCTACCTAAGTCTACCTAAGTGTTTCCAAACGCAGGTCAGTTTGCTTCTCTATATTTGGCTCTGTTTCATCATCACTAACTGCACTTGTGCTATTTCCGGTGTTATATTTATATTCAGTGTTAAAGTTTTATAGCATTGGGTGTTTTTTCCCATGCTTGTCTAGACGATGTTCAAAAATCTTAACGTTCTTTGCAGTCACTACTCGGTTGGTAATGTAGTATTTCCTTAAGTCTAGTCTGCTTTTGTTTTTTTACCAATTTTATCGAGTCGACTCTTGTTGTCTAGCTTGTGTTACGAGTAAATAAATCTTCTGTTACTCTTGAGACAAATACTCCTGTTGTTATTTTGTATGTCTCTATCAAGTCGCCTCTTAGCCTTCGAAATTTCACTGTAGGAGTTTTCAATCGTTCTTCGTATGACAGGTCTTTTGAGGTTGCGTAACATTTTTGTTGCTCTACTTTGGACGTTTTCAATTGTCTCGATAGCATTCTCTTTGTACGGGTTGCATACACTACTAGCATATTCAAGATGAGGACGGGCTAATGCCTTAGATAGGAGACAGACGCTTTTATAATTCTAAATATTTAAAAGTTCTTCTAATAATAATTCCAACGGGTTGGTTTGCTTTGTTGATTTGTGTCTGTACATTATGTTTATCGAATTTCAGTTTTGAATCTATAGTTACTCCTACATCTTTCTCTGATTGAACTGTTTTTAGTGTGATTTCAGATCCATCGTATGTAGACATTTTATATCTTCTCTCTTGCCCAGTAGCAGTTTTAGTTGAAATTGGTAATACTTTGCATTTGTCCTGGTGGAAGCGTAATAGTCATTTTTCGCACCATTTGAACATACTATCTATGTCATTTTGCATTATGGTGTTGTCAATTTCGCTGTTTATAGATATAGTTTAGTGTCGTCTGCAAACATGAATACATCAGACTCTACACAAGACGGCAAATCTTTAATAAAGATAACAAACAGGATAGGTCCCAAAACTGATCCTTGTTGAATACCACTGGTAACATCATGCCATTTTGAAAAAAAAAATCCATTGATTTGTACTCTTTGTTGGCGGCCGCTCAGGAAGTTCTGGATCCAATTACATGTCTGTAAACTCATGTCATATGATCTAAGTTTGTTAATAAGTCGTCTATGTGGGATTTTGTCAAACGCCTTCATAAAATCAGTATAAACTGCATCAATTGTTCCACCACTGTCTAAAATACTGGTCCAGTGATATAGGACTTTAAGTAATTGTAATGAATTTGATCTTCTTCCAATGAAACCAAATTGTCTCTCGCTAAATAAATTATAACGATTCATATGGTCTACATTTTTTTCTTATAAGTATTTCCATCAGTTTGCAGATAATACTAGTCAGCCTAACAGGTCTGCAATTTGAAGCTAGTTTCTTGTCACCTTTCTTAAAGAGAGCTGTAATTTGGCCATTTTCCAATCTTTTGGTACAGTACCTGTTTTAAATTAGCTATTGAAAATCATACATAGTGGGGCCTCTATTATATCAACTAGATCAAACAATACTTTCGGATGTACCTGGTCTGGTCCTGGTAATTTCGAGGTATTTACATTTTTTAGTAGTTTGTTGATTTCTTTGTTTTTAAAATTTTCATTACTATATTCTTCAACATATGGAATATTTTCAATAAATGTGTCATCATTATCGTTTTCTACAGTAAAAACACTACTAGTAGTGAAAAATTTTGCCAATAACTCAGCCTTTTCTATATCTGTGCTTGCAAAAAGTTTTGACCATCCCTTTTTACATGAAGTTCTGATACGCCACTTTTGGATTTCCGCTTTGCATTAACGTATGACCAAGAGTTTTTACAGTTTGTTTTCGCAGACTCTGCTATTGACTTCTCCCGATTTTTTCTTTCTTTAGAAACCGTTGCTTTTGCCTTATTTCGAACTTTAGTGTACCCCGGTAGCTTTCGTTATCTTTGTTAGTTCTATATTGTTCCCATGCTCTAAGTTTTTCCTTATTAATAGTCTAGCTTCAGCACTAAGAGGTGTTTTAAATATCTTCGTTGAAATATGTTTCTTAGGTATATTTAAATTCATATCAGTCAACTTATCCATAAACGTGCTTACCATATTTTCTCTATCTTTATCGGCTAGTTATTCTTCACAATTAACTTTCATATGTGCCTTTAGCTTGTCGTAGTTAGCCTTGAAATAGTTAAACTTAACACTTTTCGAGTTTTTATATGTAAGATAACATTTAAAGTTAAAACCCAAAACATTATGATCACTATCACCTATCGGGTCTTGATATTCACTATTGTGGATAAAGTTCTTATCATTTACTAATACAAGTTGGTTAATACGGTATCGTGTTGGTTTATCTACCATCTGTTGATAATAACAGTCACGTACACATTCTAAAAAGTTAGTACTAAAGCTATCTTTAGCAGACCACGTTTCCCAGTTTATGTCAGGAAAATTGAAATCGCCTGTCAAAAGCACATGTGAATATGAATCATCTAGTTTGCTAATTTTCATAAGTAAGTCATTTAATGCCTTGTGTTGTTCTTCAGAAGAAGATGGACTCTTATAAAAACAACCAATTAATAGTTTATCATTATTCAATAGGTTTATCTTTAAGCAAACATATTCCTTAAATTCGTGCTTAATATCTATCTCGATGCTTGAAGTTCCTGTTTAACATAAATCACAATTCAGCGTACACTGTTTGTTGGAAAACTCTCAGGAAAAATATCGTAGCCATCAAATGATAACTCTGACATTAAAAACGGTATCTACTGTTTTTGGGAATAACGTCAGTTATTATCATAATATCAGGATCTGATTCCTCATTGATAAATCTTGTTTTAAACTCATCAAATTTGTTAATAAAACTATCAGCGTTAGTTTAAACGCACTTAAGTTCAGATAAAACACTTGCGTGTTTACGGCCGTTAAAATACTAGTCACCAATCATTTCAAACAAATTTACATTATGTACAATGTCGTCATTTAGTATTACTCTTCCTTTAATACCCTTTCTATTCTTCTTGCCCAAAAAGGGGGGGACTATGAGGTGGTATTTCCCCGATTTGTCATTTTCCGTTTTCTCTTTAGCTTCATTTAGTTTAGCTTTGTTTTGTTCCCTCTCTGTTTTAGTCATATCGTGTCATAACTGTAGCTCAAATTATCACCCCAGCATGATAGCAACAGTCCGATAATACACATTCATTTGTGTAATTTAAATTGAGGGTAAGGAAATAAATTTGGCAGTAAACATTTAAGGAAAGAGATAATTGAAAATTTAGACTCTGATATTTTTGGTCTGTGTGATATACATTTGAAGGATTACACTGATATCCATAAACCAGGATTTGGGGTTTGGTCATAAAAGACAAAACATGTCAAGCAAAGCTCTGTAAGGGTCGTGGGCGTCGGAATTTTGCTAAAAATGAACTTTTCATTGGCTATGACTCTGCAATCTTGAACCGTTCCTTCGAGGGCATTTTGTGGTTGATATTTACTGCTAAAAGTGACAAGGAGTTTTATACAAACGTTTGTATTGCATATCTCACTCAAGCAGGATGGACGTAGCTCAAGAATTTTATGATATGCTTCGTTCTCATGCATATTTATCTTATGATGATAAGAATCCAACGGTAATTATGAGTGATTTGAACAGAAGGATAGGAGATTAACAAAACTATAACCCACTGATAGATGTAGTAGACATCCAAAAAAGATGTGTCATTGATAATAATACCAACAGGTATGGTGATTTCTTGCTAGAATTTTTATCGGACTCAAAACGTCAGCTTGAATGGTCGATTTGATCAGAGCAAAGAAAATTAACATGTGTCACACCACGTGGCAGATCAGTTGTTTATTACATTTCTGTGCCGTTTTTCCAATATGAACAAAAGTATGATTTTGAAACAGTGTTTATTTGAATTTGAAAATCTGAAAAAAATCAGGTCGTTAGTATTCTCGTTTGAATTGTTTTACATTTGTCAATTCGTGGCCTTTTATAGCTGACTATGCGGTATTGGTTTTGCTCATTGATGACTATCATACGGTGACCTATAGTTGTTATCTTCTATGTCATTTGGTCTCTAGTGTAGAGTTGTCTCATTGGCAATCATACCACATCTTATTTTTATATTTAGTGTCGGACTGCGTTGAAAAATAGAAATTTAATATTGGTTCCGCAACACAACCAGTATTCAGTACTGAAATGTAAACGCAGTGTTTCAGCTATATATGACTCATTAAGTGAACAAAGGACAAAATCAAATTGTAAACTTGGTAAAAACACATTGCCAAACTGTAAATATATATTACGAATACCATTCCTATAGACATGTTTGCAACTGAATCAGCCAAAGCAATTTTTAGATATGTTGAAAGAATTGAGCATGTTCAAAACAGTCAAGAAGAGGTTGACAGCATATATGAAAATTTTATAAACTTGGTTATTGATGAAATGAATGAAAAACTAACTTATAGAGTAAAAACAACAAAATTAAGCAGAACAAAGAATAGCAGATGTAAAAGGAAACACTGGTGGAATAATGAACTTTCAGAACTAGGGCAAAATGAAAGGAACAATGATTTTCTATATTTACAGTGTAAAGACAGTGCCAGAGAAAATAATTATGCAGATAACGATTTCAAAAAGCAGGCAAGAATAAAAGGATAAAAGGGTAAGACATGCAGAACGACAATACAAGGCAAGTCATAGAGGCTTTATTACACAAGAAATTTTGGAACGAAATAAACAAACTTGACCAAACAGAAGAAAGCAAAAAATAGACTGTGTAAAATTAGATGCTGGAGTCACATCACATGACCCTTAAGATATATTGAGAAAATGGAAAGAGGAGTTTTCTGATTTATCTAAGACAAAATACAACCAAATTAAGTCAGTGACACATTCCTTGAAAATACTCGTTATTTCTTAAAAGATTGGTAAGATCAATAATATAAACGGTACCAATTTAATGCAACTGATGCGCATTTCGACAATTAATGTCTCTTCCGTGATGCTTGAAGCCAAAATATTTGAAAATTCAAAACCTAATTCAAACGTTGAAGAGCTGATCAACCAAAAGCACCTAAAGTATAACCAAAAGCGGACGGACAAGGAATCAGAGCTTTGCATGAGGGACATATATTCCTTAAATTCCACCAGCAGAGGTATCGACCTAGTGGTAGTGATAATATAAACAGTAGTAATAATATAAACGGTACCAATTTTACTGCACCAGATGTGTATTTCGACAATTAATGTCTCTTCAGTGATGCTCGGAGCCAAAATATTTAAAAATCCAAAACCTAATACAAATGTTGAAGAGCTGGTTAACCGAAAAGGACCTAAGGTATAGTCAAAACTTGACAAGGAATCAGAGCTTTGCATGAGAGAGATATATTCCTTTATTTTAAATGATTTCTCAAATTTTATAGCAGTAAATTTCAATAAAAACAATATCCGTCTTTTCATGACACTCCCGAAGTACTGACAAATGGACTGGTGATACCTTGGGGACTAACAGTCCACCAGCAGAGGTATCAAACCAGTGGTAGTAATAATTTAAACAATACCAGTTTTACCAATCAAAATAATATCCGTCTTTTCAAGCCAGTACCTAAGTACTGGCTACTGGGATGGTGATACCCTCGGGGGGCTAAAATTCCACCAGCAGAGGTATCGACCTAGTGGTTGTAATAATATAAATAGTAGTAATAATATAAACGGTACCAATTTGACTGCACCAGATGCATATTTCTACAATTAAAGTCTCTTCAGTGATGCTCGAAGTCAAAATATTTGAAGATCCAAAACCTAATACAAACGTTGAAGAGCTGAGCAACCAAACGGAGCTAAAGTATTTTGTGATTAAATTTTACGAAAAAATGAGTCGAAAGACACCCAATTTTTATTTGACCATTTGGTAGATTAAATGTCAACAGTTCAGAAAATGTATCACTCATAGGCATTGAAATTCTAGTTTAAACCAAATTTTGGGGGAATATGTGACACATAGACTGGAGTGAAAGTTGTTTTTGACATCGTTAAGGGAAAGGTAACAGAAGTAGGAATAGAGAAATGGAAAACTAATGTGAATAGGATGCCAAAACTTATGACATATATCAATATTAAAGATAGTTACTGTCAGGAACAAATCATTAACAAAACCATGTCATCAATGCAACACTTCGTCATTTCGAAGTTCAGAAGTTGAACATTTCCAATAGAAATAGAAATCGGTCGCTACCGCCAAAAACCTATATCAGAAAGACTCTAATCCAGATGTTGAGGACGAGATGCACCTTTTGATTCAGTGTCCTGACTATTCCAACGAGAGACATTGATTTCTTCAGTTAAAGGCAAGTCGAACATACATACGCATAAACTTGATGAAGATGAACTGTTTAAATTGATGTTAATAACAGCAGACACAATTTGTTAGATTACTTACTTTCTTTTAGTAGCTTCGGCCAGAAGATCCAGCTTAACATAATCAGTACAGTACTACAAAGATTTCAGTTAAACTGCATCATACAGTCATAATTGTAAAATAATCTTTTATAAACTCTACATGTAAGAGCAGCAACTAGCACCAGGGTCACTTAATCGTGTTTCCACACTGACAATATCTTAGGTAAACGGACGTGGGAATAATACTACAAATAAATTAAACGAAGCATTTTACTGGAGATACCAGCTTCATTATCTTACCTCCTATACATTTCTAGGAATATGATTGGTGAAAAGCAACCGCGTGGAGACCTTGTATATTTCATATGGGGTTAGTATGAGTGGTTTATTTCAATACACGGTTAGTATAGGTTTCAACAGACGAAGAAATTGATGACGAACGATCGAAATAAATGCAGAAAACACAAAAAAAGCTAACAAGTTGTTATTGTTGGTATTTGTTTTTGTATAGACTAATGTAAGTAGGTTCTTAATAATGAAGACTTGATCACTTTGATAGGCCACTAGTCTGACTGCCACATGTTAAGATAGTCGGTAAGATAAATTCGTTACACAGTGTGCTTGGGACCTAATACGATATAAATGGGGTCAGTAAATTTCATATGGGGTTCGAGCTTCGATCTTACCCCATATGGAATTTACTGACTCCGTATATATCGTATAAGGTCACTAGTACACTATGTGATCCTATGTAACAATTAAATAATATTTAACAAAACAAACTCAGACAAAACACTAGAGGAATACATGTTCACTGGAATAGGCGAATACGAGACAATGATATACTTGTACACAGTAATGCAACATAACTTTTAAGACAATTGCACCATATAAATCTTTAAATACAACTATTCATATAAAAAAAAATTATGACAAAGAGAGATAATCCAAATGTAACCAAGTTAAATGGTCATTTGTTTATATTTTAAAACCTGCTACATTGTCCTATGAAGGATCTGTTTATTGTTGGATGTACATGTACATATGAATGTGTTGTATTAATCGTGTTAAAAAGTATCAGATAAATATGCATATATTTTCTCTCTGTTATATTGTGTCTAAATTAAGTATGTTCGCTTCTTTGTTTCAAAATAACAAGCTTTTTAAAAGACTGCTATAAATTGATAAAATATATATGATGGAACAAAAACCACAAGAAAAAATGCAAGGTCCGTGTCCTTGTTTTTGAGATAAAAGCCATTGAAGATTTGGCGGCTAATGATTCTCTCTAGATTTTTCATACAATTAGCATTTGCACATTTCTTTCTTTCAAAAACTATGAAAAGACAACAAGGAATTTATAAGATTTACAAAGTTTTCATTTGAAACTTCATGTAATATAATTATGAAAATAAAAGTAGGAGTAAGCGGGCAAAACTTTTTGATGACACCAAATGGATAAAAAAAGAGGATTTCGAATATCTGACAAAAAGTCAAAACATCCTTAACTATGGTGTAAACATAGTATTTTGCTGGCACAGTAGATGTGTTAAATGATTTTTTTTCTTGATCAAGTATACAACTGTCACAATTTAGTCGAATCTAGTGATAAAATCTCTATCTTTTTATTTAACAAATCCTTATCTACACATGATAACATTGCTGATACGAACAAAGAGAGGTAACTCTAATACTCCTGCTTTTCCGCAAATTTTACATTCACAGCAAAATCCTTTTAATAATACCTTACCAAACCAATAATTATTAAGATACTTTCACCTTAATTTTCACATTATTGAACACAACTGATGTATTGAAACTATTTAGAAGATTTAAGCCTCAGATATAATAAGGATTAATTTCTATACTATATATAAAATTATTAATTTTCGCGAACCATTTAATTTAGGTCACGGAAATTTCAAAATATACCATCAGTAAGGAGAGTTGTACAAGTACTGTGAATACACAGAGCCCCGATCCAATCCATCTTTTATAAAAACAGTATTATTCCCTGTATATCTACGTACAGCATTCCGTTTTTTAATAGTTCCTATTTAAGTGTGCAAAAAACTGCATTAAAAATAGATATTCCCAAAGTTAAAATTCCGCTGATTGGTGGAATTACCGAGGTGATCCGAAGATTCACACACCATAACTGTAAATGCAGTTCCTCCGCTGAAATGTAATTCTTCAGTGCAGCTACTCTAAAGGTAATATATTAATCCTGATGTAATCTTCATTTTTAGCTCACCGGGCCCGAATTGCCCCATGTGAGCTTATGCCATCACTTTGCGTCCGTCGTCGTCCGTCGTCTGTCGTCGTCGTCTGTTGTCTGTCGTCGTCTGTCGTCGTAAACTATTTCAAAAATCTTCTCCTCTGAAACTACTGGGCCAAATACCTTCAAACTTTAAATGAATGTTCCTTAGGGTATCTAGTTTATAAATTGTATCCGAAATTTTGATCCATCAACAAACATGGCCGCCATGACTAAAAATAGAACATAGGGGTCAAATGCAGTTTTTGGCTTATATCCCAAAAAGTAAAGCATTTAGAGCAAATCTGACAGGGGTAAAAATGTTAAACAGGTCAAGATCTACCAGGCCTGAAATTTTCAAACAAATCAAACAAACCATTGTTGGGTTGCTGCCACTAAATTGGTAATTTTCTGTCTTACTATTTCAAAAATCTTCTCCTCTGAAACTACTGGGCCAAATACCTTCAAACTTTAAATGAATGTTCCTTTGGGTATCTAGTTTATAAATTGTATCCGAAATTTTGATCCGTAAACAAACATGGCCGCCCTGACTAAAAATAGAAAGTAAAGCATTTAGAGCAAATCTGACATTGTAAAAATGTTAAACAGGTCAGGATCTACCAGCCCTGAAATTTTCAAACAAATCAAACAAACCATTGTTGGGTTGCTGCCACTAATTTGGTAATTTTCGTCGTCTCTCGTCGTAAACTATTTCAAAAATCTTCTTCTCTGAAACTACTAGGCCAAATATATTCAAACTTTAAATAAATGTTCCTTAGGGTATTTAGGTTAAAATTGTATCCAAAGTTTTGATCCATCAACAAACATGGCCGCCATGGCTAAAAATAAAACATAGGGGTCAAATGCTGTTTTTGGCTTGCATCTCAAAAACTAAAGCAGTTAGAGCAAACGTGAAAGAGAGTTAGAGTGATGATTAGGTAAATATTTATCTATTATGAAATTTTCATGCCAATTGGAGAATTTGGAGAATTTATTGTTGGGTTACTGTTAGAAGTAGTTATTTATTAGGAAATTTTAGAATTTGATTATTTTCTTGAAAATTATAGTAGATAAGAAGAAAGTGTAAATGAGGGTTTGGATGGGGTTAAATGATTAAAGAATAATGCCCTTAAAAAATGAAGATTAGAGAATAACGGGCAAAAAAAATGAAGATTAGAGAAAAAAGGGGTTAATTTTTTGAAGATTAGAGAAAAAAGAGGTGAAAATTAAATGTTTACAGAATAACAGACCCCCCATCCAGACCCTCGTAAATGAGAAAAATAGTATTGATCTATCTGCAAGAACATGTTCACAACAAATTGCCAATCTGTTTTTGGGTTACTGTAGGAATTTTTTTTTTGGGAGAAATTATAGTTTTGGTTATTTCCCTTGAAAGATTTATTTTTCACAATTTTCTTCTTGAATCATTACTTTTTCTCTGAAACTACAAGACTTAATTCAACTCCTTTTCACCAGGTTTACTTATAGATAATTTAGATAATTATATTCAGTAATTTTAATGCATCTCTGATGCTAAACATGGGTCATCAGGGTGAAATGCAGTTTTTTGTTTATATCTTTTTGTAAAAAAAACAGTTAAATCAAAACTGACAAGGGGTTAAACCAAAACTGACAAGGGGTTAAACTGATTAACAGGACTAGATTGTCTAACAATAAAATTTTAAACAGATGATACTGAGTAATCAAAATTGAAACAATGTTAGGCATTCATTTACAGTCAATGGATATAAGAAGATGTGGTATGAGTGCCAATGAGACAACTCTCCATCCAAGTCAAAATTTATAAAAGTAAACCATTATAGGTCAAAGCTACACATTGATATATAAATTACACCTTATCGCTATTTGGAAATCTGTCCCGGTTGACCAGAGAATCTGCCCCGCTTGAACTATTTATTGACGACGTACAACAATCACTTTTCCATTGTGGGGTCAGATATTTTGTATTGTAACGTCAAAACTTTACAGGAACTTTTGTGATGTCCAGTAATTGCGGACAAATAGCGATAAGGTGTACTATTTCAACAAACATGTTCAATACTTTGTAAACTAATCACTAATAAATGGACTTATTTTTTTGACAGTCACCACTACACATTAACACTGACAGCTGCAATTGTAGGTGATGAACCCATTCCCAATAGACCACTTTAATTCGTGCAATTAAGCATTATTTTTTTTTCAACCAATCGCTCAACATAGGAACGGAAGTGACGACGCCCCTAAACGCACTAATGATGTTCACTTAAATCAAAGTTTTTGACGGAAATGCAGTTAACTCGAAAGTTGTCTAATCGTTTTGTCTTGCTGCAACAAAGTCTTCAAAGCTTAACTAAGGTACAAAAAGAATGTATGCTGTTTTTAGCATAGCCAATGACGTTAACAATTTTGTTAAAGATTATAATTACAATTTTTGACTCAAATATAATCTTTATTGACTATGATTGTCAGTCATCTAACCAATGGTTGGTCGTTCTCTCCGGCTTCCTCCCCCTATGAAGTAAGACCACATTACTGTTTGTTTACATGTACATGTGGGTTAGTTTGTCTGAGTCAGAAAAAAAAATTTCTCGGTTTTCGTTAACATTTTTATTTAGTTTTTCAACGCTATCAATCAAATTATTTTTTTCAATATTTAAACACTATACGGTATGGGGAGAATAAAGGTTCAGAATAATTTTTTTTTGTCATTTGCTTGACCAGAATATTTTTTTTCAACAAATTGGGAATCAGAATATTTTTTTTAGAAAAAAACCATAACCCCCCCCCCCCCCTTTAAAGTTAAATGGTTGTTCCCTAAGTAGTTGTATACACAGGTTGGGGAATTCCTTTACTTATGTAGCATTTGGATATCACATTCTTTTGATATAAAGCCCCCAAATAAAAAAAAAAATGGTTACTGTAAATTTCAGAAATTTTTGCGAGGTTTTTATTAAGGGAGCTACCATTTGATTTTTAGTGGGGGGTGGGGGGCTAGGATGAAATTTGAAAAAAAAGGCAGGACAGGAGTTTTTAGTAAAAAAAAAGGCAGGATGAGCATCTTGGACAAAAAAAAAAGGCAGGATGACCATTTATGTAAAAAAAGTCAGGATAAACTAATAAAAAAAAAGGCAGGACCGAATAGAGTGAAAAATAAAAAGGCAGGACGGAGATTACAACTAAAAAAAATGCCCCCATAAAAATCAAATGGTAGCTCCCTAATGCGAATAATGCGATCCCTTGCAGAGTATCGCAATAATAAGAACTCGCATTCTGATATCTGATACATATATCTGTATGAAGTTTTTCCTAAAATCGCAATAAATAAACTCGCATTTTTGTTCATTCTTCAAAAATCGCAATAATAAATGCACACAATAATTTCTGAATTTACAGTAGTTTATATTACAGAGCTCCAGATCTAGATGAGCTGCGTATTTGTGTGATCACCCAATAAAAACAATTAAAAACCCAATGCAATTGACTATTGCAGCGTTCTAAAAACCCAATTCATACAAAGGAAAACCCAATTATGTATGAAAACCATGGGTTCTCAACCCTTCTATTCGTTTTCCAGTGTGTTATTTACCCTAATTACCTATTCATTATCTTCGTGTAAATCTATTTTTGTAATATTAATAACTGGAAACTTCTTTCGTTCTAAAAATAGAGCGTTACATCAAATAGTTGATCTGGGTCCCTGTTGAAATTGTCTGTTGCTCAAAAAGTTCAACGTGCTGATGTAAATAGATTTCGATCTTCTCTGTGTTTATCAGCATAGTGTAAGTGATCTCACTGCATTGAAGACCCATTGGTGACCTTTGACTGTTATTTGCTCTTTGGTCGGGTTGTTGTCTCTTTGATATATTCCTCATTTCCATTCTCAATTTAATTATTTCAGCTTGATAGTTATGATAACTAGACTCAGCTAGTGTTATCAGGAAGCGTTCCTTAGACGCACTGGTTCAGGCATAGCTCATCCAGACAGAAAACCATGCGCCCAGAGTGACTATACGCGCCTTAAAGAGAATATTGTTAGTATGGCAAACACAGGTTTCGTCTCCATATGACTAATCAATGGTCTCCATATGATTTATCAGCGGTGCAACAATAAAATCAGTTGTAACAGTGAAATAACAAATCAAATATATAGTTGAATAGCATTGGAAACCAAAAGTTACAATAAGGGACAACCAATGACCAGATACTTTTACGTAAATACAATTAAACATTCAAGTATTAAGTGTAGTACAACATTTATTTATCTGATGTCATTTATTTATCGGATGTCATTTATTTATCTGATGTCATTTATTTATCGGATGTCATTTATTTATCTGATGTCATTTATTTATCGGATGTCATTTATTTATTTGATGTCATTTATTTATCTGATGTTGCAGGATCATTTAAATTGAGTGTGATCTCAGTCATTAAACCACCCCTGGTCATATCCTTTACCTGGTCATTCCAGTCAAGGTTTAAGGTGTATCTAAATCCAACTATTTTTTTTTTAAAGCAAGTCTTGAGAACATTTGATAGGACTGGTTAAACTGTCTTACAGGATCCAATGTTCACAAGTACTACATAAAAATCTAAAAAACTTAGCCACACCTACCCCAAATAAAATGAAGGGTGATCGAATGTGCTCTAGAAAGGTAATAAGTTACTGCATGCCCCACTACTGACACCAGTTTATATAAATTTTAGAGAAAATACAAAACTGGCTGAACAGTTAAAACAAACCAGACTAAAATTAAACGAACAATTGCTCATCAAGATATAAACCAAATAAAACAGCCATCTCATATATAATGAAAGAAACATATTTAAATCATGGATGAACATCATGGTTTGATGTAACTTCATTATAACATGCCTAAATTCAATATCTTGATGATGAAAAAACCCAATACATTATACAGCTTGGTGGTGAAAAAACCCAATTTGATATTTGCTTGAAGGGTGAATTGGAGTTAGTAATGCAATTGAAAAAACTATTTCACTCAATTACATAAAAAATAATGGGTAAAACCCCCAATTTGTGAATTCTTATGTGGAGCTCTGTTATATGATGAATCTGATTAGTTCAGTTTGTGGGGAACCAGTACTGGTACATATAAGTCAATAATATTTGGTGTTGTTGTACAACAACAACAACAACAACAACAACAACAACAACAATTTTTATTTGTCAATCAAGACGCCCCGAGGAGCAGTACAATTACAGTTTAAATCAAAGTGTACAGATAATTGTGGTAATTTTTTTCATTAAACTATTTGAAATTACAATAAATGACAATAATACTAAAACTATATAAGAGATTCAGAGGGGAGACAACAAACACAGTATATATTCTCAAAGATAATGAGTGAATGAACACAATCAGTACCGTTGTATAATTAGAAGAAGAGCTTGTGGCTACTCATGTTTTATTACTTAATTTTACTCTTCTAGTCTTTATTAAACTATCTATTAACTTAATCATTATGTTATTAACAAATGGATCTTCATTTGACATCAACCATACAAATTTAGATTGGTCATTTAAAGTTTTAAAATTAGTAAATTTAGAAGATAAATCTAAAATGAAACTGGACCTTTCAGTTTTAAGTGATGGACATTGAAGAAGAACATGAATTTCATCCTCAACAATGTCATTATTACATAATTTACAAAATCTTTTGTCTGGGGGTATTCCTTTATGTCTTCCCTTTTCTATTTCAAGTTCATGGGCACTGATTCTAAATTTGGTTAACTCATTTAATGTTTTACAATTATTTAACAATAAATATTTTTCAAGGCCAATATTATTTTTAAATAGTCTATAGGTTCTTAATTTATTTCCTTGTGCCATGCCAGGTTTGTCATTATTTAATTGGTTAAGCCAAATTTCCTCATATTTAATTCGGAGTTTTTTTTAATGATAATTGACTTTATATGAGATTTGTGATTTAACAAATATTCTAGGGTTAAATTAAGATATTTAAATAAGGAATAAATGCTTCCCAACCAATTGTCTTTACATTTTTTAGATAAAATTTTGGACTCTTCAAATGCTTCTTTAATGAGGGAGTTATTTTGTTCTGAGAGTCTGACCCAAAATTTAGTCATATTAAGAATAACCTCAAGAGATAGGGGGTAGCGCCCCAACTCTCCCATCACTGCTAGGTTAGTTGATCTTCTAGGTACCTGTAGAGAACATTTACAAAATTTAACATGTAATTTTTCAATAACTAGATCTTTGCACATCTGGAAAAAAATAGTTGTCTCCTTTTGATTGTAACTTATTTGGAGAGAATTGGCCCATATAATAAAATTGGCTTCAGTATGTGGTCAAAAAGATGACGCTTCCGGGTGCGGGAATTTCTCGCTGCATTGAAGACCTATTGGTGACCTTCTGTTGTTGTCTGTTCTGTGGTCGGGTTGTTGTCTCTTTGACACATTCCCATTTCCATTCTCAATTTTAATATTAGGTTTAAAATGAGTAAAATATCTTTTTAATTTAAAATAGGCTTTTAATGCTTTATTATATATATTAAACTTAGCATCTGTAAATCTGCCAGATACAGTGAATATAATGCCAAGATAATTATATTTTTTCTCATTATTAATAAGCTGACCATTAAATGTGAATTTTTCCATAGATATTCTTCCTGTGTTATTAAAAATTAACACTTTTGTTTTTTTCATGTTAATTTCTAGTCCCCATTTATTACAATAATCCATTAAATTATCTAAACAATCTTGTAATCCAGATGAAGTTTCAGAAATCATAATGAGGTCATCTGCATACATTAAACAGTAAAGGGTACTGTTGTTTAACAAAACTGGGCAACAGCTAGAATCAAAAATTTACTTGTAATGTATCAGAATTACAACATCTCATCCATGGGAATTAGTTGGTCAACCCCCTTAGTCATAGTTGTCATGGTCTATTGACATTAAATCTTGGGGATGTTACAACTTAAGTATAGCTCTTTGCAGGGGCGGATCCCGGATTTTGGAAAAGGGGGGCGTAGTATTAAAGTTCGCCGAGCGGAGCGAGGCAAAATTTTTTTGGACCTTTTTTTGGCTAAAAAACATAAAATAAGTGTAAAATGCATTTTATAGTTAAAGTGTAGGGGTTGGACATTTTTTGTGCCGTATTCTCTCCATCAATTGTCTATTATGAATGATTGGGTGGATCCAAAGCTATGTACTAATTAATATATTTGATGTGGGATTTGTCAGTAAAAAATGGACATGGAAAATTCTCGTTTGTTGTATGGTTAGTTAGCATATTCTCATTGATTTCTTGTTGTAAACAAGATATACGGCTATTCAATGAAATTTACAATACGACCGACACGAAGAAAGACAAACAAGCAATTTTCATCTAAATGTTTGGTTGAAATGTTTCACCCAACAAGGGAAGTGAGGGGTTCCAAATCAACCAAAGGCTACGAATGAGTCGGAAATGACAATGAAGTTGTGAATGACGGTCGACACATGGAGACATATAGGCCACACCCAGCACGTAGGTTGCAGTCGGGCCTTGAAAAAAGTATTCAGTATATCAGTTCGGCGAAACAGACATTCTGGTCAGATATGGGATTCACAAGCAACCACCCAAAAAAACATTACGCCCGTTTTTTTATTCATCATGTTCATTTAATACTAAATAATTCTGTTGAAAATATTTTTTTCTAATAGCAAAAAAGTGGACAAGATTATTGTTTTCAATCCAGATACGGCCAGAATTTTTGTTTAAGGCAAAAATCAGGGTCAGAATTTTTTCTCTAAAATATCTCAGACTGCCCCCTCAGATCAAATGGTCCGTACCTTAGACTTTAAATTTATATTTAGAGCTTACTGACTGAGGATCACTATTCAGCAATGTTATTAATGGGCTGGGGCGTGTTGGGTTAAACATGTTTTCGTAGGTAAATGATATTGCTATAGAACTTTTTTTTCATGAGAGTGTAATAGAGTATTACTTTCTGTTGAGTGGAATTGTGAAATAGAAGTCAATACGTTCTTGTTCAATACTTTGTTGCTTTGAACGCGTCATGCTTGTCATCCTCAGCCTAAGCAATGTGTTACTGTAATTGAAATTTCGAAATGACTGAGTGACGTTTTTTTCGACGAAATGGTCAACTCCACCGTAGAGAATCACATGACTTTGACATAATCAATAATATATAACAGTAAATACGAGCGAAAAATATCTTTATAAGTAAAGAATTGTCGCATAAAAATTAAATACACGGGAAATGGCAAAGTTCACGAAGTCTAGTCTGATTAATCATTTTACAAAAAAAAAAAAAAAAAAAGTGCAAGCAAAGGGGGCGTACGCCCTCTACGCCCCCCTCTGGATCCGCCACTGCTTTGTAAGAACCAGGCAGAGTGCGATATATGAAGGTTATAGATTTTATCTAAAATGGGCCTAGAAGAAGCAGTAAATGAATACTGCTCAAAAAATAATTTTGAGTGGGAAAATATGAGTGGTTGCCATGGTAACGAAACTCTATTTTTGGAAAATGACGCTATCAGCGGCATGTTTCCGATACCATTGACCAGAACTAACGGAAGTTGATTATGCCTCCGCCTACCGCACTCGGTTTCATATTTACTATTTTACATACTAACGGAATCTGCTAACCCGAATAATTCAGTCCCTCCCCGTAATCGATTTCTCCTACTTCCGAGTTCTGATCCGGCCAAAACAGGATTTCGGAACGTCTCTAGTTTTTAGATCGTAAGTCACGATAAACTCAAACTGAAAGTAAACAGTTGTTTGTACGACGCAGTTTTATTTACTCACCATAAACAAGCTGAAACGTTCAGTATGGCATATATTTTAGGTTAAAGACGGTCCCATTCATTTGAAAAGCATTTTGAAAGTAGACGATGGAATTATTTCAGATTTGGGGAACGAGTAAATTATCACAAAGTTCATTTCTTGACGACCTCATAATTTCATCATAACGATGATACAAATCGATTTTTACTGTTTACTTTCGTTTCTCATGTTTTGTAAACGGTCTTTTATTTTTAAACCCGAACCAGGCATATGCATTCTGTAATTGCGCAAATCTTCGTTCTTTGGTCAATTGGCTTATGGATAGTTGTATCAATTTCAACTCTTACATTATTTTTTTTTAAAATATATTTGCATTACACATGCAATGGCAGTACCTTTCCAATTACTATTTATGTGTTGTGTCTAAATTAAAGTTGTAACACTTTATAGTGACTGTAAAGGGTAGAAAAATTCATCAGATGAGAAAAGGCTGAAGATACATGGAAACGGCACCAAATCATTAGATATTGCATCTTATAAAAAGAAACTGAGATTTGGATAGTTCCACTTCAAGGTAAAAATGTTTATCTCTTGTGAAATGAAATAAAAAAATATTGTAACACTGTAGTTAATTAATAACGATACTATTACATGTATTTATGTATTGGCCTTATTGTTGGTCCTCGGCCAGCAGTATTGGCTTTCGGCTTCGCCTCAGACCAATACACCAAGACATGGACCAATAACAAGGACAATACAGAAATACTTGCGCAATAATATTATAGAATGACAGTATGGTTCAATAGCGAGAATCAGCCCCTCAACTACTTTTTACATAAATATTAACTTCTGGCTTCAACTCCTTGTTCGTCTTGTCTGGAGATCTTGTTGTAGTTCCAGTTAGGCAAGCATTTTAGAGACATATCCCGTCCATCCTCTCTTGACTTGTAATTTCTGGTGATAGATTTTGCCGCTTGACGTTGTATCCTTTCAACCTTGTTTTTTTTGTTACCGTGTAAGGGTCCCATACTATGGCTCCATATTAAATTGTAAGATCCATTCCTAAAGGTCTAGATCATTGTTCTAATCTGACACAAATTTCAATAACTGGAATGCTACCCAAGTTGAATATATGGTGACCTACTAGAACAGCATTATCACTATTGAAATTGTGTTTAATACCATGATTGTTCAATGTCATTAACTTAAATGGAGACAGACATTTGACCTGAAAGGTGGTGTGGGAGTGCAAAATCAAAAACTAACTGACTATGATATATGGTTAAAGAATGAATATCAATTACATGGGTCAACATGGTCAAGGGCAGAGTTGTTATGAAATAACAATATGGTAGAGAAGTGGTTTCAAGTTTCATATAAAGCGACCTGACTGACATGAAATAAAAATCAAAGGAGTATCCCTATTTGTCTAATCTTCAAGGTGAAATAAAACTAGTAAAACAATATTATACTATTGTCTAAATCTACAGAAATATAATTTGCTTCAAGTAACAGAAATAACTAGGTCACTAGTAACTTATTTAATGAGTATGTGGGGTATAAGAGCTTGATAACAACAGGCTCTTCATAATCATTTGGTTTGAAAAGGATACTAGTAAGTCTATATTCTTGATTTAGAAAAATGTAATTGCAAGACAAAAATCACATTACTTAGAATACTTTAGATCATTCAGGTCTTTATTTATATGTACAAAAGAACAGCCAGTAGTCATTGGATATTGTAGATCATTCAAATAGACTTGACCTATTTATTAGTACAAAAGAACAGCCAGTAGTCATTGGATATTGTAGATCATTCTGGTAGTCTTAACCTTTTTATTTATAGAAAAAAACAGCCAGTAGTCATTGGATACTGTAGATCATTCAGGTAGTCTTGACCTATACATTTGTACTAAAAAAACAGCCAGTTGTCATCTTCACATAACACACACATATACGAATATCAATTATATGCTTACGAGACATGTTGGAATGTTAAACTAATTACGGTATGTGAAAATCAAGACTTGCATAAAAAATATCACAATATTAGAGACAGTGGCGTCATTTTTCCTCAGAGCTTTCAGCTCTTTGATTTGGTTGTTAAGCGTAGTAAAATCTTTCAAAAATCAGCTAAATCACCACAATTCAGAGTCTGATTATGAATAGAATCGTGCATTTTTCATTAATGTTCATATGTAACATTGATACAACTTGGTTTAAGCTTCATTTTAGTGAAGATTGCATGTCAACCAAATTTGTAATTTTTTTGAAAAATTTTGCCAAAAAATGCATATTTTCAACTTTTCTGAAATTGGGATTTTTGCGAAATTATCAAATTTTCTCTGGTGTTTTTCAGAAAAGTGCAAATGTGTACAGAATAGTTAGCACTGTAGTTATGAAGTTTGGATACTACTTTATCAAATTAAATAGAAAAATGCGTGGGATTTTCTTTAGTTTTATCACCATAGCAACCGATTTTTTCCTTGGAAACGGAGTTTTTATTTGCAGAATATTGCAGTTTAAGAGCTTAAATGTCCTGAATTGTTTCATAACCGATAAGAAAATAAATAAAAGCTAACGCAAACTTTAAATTACTATCGTTAAGTGTTGTTGACTTCAATTGTCACCATGGAAACACATATTATCTATAGCAACATCACTCAAAAACTGCATAAATAGAAATTTATGTAAAACAATACATAAATAGAGGGTGTTTATTTTCAAATTGGAATATGACTTTATTCTTTGCTTCACTCACAATCTTGTCTGTTTTTTTTTTCTTCTTCAGATGGTTCAATAAATGTAATATATGATGTAACATTGGGGTTGGGGGGTTGGAAAAAAAGGGGGTATGTTGATTTTTTAAAATGTTTCATACAAGTAGATACTTGAAAAGATAATTGCGTTTGGTCGGACTTTGTTTCGAGTTCATCATCTGATAATCAATTTTTGAAAGTAAACAGATGATGAACTTCATGGGATTGCAATAGCCGGGCCAACCTGGCTTATGGTAAGGCATGATAGATATGGCCCTTAACAATTGTAAGAAAATTCTGAATTTCTTAGGGCACACACCCGTCTGAGATGTTATTCCACCAGCATAAATCACAAAATTGACCTGTAACATAATATTAAGCTTACAAACCAATAATAGAATCATTTGGCCAAAACATTTCTAAACTGAAACTGAAGTGTGATGGACGGACGGATAGACGGACAGACCAAAACAAAACATATAAAGTCATGGTCTTTTAAGAACACTTTACACATAACAAAGGTAAAATCTCTTTGTTATTACTCAGGATAATGCAATGCTAAGGTGTACATTAACTACTGCACAGTTCAAATGTACTCATACCTTTGGGGCTGATCCTAGACTTTGAAAGGGGTGTTATTCCATAAAATAAAAATAAACAGCTGCGCCATTAGCACATGTTACGCCCGTCGCTTTTTCAAAGAATAAATTTCAATAACTTCTCAATGTCATATCACAAATTCATGAAAAACTAAAGGGAGGTTATGTTAATATATATAAACCCAACACCAAAGTTCGGCCGTTAGATTTTCTTGTTTGAGTTGTTTTACATTGTCATTTTTTCTGGACCTTTTACAGCTGACTATGTGGCATGGGCTTAAGCCCCAGTCCCACTAGACCACGATCGCACCACGCTCACCGCGATCTAAAATAAATTCAGATCGTGGTGAGGTCGCGGTATGAGCATTTTTCGTTGATTTCACGATGATACTACGTCCTCATTACACTTCCACAACGATCCTGCTACGATTATACCACGTTCTCACCACGCTTTCTCTACGATTATCATGATCTTACTACGCTCATCACGTTCTCACTACGACCATACCACGAGTTATCCGATTGCAACACGATCTTACCACGCTTCTACTGCGATTATAGCCCGTTCTTACCACAATTATACTACGTTCATACCGCGATCTTACTACGTTCTCAGCAATAACGTCAACATCGTGTTCCATATAAATACTGTTCCATTCCTTATATTTCTGATTAATACTTAGATTTCTCGGAAACAACACAGTCATGCCACCAAAATCTACCAGAACACGTGGGGGTGGTGGTAGGTGTAGGTGTAGAGGCAGAGGGAGGTCTGATAGTAACGAATCCTGATCTAGCAGAGATGTCGCACCGACCAATGCAACCTGAATCTTTTTTCTTTTTTTTTCAAGTTTTTTTTATTGTCATATAAACCAACTCATACGATTTGTGACAAATTATATACAACCTAATGCTATATAAAAAAGAAGATGTGGTATGATTGCCAATGAGACAACTGTCCACAAGACACCAAAATGACACAGAAATTAACAACTATAGGTCACCGTACGGCCTTCAACAATGAGCAAAGCCCATACCGCATAGTCAGCTATAAAAGGCCCCGAAATGACAATGTAAAACAATTCAAACGAGAAAACGAACGGCCTTATTTACGTACAAAAATGAACGAAAAACAAATATGTAACACATAAACAAACGACAACCACTGAATTACAGG
The DNA here is from genome assembly GCA_017311375.1 of Mytilus coruscus. Classification (NCBI taxonomy): domain Eukaryota; kingdom Metazoa; phylum Mollusca; class Bivalvia; order Mytilida; family Mytilidae; genus Mytilus; species Mytilus coruscus. Next base: position 49,427,126 of record CM029601.1, read on the forward strand.
CTCCTGACTTGGGACAGGCACATACATACATAATGTGGCGGGGTTAAACATGTTAGCGGGATCCCAACCTCCCCTAACCTGGGACAGTGATATTAAAGTACAACATAAGAACGAACTATAAAAATCAGTTGAAAAGGCTTAACTCATCAGATGGACAAAAATACAAGTGGACGTGGCAGGGTACTTGTACATCCCAACAACAAAAGACACTAGGAACAGATCTGAGAGTACTCGCAGTTATCTGACAGCTAGTTCAAAGCCACTAACAACTAATAAAAAATCATGCATCTAAGACTAAATTATCAATCCGTACACATCCAACATCCAATGGATTTAGTGTAAAGACGTCATAAACAGTCAGAGAAAACATGACCTTGTGCAATGCCAAGATACAGGTATCGACAGATTGTAGATCCATGAATGTGTATATGTATATAACATACTAGTAATATTTAGTTTGCTTTTAATTTACTGATAACAAAATCAATATTTATACCAATAAAACAATATTCAATGATCTTATTACAGTGTTGAATTGGTAACCTTTAGAATAACTTTATTTAAAGGAGCGATAAGTTTACAAGGATCATTTCTAAATTTCCGGGCACGGTTAACAACATTTCCGTAAAATGAGGATGTGCTATCCCGTTTGAAATAAGTTTTCTACAGGTACAACCAAACTTCAAAACCAAATCTTTATATCTATGGAAAAATTTAGTAAAGGTTTTAAGTAATTTATGGTAACGATATCCCTGGTTTAATAATTTACCAGTAATACATAGATTACGTTCGTTAAAATCAAAAACGTCACAACAGACACGGGCATAGCGAACGAGCTGTGAAATATAAACACCGTAAGATGGTGCCAAAGGAACATCACCATCTAAAAATGGAAAATTAACAATAGGGAACGAAAAATCGTCCCTTTTGTCGTAAATTTTAGTGTGGAGTTTCCCGTTTAAAACCGAAATATCTAAATCTAGGAAAGGACAGTTATTACCGTTTAAATTTGATTTATTTAAAGTAAGTTCCTTGTGGTAAATTTCAGCAGTATATTGAGAAAATTCTTGATTATTTAACGAAAAAATCTAGTCCATCAAGCTCAAATGACGATGTTTTAGTGAACGAAAGCAGGGATGACAGAGATGTGTCAAGCAGGGTTGAGCCGTTGGAGAAAAAGACAAGAGGTCCAAATTACATACAGACAAACAAAAGCTGGAGGGCTTTTATATATTTCATGTGAAAATGACAATTAGCATGATGGTCGTAGTAAGAACGTAGTCGGGTCGTAAGAAGAGCGTTGTGAGGACAGCATGGACGTGCTAGAATCGTACTATGGTCTTGAACAGCTTGGTGTAAACGTGGTATAGTCGTAGTGGAAGCGTAGATGGGTCGCGGTGAGAATGTGCTGGTCGTAGTGAGGTCGTAGTAACGTCGCTGTGAGATCGTAGCGCAGTCTCTCCGAATAGAATCTCGCTTTTGCTACGCTCTCGCTACCATGTAACAGCGACCTTTGCGATCTTACCACGACCTAACTGCGCTCTCACTACGCTTCTACTACGACCTGATTTCGCCACGACCGCACCACGATTGTTTTGAACATGTTCAAAGATGACCACGCTCATCACGATCTTGAAGACATCACCACGACCGTATTACGACCTTACTGCGTTCTACACAATCGCACTACGATTGTCTAAATTTGTATTTTTTTCACAGATCGTAGTGCGATAGTGGCCTAGTGGGACTGCGGTATACTAAGCTCATTGTTGAAGGCCGTATGATCACCTATAGTTGTTAATTTCTGTGTCATGTTGGTCTCTTGAAGAGAGTTGTCTCATTAACAATTATACCACATCTGCTTTTTTAAATTCACAGAAAAGATAAAAAAAAAATCTACATGAAGTCGAAAAATATAATATGGTATGTATGACAGAAAAAAAGGGCTCCAGAAAGGTTCTCATAAGATCAAATGGTCACTTTGAGAAATTTTTTGTTATCATTTTACAATGTTTTAGTTAACCATGCCATTTAAGGCAAATTATACAGTTGACAGTGACACCAACAAAATTCAAACTTGTTCTCTGTTTTGTGGTAATAAGCATTGTGTATACATGTTTTATAAAATGGAAACCATCTTTGTGACGACTAATGTACTGACAGACATGGGTTAAACCTACTCCCCCAATCAAATTGCGGTGCGGCCATAAAAGTGTTTATTTTAGTTTTTGCCCTTGTACCTTAATTGAATCGATCAAATGTGTGCAATTCGCGGGACTTTCGAAATTTGTTCTTTTATTTCACATTGGACACTAAAGTCTTGTATTCATTAATTCATTAATGATTACAACTTATTTGGACTAGAAAGCATTGATAATTACAAAGAAAAATAAGATTGGTATGTACTGCGCTGTTTCTAGTGTTGCGGTTAATTGAATAAGACCATGTGTGGAATTTGTCTTCAAATTATTACTGTTATTAATCTTGTGATCATGCAGACATTCTCAGCTTAGTGGTTTCATTCCAAATCTCGGGACAGTCTTTTATAAAGGTTACAGAGACAGATACAGAAAATAGGGGCGTAATTCATGTAAAGGTTAAGAAAAAAACGTTGAGAATAGCAAAAACGATTTTTTTGAAGATTCAACCTAAAGAAATGATACATTTTTACATGTTTACTTTCTGAAAGGAGAGGAAGGAGATTTCAGAAGAAGGATAAGAAGTGTCATATATTACTGACTTGGTACAGGTATTTTCTTATGTAGAAAATGGTAGATGAAACCTGGTTTATAGCTAAACCTCTCAATTTTCTTTAAAAGGATTTATGAAAGATTCAAACAAAAACTACCAAACCTCCACTCCTCCCCCAAAATGCCACAGTGTATATATTCAAATTTGTTGAGTCTTCTCAAGGAGCAAAGACAGGACTGAGAGTTAAATAGATTAAAGCATGCAGTTATATTCCCATTAGAAAAATGAAAATTATTAGCATAATTATATGAATTTGTAAAAATTATATTATATATTTTGATTGGATGTTGTTATGGGTGATATTTGTTACCATGACAACTGTTGTAATAATACTTAACCGTTGTAGTTTAGATTTAGAGTGTATATATGCTTTTATGTATTTAATAAAGGTTTAAAAACAATTGAGAACATTGAATTCTCTATACTGCAGAATTCAACAAATAAAAACTCTATTTCCAAGGGACAAATACATTAATATGGTGATCAAATTCAAGAGAGCCCCACGCAATATTCTATTTATTTTGGTCAAGTAGTATTCAAACTTTGTTACTACAGTGCTAGCTATGCTTTACTTATTTGCACTTTTCAATAAAAAAACACATGAGAAAATTTGATAATTTCACAAAACTCCATGATTCAGAAAAAAAGAAAATATGTGGTTTTTTTTTGTATATTTTAACAAAAAATCTAAAAGTCGGGTTGAACTGCAATCTTAAGGAAGTTCGCTTCTCAGTTTCAAATTAATTAACTTTTCAAAACACTAGTTAATATCGATAGGGGATCAATAAAGGAATCAAAAGAGAAAAAAAAATATACAGGTCAATGTGCTTGTTTTCGAGATATTACCCATTAAAATTTTGGCGGGAAAATATTCTCTCGACTTTTCATAGCTTTATCATTGACAAGTTTACATTCTCAAAAACTATTAAAGTATAATCGAAATTTTATAAGACTTTTACAGATGGCTTATCATTACACATGTAAAAGATTTATAAAAAGAAAAATGGGGGTCAATGGCCATTTTTTAAAGGCATTCAAATGAATAAAACCAGAGGTTTCCGAAAATCTGACAAAATCCCAAAACATGACAAGCGAACTACCTTAACTAAGCTCTGAAGCTAAGACCAAGTTATATCGATGTTATATATGAAATTTCTGAAAAAAATTTGATTCTTTATATAATCAGGCTCTCCGACCAAACGTTTTCTTTTAAAAATCTACATGTATGATTTAAAAAAAAATAGACCTACCCCCTTTTTTCCCCACCTTCCAACCCCAATGTTACATTATATATTACATTTGTTGAACCTTATGAAAAGAACAGACAAGATTGTGAGTAAGCAAAGCATGCAGTCGTATTCCAATTTTAATATACACACCTTCTATTTATGTATTTTTTTACATAAATTTCTATTTATGCAGTTTTTGAATGGATGTTGCTATGGATAATATGTGTTTCTGTGGTAACTATTGAAGTCAGCAACTCCTAACAATGGTGATTTAGAGTTAACGTTAGCTTTTATGCATTTTCTTATCGGTTATGAAACAATTCAGGACATTTAAGCTCTTAAACTGCAATATTCTGCAAATAATAAATCCGTTTCAAGGAAAAATCGGTTTCTATGGTGATAAAACTAAAAAGTCCCACACATTTTCTATTTAATTTGGTAAAGTAGTATCCAAACTTCATAACTACAGTGCTAACTATTCTGTACACATTTGCACTTTTCTGAAAAACACCAGAGAAAATTTGATAATTTCATAAAATCCCAATTTCAGAAAAGTTGAAAATATGCATTTTTGGCAAAATTTTTCAAAAATTTACAAATTTGGTTGACATGCAATCTTCACTAAAATGAAGCTTAAACCAAGTTGTATCGATGTTACATATGAACATTTATGAAAAACTCATGATTCTATTCATAATCAGGCTCTGAATTGTGGTGATTTAGCTGATTTTTAAGATTTTACCACGCTTAACAACCAAAAAATAGAGTGTTCGTTACCATGGCAACCACTCATATTTTCCCACTCAAAATTATTTTTTTAGCAGTATTCACTTGCTGCTTCTACTAGGCCAATTATAGATAAAATCTGAATACCCTCATATATCACATGTATATGGCACTCTGCCTGGTTCTTATAAATAAAGAGCTGTACTTAAAACACTTAAAAAGGTCAAACCTCAGAAAACTACAATAAGACCACCATCAACATCATCTTAAAAATTACATGTATATGTACATGCATTTCCCGTTTGAATGGTGATACACTAGTAATTTTTGGGGCCCTTTATAGCTTACTGTTCGGTGTGAGCCTAGGCTCCGTGTTGAAGACCGTACTTTGACCTATAATGGTTTACATTTATAAATTTTGACTTGGATGGAGAGTTGTCTCATTGGCACTCATACCACATCTTCTTATATCTATATATTAATATTTTGGTGTAAGAAGTTCATCCTCTCGATCTACTTATGTCATATTCCTTTCATATTCATTTAAATAAATGCCACGAGGATTATTATTAATATACATGTACAACAATAAGAAAACAACCCACTGCCAAAGATAAATGAAAGACGTCTGGAGGTCAATACACAATCTCAAACAATAGACAAAATAAAAAACTAAAAGTACAGCTACATGTAATTGCTGAAATGTATTATTACATGTATTTGCATGATTTGAAATATTATACATGTATCTTTCACAACTTTTTTAGTATTAGGTTCAACTTAACATTTTATAAAAAAAACTTTGATTTCATTGTGCCTAGTCTGTAAAAAAGACATCAATTAGAGAAGCCAATATTATTGGGACATTAATTTGAGAACAACAAAAAAGATGTCTATTTCAGGGATATATAATTGGTCATACATGTAGATCTGAAATCTTATTTTATTATGAGGTCAAATTTGGATGTCGACTTCAGGCATGGGCGCTGGTTAGAGACTGGACGTCAATCCAAGTCTAATATATGTATATATATTGATTCAGTTGTGATGATAAAAAGACACTGATAGATAAGTCTGATAACATTTTATAGTTTTAATGTTTGTTCACCTGTTTACAATGATTAGGTGGAAGTATGTTCTTATTCCAAAAAGAGGGGCACTCAGCAAATATTATTAATTACATGTAGTGCATGAACTACTTGCTAGAAACTGAATGTTTTTACCACAACTTTGTATGTTTTAACTGGAATGCGTATAGGTACATATAATATAAAAAAAATCATGTCTTTTTCAGAAATTCTGATCCATGTTTGGCATGTTTGTTAGATCATAGAGGTGATTATGAAGGGTGGATGTTCATGACAGTCCTCTATTACAAAGTATATCACTGGATTGAGCTTTTTGTCCAAGTGTATTATTAAAGTGCTTTGCTTTGAGCTCAGTTCATTGTTATGCAAATGCATTCTTTGTGAAATAAAGATTTGACAGACAACTCACATCTGCACATGATCTGCTGCAACGTAAGATGATTAAAACTGTCAGCACAAGGAGTTGTACCATCCATTCAATGTAAGTATTTAAGGGGAGATCAAAGCATTTTATTTACATTTGAACCAAACATTTTTTGTGCAGAAGCAAAACAAAAAAGCACAAATTTACCAAATAATGATACCCGTTCTACTGACAATATGATGCTCTGTGGTTTTGTAACACTTTTTTTTTAAATCTGTGATGCCTGCTGATGAGTCCTCAATGTAAATGATCATTCACTTATACATACCAGTAATGTTAATAAGCATAAATTAATCCTTTTGTCCATCAATCCTGTTCATATCTAAAAGAATTTTAATCAGTTTGTAGGAGTTATGAGCATCTGTATTGGAATCTACCATATCTGGTATATTATTGTTAATTAAAACCATAATATATCTTCATAGAAACAATTTCCACATTTAAACAAAATCTTTTAGTAATGATACTGGGAAGATCCTGAACAAATATTCAGTTTTATGTGGACAAACCCAACTAAGAAATGACCACCTCAAAGGAACATAAATAGAACCATACAAATATTACATGCATGCAGGTTCTCGGACACCATCTCGCATACTAAAATCACCTCATGCAGACATGCACCTAATGTGATCCTCTTCTAATTTTGAGTTTTCGCTGCTATCCAAAATCAAATTTTGGAGCTTATTTTATCGGAATCATTTATCAGAAAACAGTAAAACATCCAAACATACAATCCACACTGATCTGTGTCCACACTTGTATGATTTTAAAATTTATTTATATAATATTTCGTACATAAAATACAGTGCATTATAAGCCATGTTTTTTGACATATATATACGTATGAATAAAATTGTTATATATTGTTTTCATGTACATGTACCAAGTTGTACTTTTGAATAAAAATATCTATCTATATATTGTAAATCTAAAGAATATTTTGTAATAATTCTTAATATTGGTGCATATAAATTTATTATCAATATGTGTATGTTTCCTATAAGCTGTATTTGCTTTTGGAATAAAGTATTGTTATTATCACTAATTAGCAAACAAGGAAAAATAGTTACCAGTTAAATGTTAATCCTTCAAGATTGTTTGGATCAATTTATAAGTTTGTCTTTTTCCTAAGCTTTTTAGCCATGGCGTTGTCAGTTTATTTTCGACTTATGAGTTTGAAATGTCCCTTTGGTATCCTTCGCCTTTTTTTTTAATAAGGTGATCAGACATTACACAAAAAAGAGCGTGTACCACGTTAGAAATGTTAATAACTTTGTAATTTCTTTACATCTTCAAACCAACTTTGAATATAACTTCTTGAATAATAAAATTAGTCTGAATTAGTGTTCATGGTTACATATGTAACCCTTCATTCACATCCTTGGTGCAGTGATTTTTAATTTGTCAAACTTGTCAACTCTGAGTCTGTAAATTTGAATCCTGCACGTGCCAGGTGGACTCGACTCCAATCTTAATTGAATAGGAATGTCAGTTTTCCTACCGACGGTCAGTGGTTCTCTCCGGGTACTCCGGCTTCCGCCATCAATAAAAACTGACCGCCACGAAGTAGCACAAAAGTGTATAAAGTGGTGTTAAACACCAAACAATAGTCAGGCTTGATTGGAATCAATCAAAACTGTGATAACAGCTCTTTTATTCTCAATATTTTAACACCAAAATTGAAAGAAATAATCTTCATTTAAAACTTTATCGTACTAAATGACCTTGGTGCTTATATGACTGTTCCATCACGGGCTTAGTGCAGTTTTATGAGCTTAGTGTACTAAGACGGCTTATTAGGTGGTGTTTAGACGTACCGACGAAAGGTGCTTTCACTTGATATGCTTTACTATCACTCCGTATAACCCCGATACAAATGAATCCGGATGTTGATGCGTTCGAAGCGATAATCGGGACAACGTTTGGGATGACAACAATTTCTTGAACTTATGTGAGTATATATCAATGTGTACATGAACATGGTAGTTTATCTAGACTAAGTAATCAATTATAAAGTTGTTGCAAGTTTCAGATTTTGTAAAAAAAAGTTTGATAAAACTGCTTGATACATGTACAATCAGGCATGGTGCAATTTTCTACGTTTAATGAGGTAAACAATGTTCAATATTTTTTCTTACATTATTTTTTGCGTAGCAATACTTTAAGCAATAATAAATAACTACCAGTGAAATTACCACCTGCCTTCAAATGTTCCATCGAACTCCAAGTAAACACGATCCCGTACAAAATAAGTTCATCTTATACTGTATCGTTCGTTTTACCTAATATGTCAAGTTCGTTGTTCTCTTATAAATAATCACTGTACAATTCGTTGACAAAAATCGTCACAAATCCTGGTCCTTTTAGTGTATTCTTGACTGCAGCAGCATGTCGTTTTCTGTGTTTTATTGTAAATTTGCACCATCAGTAAACATTGTCGGAGTAGTAAATCTTGAAATTATCAGTCATCCAAAGCCATAATTGAAATGTTTTATCCAGCGCACATCTGAATGCAATTTTTTATTGAAGAATAGGAATTTCCAAGTTATTCAGATAAAATAAAGTAAAAAAATATATCATAGCCAATAAAACTTCAATATCTCTTACTTTTAACGATTTTGAGCCTCTCTCAAATGCAGATGTTGGTCCAAGTTCGCCTAAACGATAACAACCAGATCAACTCTATAAAAATTTTTGCCGAAGACATTAAATGACAAGTCAAATCCTTTCCAACTGTTTATAGTCATTTCTTATGTTGTGTTTTTACACTACCTTTTAAGGTTGGGTATAGCTAGGATTTACTTGCAAACATGTTTAACCCCCCGGCATTTTACCGGTATCATCGACAGAGGCGGACCCATAAATTTTTCAGGGCAGTGTCACAAATACTAAATATCAAAACGTTTCATTTTTCTTTGATAATAAAGGTCATGAAGGTAGCAAGCAAGCAAATGGTAACTCATGGTTTACAAAATTGATTTAAATTCAATTTTTCTTTGATGTCTGCGAGCAAAAGTGTAAACGAGCCCACGAAATTCTTAGTGTAAACATATTGCAAGTGCAAACCAAAAGGGCTGACTGGTTTATAGAAAAATGGTCATCCCTTGTTCTTTTTCCTAACGGCAGTAAAACACTCATCAAAGTGGGGCGTCCGTCTGGCTGTGTGGGATGTATAACTTCCCAGCCACGTCCGGTCAGAACTGGCACGTTAAATTCGATGCCTCGATTAGAGAGTGCTACGCCCTCTGAACGATAAGAAGCCTTGCAACAACTCTTTGAGGGGTCCATATGTGGCATTTTGCAAGGCTAAATTTTATTTTCCAATGGCAGTCCAACCCCTAAAATTCATCCCGATCACCCTTATTATAGCACCTACATATTGTATCTATTGTAAATTTGTTCGCGCCCTGAACATGCATGAAATGTGTGCGATTGGACACTAAGAAAGCAACAACCAATCAATCATAATGCACGTCCATCAGTGCTAATCCATTAAGTCATTTTTGTCCAATTTTTTAAGTTAAAAAATGTTAAGGAACCTCAGCTTCCTACTTTTAAAAGCTGACATTCTCAATTGCATAGTTACACTTATCGTGCTGACTATTTCAAAAATTGCAATATTTGGAAAGTCAAACTTGTTGCGTTTCTAAATGCTTTCAGTTGCTGACTTTGGTAATGGCCATAAATACAACCACATTTTTACTTCGAATGATAAATCACTCGGGCTAATCAAGAAACAGTTTTGGTTTTCGATTACTAGTCTAAGCATGCGTCTGTGTTCTTGGTATTCTACCGAGAGAACAAGAGCAATAACAAGTGTCTATTAAGAGGAGTTGGTTCTTCAGATTGGTTTTTCATGAAGAAAAGGGATAAAATAAGTAAGAAGTCAAATTTGTATGAAATTGATATAGGATAGGTATAGGTTTTAAGATAAGATGCTAATAATAATCAGAACGAATGATAAATCTTTTGGATTTTGGCATTACAGTAGCAAAATATTATAATGTGCAGGGAAATTAAACAATAATGTTTATATATTGCGCCCATTACCATTACATTTGCGCGTTAAAATTATTACATTTGTGCGCAGATTTTTTATTACATTTGCGCGATTCGTTTTACGGGTAAAAACAGGGAAACTAGATAATACACATTCCATTTCTTTACGGCCCTAGGTTTACCATTACGGTTTGCAATATCAAAATTAGATAAGGTTCTACTCATCAAATTCATTTTGGACGGACAATTTTGGTGGTCAGTTTATACAGAAAATTTAAGGCGTGCTTGGCCAATGTGGCATTCGTTACAAGAAAGGTCGGACAGAGAAGTTAGAATGTTACACTATTTCCAAGCTCCAGGCTTGGGACAGGCATTTAAAGAATATGGCGGGGTTAAACATGTTTGTGAGCGCACAACCCTACCCCTAACCTTGGACAGTGGTGTAACAGCAGAACAAACTGTAAAAATCAGTTGCAATTGGCTTAACTCAAACGATCGGTACGAGTCACTAAAACAGCTAATATAAAACAATAGACACAAATCACAGATATAAGAGTATTCGCAGTTACTGAAAGCTAGTTCAAAGCCAATTATAACTAATGAATAAATCATGTTCTCTCAGGCTAAAGTACCAACCAGTACACATCCAACGGATTTAGTGTAAAGAAGACATAAATAGTCTGAGAAACACACGACCTTGTGCAATATGTCTGCTTGTACATGTGTTAAATATGTTATATTAAATACGATCTTGTAACGAATACACAACCCTATACTGTGTTTGAATTTTCTACAATAAATATAGTTAAGAAAAGTTTTGTTTTTGGAAGAGTGAAAAGATTGAGAAAATAAAGTAGGATATACTTATTTATTTATTTTTCTATTTGTAGTTTCATCCTGCCTTTGCAATTCTTTACGGTGCATCGCCATGAAATAAAGGGGATATTTCAAGGCGACGCACCGTAAAGAAGTTCAAAGGCTGGAGAAACGTGTTCTATCGATATGGAAAGGAAATCCATCGTTCACTTTATATTTTTCAAGATGTGCGTTGATGCAACTTCACAAAATGACTTAATCTTTATTCAGTGATAAATAGGAAACAGAATACTATTCAGTCTTCAAAATTAGAATACAAAATGGAAACTGGGAATGTGTCAAAGAGACAATAACCCGACCAAAGAGGAGAACACAGCCCAAGGCCATCAATGGGTCTTTAACGCAGCGAGAAAATCTCGCAACTGGAGGCGGGCTTCAGCTGGTCCCTAAACATTAATGTATACTAGTTCAGCGAAATGGACGCCACACTAAACTCCGAAACATATAAATGAACCAAAACTAAAAAAAAAAAAAAAACCGCATACAAGACTAACGAAGGCTAGAGGTTCCTGACTTTGGACAGGCGCAAAAATGCGACGGGGTTGAACATTTTTTGTGAGATCTCAAACCTCCCCTTTACCTATAGCCAATGTTGAATAAACAAACACACAGACGAGTTAGATTTTTATAGTCCACCGTACGTCGCAAATAAGTTACATGTATGTCTTAAGAGCTAACGGGATTTCTCACGATCACTTAATATAAATTTAAAGAACTCAATATGAAAAGTGTATAATTCAAAATGATAGATATGCTTAAAATTAATTAATTTAGACAAATTTATCATGAATTATCTATATATTCACCTGCGTTACCTGTACAAAGGAAGGGCGCAAATGTTATAAAAAACTGCGCGCAAAATTAAAAAAAATCTGATCAAAGTCAAGAGCCTATAATCCATTGGTTTTTTTAATTACTGTTTGGCCACAGACCACAATTAATTCCCCTATTAGTTCTTTATAACGTTTTGTCGCATTAAAAAAAATTGACCTCCTTTTTTGTCAAATCTTTTGTGTGTGTGTAATGTACAGTACAAGTCCAAAAATATATCCAACTTTCAGAAAAATTGCATGTGTACATCTTACAAATATATCCAATACACATCCATACCCCTATAGACAAGTCAAGAGATGTTCCGAAAACTGTAAATATTACCTTTTTGCACCTGGCCTAATCACTCTTTCCATATCAAAATCAGTTAAAATAAAACATCCACAAATTTATTTCAGCTCTCTTCTTTCATTTCCACTCCATAAAAACCCCATAAAAAGTAAGAAATGTATGAGAAAGGGAAAGAAAAAAAAATAAAGAAAAAATACACTTCAATTAAAGGGAACTATATTCGTGGACAACGAAAAGCGGGATCATTAATTGTGGTCTGGGGCCTATTAGGGGTCAAAAACTTGACCAATTCCAATAAAACTTGGCATGATTTAAGCTTAGTGTATCATGAGACAGTTTACTCAATTTCAAAGCCATATGATATCAATTATAGAAAATGTGGCCTTTTTTATATCTGAACTTTGGTTGCTGAATTGTGACGTTGAAATAGAACAATTTCAACTATCAAAGTTTGGCTTCAAAAAACAAACAAAAAACAAAAATATGCACTTTTAAAAAGTTAATTTTATATGAGCCTGTGCCAAAAAATAGAGGTTTTCAAATGAAGCGAGGCCTTATATGAAATGTAATATTTTCCACTTACAACAATTTTCTGAAGTTGTTAAGTTAAAAAAAACCTTCTACATATCATAAATGAACTTTTCATGGAAATATAAGTTTCAAATAGCATAACACATGAGAATGACATGGTCTTAAGCAATGTCAAGCTTAAAAAAACAAGTTGTCAATTTAGGCCGTTCCCCATATTTCCATATTAAAAAGCATATAAATGATATGGGAGATGGAAATATGCTTCTTTTTGCTCAAATCCTTGTTTAGATATGATGAAACATGAAGCCTGGATGTAACCAGACTGTTGCTTTTAACTATATATGTAGACAGTATGGTCTGATGCAAAGTTTATTCACTTTACTGTTTAAAATCTGCATGAAATTTCAGCCTCAAAAGGCCAATATTTTATCCACTAGCTATCCAACAGAAGAAATTAAAGGTAGTCTGCGAACCAGACAAGGTAAAACAACCAGTAATAAGTGCTTTTGATACAGATTCAGTGAAATCTGTTTAAAGGAATTCAACTTTTATGTGCATAGAACTTCACATTTCACTTGCTTCGTACGGACTGTTAGACTTTCACCATGAAAGCAGCACATTTTGCACACTTTTTATGTTTTATCTACTTTTCTTTCTGTTCAGAGTTCACAAATGAGTAAAACATCTAAATTAAATACCACAAAGACAAACAGAAAATCATAAAAATCTATCAGAGAGAAAGTAAGCATACTACTTTTGTAAAAATATTGAAACAAGTGAAAAAGCTACATTTCGGGCATTTTAGCTGAAAAGTGACTTTTTAACAAAATTTCTATCAAATAAAGGTGGAAATCATTTATTCTCATGTAGTTTGACAAATTAATTCCAATAGATCATTCAGAGAAGTTGTCAAAGTACAAATTCAAAATTTGCTGAAATGCACCTCTTAGGCCACAGACCACAATTAATTCCCCTATTAGTTCTTTATAATGTTTTGTTGCATTAAAAAAAATTGACCTGCTTTTTTTGTCAAATCTTTTGTGTGTGTAATGTACAGTACATGTCCAAAAATATATCCAACTTTCAGAAATATTGCATGTGTACATCTTACAAATTTAGCCACACATCCATACCCCTATAGACAAGTCAAAAGATGTTCTGAAAACTGTAACTATTACCTTTTTGCACCTGGCCTAATCACTCTTTCCATATCAAAATCAGTTAAAATAAAACATCCACAAATTTATTTCAGCTCTCTTCTTTCATTTCCACCCCATAAAATGTAAGAAATGTACGAGAAAGGGAAAGAAAAAAAAATAAAGAAAAAATACACTTTAATTAAAGGGAACTATACAAGCGGGATCATTAATTGTGGTCTGGGGCCGTCTGAACTGTTTTGATTGTTTTCATTTCTTTTTGTAGTATAAATTAGGCCTCTTGTTTTTTTTTTTTTTTTTTTTTTTTTCTTAATTGGCTCACGTTTATTCATCATCTACAGTAGGGGATTTGCACATGGTTGAATGTTGTACGGTAAACGTTTAAAATATTTTATCAAATGGGTAGTGGCACGCGTCTATACGTGCGCCCGGTCAGTGGTATCTGTAATTTGTCGAGCGATTGTATTTTCTAACCAATTTACACTTTCATATTGATTATGACACTTCTCACTGTACAAAAGAACTCAAATACATCCAAGTGTATTTCAATTATGCAACGGATATTACATATTGGCTTATGGTGGTAAATTAATTTTTTTAACATGTATATTGTTATCCAGATATGAAAACATGTTTTAATACATGCAAAATTCATATGACAAATACTACAATGATTTCGAAACGAACTGTACAGTATAAAAAAGTGTACATATGGCGAAGCGTACACAATTAAAAAAAAACATGATTTTTTTTTCTAGACAACACATAAACCTACAATCTTTACAAATTTGATAAGTCTAAACGATAATATTATTATAAATGTATGTTTTAAAAAATATGAGGCACGGGAAACTTGAAATTTGTAATTATAAGAAATAGTGAGCATGCTTTTATCAGTGGCAAGGCTGTGCGGTTTTTGATATTTGCCTATAAAATTAAAATATCAAATATTTAAAAAAAATACCTTGCAGTCAGAAATGAGTAATACAGCAAAGAATATATTGACGGAAAATATCCAAAGAATAAATATTGGAATTTCCTTAAAACTTTGAATTCTCCTCTGTCTGAACTCCGTGGTACAAGGTGTGTTCGATGCGAACGCGTCAACGTCCGGTTTTATTCATATCGGGATTATGCCGTGTGACTTTACCGGACTTGATTTTACACATCTCAACCAACCTTTAATACGATCGGTGGAAAAACAAGAAAGTACGTGAAAGAATATATAACAAGAATCTATATGTAAAGGAAAATTCCTAGACTTTCAGAATATAGGCATATTTGACAACAAAAACAAATCACTTTTATATAATTAGTACAATAAAAACCATTATCAAAAATACGGTATCGATCTAATTTTTTTTCTCAGTTATTGAAACCAAATAGAAAAAGGTATATGTTATATGGAATTTTACTAAGAACTGAGGAATTCTATACAAGCGCAGGTAAGACCGATAGCTCTAAATTCTAAATGTCAGGTAGATTGTGTTTGTGTTGGGTTGCTATCGAATTCTTTTATACCCTGCGCATCTATTTATTCATACTATCGACTACTACATACTTCCGGGAAGATTTGTTGTAGCAACGACATATACATAGTACAGATAGAAATAACTATAAAGCAACCATTTATCTTGTTTTGGTGGAGCATGTTTTTTTTTCTAGGAACTTTAAAAAGAAAACAAAAAACATTTGTCTTAAACATTTAAACATCCTTCAACAAGGAATTTTTTTAGACATGAGTGTCGTTTATATTTTATTAAAACTTATTTTCAAAAGAAGCAAACGCTTCTTTTTCTCTTCTCTTCCTGAACAAATTCATTTTTTTTTCAATTGTCAGGTCCCGCTGACGGCGTTTAATAATTAAGTTTTATATGCATGCAATAAAAAGCCACTAAACAGAGAAAATATTATCTTAGAAAAACTTCCAGGCATCATTTCCAATTTTCTCTCAAAAAGTGGTTTAATGTAATAAGGTAACTCTTTCTGAATACTGTATGTTTCCCCGTAAAGAATTTTGCATTGATAACAGATCTTTGAAAATCTCTTTTACTTTATTCATAACTTATTTCAACTAAAGACGTTTATTGACTTGAAATATTGTAATGACAGGCGCGTATTGCTGACGAATGTAAAATATAGATCACTTATTTTCTTTACTTTTTCTGTTATTACGTTGTTATGTTACTGTCAGATTGAGGCATACACCCCATTTTACGTTTTTTTCTCTTTGTTTAGGGGTTGCTCCAGTTGTACCTTTTTTAAATTAAAAATAGATAGAAACGCGACGTGGCCTTAGAATAGCCGTTACTTCAAATAAACATGTACTTCGAAATTTTTAAGAAAGACGAAACCTCTTCTTGCAATTCGCACATGTGTGTTTAAAGGAAAATGTTCCCTTTTGGCAACATATGGCCTCAAATTTAAAATTTATAAAATATAATAAAGGAAAAAATTTGGTTATTAAATGGGTCTTATTTCAAAAGTTTATACTAAGTATAAACGTTCTGCTGATATAGACCCAAAGGCAGCACATTTTGAAGATTTTGTGAAAAAACGATGATTTTTTGTATTTTTCGGAAATAAAAGCTTCAGGAAAACCATGACCGCAACCTAAGATCCAAAATGTTCTTTATACAAATATAGTCAGAGCACTTGTCTCTGTCGCCACGAAATAAAACACAGAGCAAAATACTGTTTCAGAAGATAGACTAAATCATTCTTTCATTAAAAAAGTTTACATTTGGAAAACGTTTTCATTTTTGTTTATGCTTTGACGTAAAAGAGACGTTACCCATCCATTTTTTTAATTTGATTTCTTCGCAATATAAGTTTCAAAGTAGAAAAAAATCCATTAATTAGAATGGATTTATTGTGCAACGCATTTGTTTGTTTATATTATCGTTAATTATTTTCAAATTCAATAATGAAAGTTAAAGTCTATCGAATTCTTTATTCGTCTATTTTAATGAAAAATGAAAAAAAAAATTATGGGTTTTAAGAGAGAAATTATTAACTACGAGTCGCCAGTGACACTGCATTTGTGACCATCAAATCACCAATTGACGACAGCAACTCTTCACCTACAGTTGTTCCTTAATTTGACAACAGACGACACCCAATCAAAATTCGCGTTATTTATCATATTGCATCAGAACGCGATATATTTGGTTGTCTTTTTTTATATTTGACCACCCATTCCATCACATCTCAATCTCATCACATTACACAGTCACGTCTCAACGTGCTGGATCAGCTCCTCATTATCTGCTAGCTGCAAGATGTTACGCTGGGTGTATGGTTCAACGACACACTGATTTATGTTCACAGTAAACTGACTCAACGCTGTGCAGTACAACAAGTTGTAAATAGTCCGCGTCAGCATGCATTCCAAAACCCATTGTGGATGGGGGAGTGATATGTCGCCCAGACGTCCGAGGACCCTGTATCCGTGGTGTTGGGTAATGGAACGGTTTTCCATCGTGGTAGAACTACAGTCAATCAGTACGTGTTGCATATCATAAATTTCGGATACCTACCACACTGTTCCTGACAAGGCTTCCTGTGGACATTCACCACTGAGTCTGCGATTCATCAACCAGCAAGACAGCAACACAGTTAGCGGGCTGCCAAGCTGATCAACCTGGCCCTGAAAGCAGCCGTTGTGGAGTACAGACTGCAAAGAAAACAGCAAAATAGTAAAAAACCAAATCACAACAACTCACGTAAACCAAGATGGTCGCCTACCAAAATGGCGCCTTCCACCTGTTCCTGACCGACTGCTGAAAATATTTAAACGCTCAACAATCGCCTCCGGGCACGAGCCGACCGTGCGAGGGCTGTATAGCCAGTCAATGTCGTTAAACACTTCCATCATCATATTTGACCAGCCATGACATATTCAGGCGAAAAAAAAGTTTAATGTCATTGTTAAAAACAGGATGTTCACAGAGAACGTTTCGTTACAAAATGTATAGGTTGAAACTGATACATTTATATAACGAATTTCAACTATGGATTTCAACATTACATTCGAAATAGATATAACATTTTTATAATATAATTTAGCAAGTACGATGGCATTTGTTCATCCGTATTTTGTTTCACTAATTCATCATGTTTCCTTTCTTGATTTTTTTTATTCAACATAGCTATAATACTGAGTATCCAGAAAGTGTCTAGTGTAAACATTTAAAATGTGAAAACAGCACGTTATAAGTTTCATGCGTCCGAGGAGCTTTTCAGGACTTAACTTCATCAGGAACACTCAAAGCCGAATATTTGAAAGCCAAGGCTGTATAAGTTGAAGAGCTATAAGACTATAATGGACCTTGAAAAAAATGCCACATCCGTCTAAGGTCATGTTTGTCTGAGTATTGCGATCCATTATCAAGATGTTTATGTTTTATTGATTGCTGGACAACATTTGATTAATCAACCGTATTAACGATTTGTTATTTCGTCACGATAAGTAATTAAATTGTTTATAAAAAAAATTGTCATTGTGATGAACTTTTTCTATTGTAGTTTGGTTCGGTATCGAATATCTTTTCAACACTTTAGCACATACTTAAAACTTCTCGTCCAATCAAATTGCTTGAATTTGCCTTCTAATTTTCATAGTACATACTAAGTAACTACGCATGAATGACCACAAGGGTAAGATTTCATTGTATCGTAATCAAGATATTAAAACAAAAATTGCCACTGGCTATTTTGAAATAGAATGCTGTGTTCCAAATTAAATTACATAGTTAGTAATTAGTTTTCACATTGATTTTTAAATATCCTGCTATTAAAATCTTTGGATCTAAAAAAATATTTTTGATGATTGCAAGTTTCTTTCATTTAAATAAAGAGTAACAATTATGGTTCTTTATACCTTGATTAGAGTACAATGCCATCTTAAAATTGTGATAATTTATCATCCATGCAATTACTTTGTACACAAAAAAAGTGTGTACTATGAAACCTTATGAAGGGAAATTAAGGCAACTTGATCTATGTCGTCATGAATAGATTGATTGATTGATTATTGGTTGTTTAATGTCCAATGGCAAATATTTCATGCATGCATGCAAAAAAACATAAACCATAGTATCTTTGATCTATTGGTAGTTGCTTTTTAATGACTATCCGGTAGACTATCTATGGGGACATACCAGGGGCAGTTCCAGCCATTTTTTGCATACTAAGTATACGTTTCAAATTTATTATAGCTTTAGTTTTACTGTGAAATTGAAAATTGTTTTCAAGACATGTTAAGTTTCCACTGCAATTTAATTATTGCCTGCTTTTGGTCAATTTATTTTGTCATTTTACCATGTAAGGAAGTACATGTATATTAAAACGCCGCTTTATATTAACAAACATACTTACACCAGCAGCTAGCATCTTTTCATTCCGGAGTCAAAGGCCTTTTGAAATCACACATTTTACAATGATACTAGTGAGTAGATTTACAAAAATTCGTTAACGAGCTCCGTTTTACAAACACCTGTGTTACAAGTAGTCAGCCAAAATAAACTATCAATAGACCAATTAAAAGATTACTCGAGTTGTAAATATGTGCTAAATTGGATAGTCTATGAAAAGGTATATACTATGAAATTAAGAGCTCGGGGCAAGCCACTCGCTCTAAATTTCATAGTATATACCTTTCATAGACTAACCTAGACATAGGTTACTTTTAGTTTCTTGTGTATAATTTGGAGTTTAGTATGACGTCCATTATCACTGAACTAGTATATATATTTGTTTAGGGCCAGCTTAAGGACGCCTCCGGGTGCGGGAATTTCTCGCTGTATTGAAGACCTATTGGTGACCTTCTGTTGTTGTCTGTTCTGTGGTCGGGTTGTTGTCTCTTTGACACATTCCCCATTTCAATTCTCAATTTTATAGTAATATAGCGGAGAGACCTACCCAACGAATTTTCAACTTTAATGGACCATCCTACCTGCAGGCTAAATCATGATTTGATTTTTAGATTTTTGGTGTTTTAACGCCACTTTTAAGCACCGCTTTTGGGCTATTTCGTGGCGGCCAGTTTTTATTGGTGGAGGAAGCCGGAGTACCCGGAGAAAACCACCGGCCTTCGATAGGAAAACTGACAATCCTAGTCAATTAAGATTGGAGTCGAGTGCACCAGCACGAGCGGGGTTCGAACTCACAACCTCAGTGTTGACTGGCTAGTGATTACAGTAGTAACCACTTAGACCACTCGGCCACCGAGGCCCCGGCTAAATCATGACTTTTCGTTTAGAGAAAATGTTAAAAGTTTTATTTTTACCTGGTCATAGAATCGAAAAATGATGCATTTTTTTTAAGTTTGAGGTCAAAGTTCGTAGTTGAGTTTTTCATTAGTGTTTATTTATTTCACAAGGGGTTATAAAGCGTCAGAGAATAATACTTGAATTTTGAAATAGGCCAGAAATAATTTCTTTAATGAAAGAATAAACCAAAGCCGTTCATTTTCGACTCAATTTGAAAAAAATTAAATCATCAAATGCCAATTTTTAGGGAAATTCAGGTGTGCAACAAGAAGAAAACAAAGCCAGAAAAGGAATTGGCATTCTATTGACATTTTTACATTACATGTACATTAAAAGATATACTTCTGAATTTTACAATTTCTTAAAAGAGAATCAAAATTAAGTTTGTATCTGCTTAATTAAATACCGGTTTCCAGTGGCAAATATTTCACTGGGTAACCGAATAAAATGGTGTTTGAAATGAAGTACTGATAGGTTAGTGTATATTTTCTGTTACATTGAATGAACATTAAGATTATATGGGTAGGAATTTTGACTTCATTAGACACCTATGAACCCCTAAGAAAGATTTGATGCAAGGGTCCTGTAACATGCAAATTGCACAACATTTTTAGAACACCTGGCTTCTCTTTTTTTTTATTCCTGTGTTTTAATAGTCCACATAGTCAAAGAAGAATCTTCCTCAGAAATTGATCGGTGAGAAAGATGATTCGTACATCACCATAGTTCCTTTACACGAACAAATACTTGTACAAGCCAAACTCTTATATGTTGCTTAATACTGAAGCAGACAAAGCTCATGGAATGAATGGCAGTTTTATACATCATAATATATTCTTTTAGTTTAACATGTTTAAACATTTTAGCGTTGCATAATGCTAACTATGAAAAAAAGTATTATAGCAAATATGTGAAATGTTAATGCCGTGTTGTATTTGAATTATATAGATATAAGAAGATGTGGTATGAGTGCCAATGAGACAACTCTCCATCCAAGTCAAAATTTATAAAAGTAAACCATTATAGGTCAAAGTACGGTCTTCAACACGGAGCCTTGGCTCACATCGAACAGTAAGCTATAAAGGGCCCCAAAAATTACTAGTGTAAAACCTGCGTCTCAAATCAGACTTGGCTCAAGCTAGCGAACAATTGAAACGAGCAATTAGCTAGCGAACACTAAAAACCACAATATCACATAAAACAATCACGTTTTTTTTCGAGCTAGCGAACAATTACAGAGACCAAGCGAACAATTATGAGAATACATACAATCTTAAACAAATACGACAAAATTAACTTAAAACATAAGGGAAACCATACTTCATATATAAAGAATACAATCTTTTCTTTCAGAACAAAATTAATCCATATAAGGCATTCAGTAGACAGCTTGATTATAATGATCATAAGGTCACACATTGACACAATGCGACTTCGGGAAAAAGGAGAAAAGGGGAGGGATGGAAGGGCGGGTGTTACACTTTACTTTTATTTGAAAATTTTGACGACTGAAACTCTTCACCTACAGTTATTCCTTAATTTGACAACAGACGACACCCAATCAAAAGTCGCGTTATATATCATATTGCATCAGAACGCGATATATTTGGTTGTCTTTCTTATATTTGACCCGGCATGACATATTCAGGCGTAAAAAAGGTGTAAGGTCATTGTTAAAAGAGGATGTTCAAAGTGAACGTTTCGTTACAAAATGTATAGGGTGAAACTGATAGATTTATATAACGAATTTCAACTATGGATTTCAACATTACATTTGAAATAGATACAACATTTTTATAATATAATTTAGAAAGTACGATGACATTTGTTCATCCGTATTTTGTTTCACTAATACATCATGTTTCTTTTCCTGATTTTCTTTTCTTTAACATAGCTATAATACTGAATATCTAGAAAGTGTCTAGTGTTAACATTAATGTGAAAACAACACGTTATAAGTTTCATGCGTCAGAAGAGCTTTTCAGGACTTACCTTCACCAGGAACACTCAAAGCCGAATATTTGAAAGCCAAGGCTGTATAAGAACCGAAACAGTTGAAGAGCTATAAGACTATAATGGACCTTGAAAAATAGCCACATCCAACTAAGGTCAACTTTGCCTGAGTATTGCGATCCATTATCAAGATATTTATGTTTTATTGATTGCTGGACAACATTTGATTAATCAACCGTATTAACGATTTGTTATTTCGTCACGATAAGTAATTAAATTGTTTGTAAAAAAAAATTGTCATTGTGATGAATTAAACTTTTCTTTTGTAGTTTGGTTTAGTTTCGAATACCTTTTCAACACTATAGTAATATAGTGGAGATCCTAGCCAACGAAGTTTAAACTTTAATGGACCATCCTACCTGCAGGCTAAATCATGACTTTTCGTTTAGAAAATGTTAAAAGTTTTATTTTGCCTGGTCATAGAATCGAAAAATGGTGCATTTTTTTTAAGTTTGAGGTCAAAGTTCGGTAGTTGAGTTTTCATTAGTTTTTCTGTATTTCACAAGGGGTTATAAAGCGTCAGAGAATAATATTTGAATTTTGAAATAGGCTAGAAATAATTTCTATAATGAAAGAATAAACAATAGCCGTTCATTTTCGACTCAATTTGAAAAAATCAAACCATCAAATGCCAATTTTAGGAAATTTAGGTGTGCAACAAGATGAAAACAAAGCCAGAAAAGGAATTGGCATTCTATTGACATTTTTACATTACATGTACATTTAAAGATATACTTCTGAATTTTACAATTTCTTAAAGAGAATCAAAATTAAGTTTGTATCTGCTTAATCTAATACTGGTTTCCAGCGGCAAATATTTCACTGGGTAACCGAATAAAATTGTTTTGAAATGAAGTACTGATAGGTTAGTGTATATTTTCTGTTACATTGAATGAACATTATGATTATATGGGTAGGAATTTTGACTTCATTAAACACCTATGCACCCCTAAAAAGATTTGCTGCAAGGGTCCTGTAACATGCAAATTGCACAAAATTTTACCGGGCTTCTCTTTTGTATCCCTGTGTTTTAAAAGTCCACATAGTCAAAGAAGAATCTTCTCAGAAATTGATCGGTGAGTAAGATGATTCGTACATCCCCTAGATCCTTTACACCAACAAATACTTGTACAAGCCAAACTCTTATATGTTGCTTAATACTGAAGCAGACAAAGCTCATGGAATGAATGCCAGTTTATACATCATAGAATATTCTTCTACATTAAAATGTTTAAACATTTTAGCATTGCATAATGCTAATTATGAAAAAAGTATTATAGCAAATATGAGAAATGTTAATGCCGTGTTGTATTTGAATTATATGCCTGCGTCTCAAATCAGACTTGGCTCAAGCTAGCGAACAATTGAAGCGAGCAATTAGCTAGCGAACAATTAGGAGGCAAAACTAAAAACCACAATATCACATAAAACAATCACATTTTTTCGAGCTAGCGAACAATTACAGAGATCTAGCGAACAATTATGAGAATACATACAATCTTTAACAAAACAACAAAATTAACTTAAAACAAAGGAAACCATACCTCATATATAAAGAATACAAAACTTTTCTTTCAGAACAAAATTAATCCATATAAGGCATTCAATAGACAGTTTGATTATAATGATCATAAGGTAACACATTGACACAATGCGACTTCGGGGAAAAGGAGAAAAAAGGGGGTGGAAGGGCGGGAGTTACACTTTACATTAATTTTGGATCAATTCATAGAGATTGTGACGGACAACGACTATATAGGTGTTGTAGAGAAACATTGGCACATCGTTTAGAAAAATCTCAAGAGTGGTTTATGATCGAAAATCTGAAGTAAGGGTTAAAAGCTGAAATTGATCCAAAATACGATTAAAGGGAAGGGCAATTTAAGTTAATTTTGGATCAATTTACAGAGATTGTGACGGACAACATCTATATAGGTGTTGTAGAGGAGACACTGGCGCATTGTTAGAAATACTCCAGAGTGGTTTATGTTCGAAAATCTGAAGTTATTATGGTTAAAAACATAAATTGACAAAATGAAATTAGGGTAGGGTACTTTTAGATAATTTTGAGCAAATCATAGAGATTGTGACGGGCAACGACTATATAGGTGTTGTAGAGGAGACATTGGCACATCGTTTAGAAAAATCTCAAGAGTGGTTTATGATCGAAAATCTGAAGTTAGGGTAAAAAACTGAATTTGACGATATGAAATTTGGGGGTAGGGCAATTTAAGTTAATTTTGGACCAATTCATAGAGATTTGGACGGACAACGACTATATAGGTGTTGTAGAGGAGACATTGGGGCATCGTTAAGGAAAATCTCCAGAGTAGTTTATGTTCAAAATCTGAAGTTAGGGTTAAAAACTGAAATTGACAAAAGGAAATTAGAGGTAGGGGACTTTCAGTTAATTTTCGACCATATTATAGAGATTGTGACGGGCAACGACTATATAGTTGTTGTAGAGGAGACATTGGAGCATTGTTTAGGAAAAACTCAAGAATGTTTTACGTTCAAAAATCTGAAGTTAGGGTTAAAAGCTGAAATTGATCCAAAATACGATTAAAGGGAAGGGCAATTTAAGTTAATTTTGGATCAATTTATAGAGATCGTGACGGTCAACAACTATATAGGTGTTGTAGAAGAGACATTGGCGCATCGTTTAGGAAAGTCTCCAGAGTAGTTTATGTTCAAAATCTGAAGTTAGAGTAAAAAACTGAAATTGACAAAAGGAAATTAGGGAGTAGGGCACTTTCAGTAAATTTTCGACCATATTATAGAGATTGTGACGGGCAACGACTATATAGTTGTTGTAGAGGAGACATTGGCGCATTGTTTAGAAAAACTCAAGAATGTTTTGCGTTCAAAAATCTGAAGTTAGGGTTAAAAGCTGAAATTGATCCAAAATACGATTAAAGGGAAGGGCAATTTAAGTTAATTTTGGATCAATTTAAAGAGATCGTGACGGTCAACAACTATATAGGTGTTGTAGAAGAGACATTGGCGCATCGTTTAGGAAAGTCTCCAGAGTAGTTTATGTTCAAAATCTGAAGTTAGAGTAAAAACTGAAGTTGACAAAAGGAAATTAGGGGTATGGCACTTTCAGTTAATTTTCGACCATATTATAGAGATTGTGACGGGCAACGACTATATAGTTGTTGTAGAGGAGACATTGGCGCATTGTTTAGGAAAAACTCAAGAATGTTTTACGTTCAAAAATCTGAAGTTAGGGTTAAAAGCTGAAATTGATCCAAAATACGATTAAAGGGAAGGGCAATTTAAGTTAATTTTGGATCAATTTATAGAGATCGTGACGGTCAACGACTATATAGGTGTTGTAGAGGAGACATTGGCGCATCGTTAAGGAAAAAGTCCAGAGTGGTTTATGTTCGAAACCTGAAGATAGGATAAAAAACTGAAATTGACAAAATGAGTTTAGGGGAGGGTAATTTAAGTTAATTTTGGATCAATTTACAGAGATTGTAACGGACAACAACTATATAGGTGTTGTAGAGACACTGGCTCATCGTTAAGGAAATACTTAAGAGTGGTTTATGTTCGAAAATCTGAAGTTATGGTTAAAAACATAAATTGACAAAATGAAATTAGGGTAGGGTACTTTTAGATAATTTTGAGCAAATCATAGAGATTGTGACGTGCAACGACTATATAGGTGTTGTAGAAGAGACATTGGTGCATCGTTTAGGAAAAACGCCAGAGTGGTTTATGATCGAAAATCTGAAGTTAGGGTAAAAACTGAATTTGACGATATGAAATTTGGGGGTAGGGCAATTTAAGTTAATTTTGATAAATTTATAGAGATTGTGACGGGCAACGACTATATAGGTGTTGTAGAGGAGACACTGGCGCATCGTTAAGGAGAATCTCCAGAATGGTTTATGTTCAGAAATCTGATGTTAGGTTTAAAAACTGAAATGGACTAAAATGAAATTAGGGGAGGTCAATTTATATTAGTTTTGGATCAATTTATTTGAAATGTTTTGTTATGTTATATGAAACATGTATTATCACATTTCTTCCAATGTGTTCTCTTTTCTGTTCCTTAAATAAAACATGAATTTAATTGAAATCTAAAGACTCATGATAGATAATCATGATAATGATTATAGCAAGCTTTTCAAAACAGTTAACAAAATTTTTACGGTAAGAATTTTATTGTGTGAACCATCAAAATTTAAGGTGGATTAATTGGTTTCAGTGACAGATTTCCTCAAAATTTTATAACAAGTTTAATTGTTTCAAATGAAAGATTTATGTGCATCTGTCCAAATTCATTAAACAAAAGTAAACAAGATGTATAGTATCCCTTTGCATTTTCATCCTTAAAATAAAAATAAAGTAATTAAGAACTGGTAGCTGTCAAGACCTATGTTTTTATTTGTAAAATTAATGAGTGTTCATTTGATATAAATAAAACCAAATGAAGTGTAAATCAATCATTAAGCAAACCAACAAAAAGTAACTAAATAATATAAAATTACATTTCAAATAATAGCAGAATTAAATAAGGCATACTGTAAAACATGGTATGGTACGGTGGTATGGTATGTGTTATGGTATAGAGGTATGGTATGAATACCACCATACCATGGTATGCATGAATGGTACCATGGTATGGTATAATGGTATGGTACAAATTACCATTATCATGGTATGAAGCATGGTATGGTTTTTGAAGTAGGAAATTTTGAAAATTAATAAACATATTCTGAAACTGGATTTTATTTATTATCTGTTTTCTTTTCTTTTGACCTATTCCAAAACAACTTTTTTTCAATAAGAAACAGGAACAAAGGTATTTGTTGAAACACAATGTCAAAAAATGTTTATTATTTCGATTCCTTTTTGAATATTTTTTAGGCATTTAGAATCAAACAATTAGTTTAGAAAAGAATGGCCCAAGCACATTCAAAAGATAAGCCAGTTCCTTAGTTAGGATATTGACATACGTTAAGTAAGTTAAGAACTTCAAAGAATAGTTAGCAAAAATCAAAATTGATATCATAGTAGAGCTGATATAGTTTCATTCCTGGAAACCCAGAGCATCAAACATCATTGGCAAATACTTTATCACCAGCTCTACCGATGCTAAAAACCTCATTTGGTAACTGTACTTTAAACAGGTCAAACAGACGTCACCATGGACACGGTGTCGTCTGATAAGGCAGTGTCCCTCATCACCAGACATGACAAATATCCCAAACATGACTCATTCAGATCATCATACTAGTGACAATAGCAATAGTACACATACACAGCCATGTTCAGTTCTCCTTAAAGACATTTTGGATTTTGATGACTCTGAACAACACTGTCTCATTTCGAAATGTGGAACAAATGGCTGCAAAACTTGTGAAATTTTAATAACAGATGCTCAATTCACTAGCAATTTAACTAAAAAGTCTTATTTTACTAGAAGTTACGATGATCTGAATTGTAAATCTATAAATGTCGTCTACGGATTAGAGTGTAACCTTTGCGGATTGGTTTACGTCGGTGAAACGAAAGGAAGGCTAAACAAACGTATGTGCGGCCATAGATCAGATATCAACCTCAATGCAAACGACATTCTGTACCAGCATTTTAATCAGCCTGATCATTCCATCGTTTCTATGACAGTTCGTATTATCGAAAAAATATACCACAAGACTAACAATCCTCAACTTGCAACGCCTCTCCGTAGACAAAAAGAGGACTACTGGATTCGACAATTGGGAACTGCGACACCATATGGTTGCAATGACAAAATTGATGGTATAGGTATTCTATCTAGTCCTTCCTGTAGCTAGGTGAATGTGATGAATATTTTCAACTCTACTCCTCGACGTAGACGCAGTCATGGTCATCGTCATTATACATCACCTACTTTGCATGATGTCTCTATTAATGACTTGCTGCCATTTATACAAAAGCCGTTAGGTATTCATCACATTCGCACGAAACTTTATTCATTACCCTTTCAAAACTTCATTCTCTGTTCAATTTATGTTTGGAAATCACTGTTACAAACCCTCATTCAAACCAATACAAACTTACAGCTATCATTTCGGATATTGCAAGTCGCAGACTTTTCAAACCAGTTCGCATTGGAAAAGATGAAAAGAGAAAAGATCTTTTCTTAAACTTTCCTTTGCCAACAAAGGACTTGATGGCGTCAACTTAGGCAATATCCTTCATCATAAATTAGTCCAGTCGAAAATACCTCCTTATTTTAAAGATCAGTCTGTACCAATAATTTCTTATACCTATACCAAACCAATTGCAACTAAAATTTTCAATTACAAACACGTTTTGCAGGATCTCAACATTGACGACTTCAAGTCTAAACCTCCTGATTGCACCTGTGCTAGTTCCCAATTCACATATAATCCGGCTGGCCACGTTATTACCGGATACCTTAACATTGTCAATAACTCTTCCTGCGAAATTTGTTATCTAAAGGTCCGAAATATCGTGAGCCTAAATCCATCAATTGGAAATACAACTTCAAAATATTGATGGATTCAGTCGAGGATTATGCCAGGCAATGGGCTAAACGCGAGAAAGAAGACGTAGATACTCTTTCCGAATGGATTAAGGCTGTGAGGTCGTTGATACAAATCCGAATTAAGAAACTAAATGGGTCTTTCAATACCCACGCTACGTCAATTTTAAAACCTAAATGTTGCAAAACACTTGTCCTACCTCCATGACAAATATGTTGTTGTTCCCGTTTTTGTGTGTAAATATCATTACATAAACTGCTTGATAAATGAATTAGGTATTGACAATTCACTTTGAAACTCAACATATACCCCCACGACATTTACCAACGAGGAAATCCTGGATATTTATAGGTCTGTTCTATGTTCCTTTGGAATTTCAACCAAAGATGAAGATCTGGATCTTCCATCACTGTATTGCATACCTAAATTGCATAAGTGTCCTTACAAATAACGTTATATTGCTGGGTCTTCCAAGTGCTCCACGAAACCTCTTTCTAAATTATTAACATCTATTTTATCAGCAATCAAAGCCGGGCTCCAAAGTTATTGTGAAACTGCCTATTCTAGAGGTGGTGTGAATCAGATGTGGATACTAAAAATTCCAAAAATCTTTCAGAGTACATACAATCTAAGACTCTCTCATCTTGCAATAGTATTAAAACATTTGACTTTTCTACACTTTACACAAGTAT
Source organism: Mytilus coruscus (assembly GCA_017311375.1). Classification (NCBI taxonomy): domain Eukaryota; kingdom Metazoa; phylum Mollusca; class Bivalvia; order Mytilida; family Mytilidae; genus Mytilus; species Mytilus coruscus. Next base: position 49,456,515 of record CM029601.1, read on the forward strand.
TCCCATTCCAAACTAAAAGACAAATTGAAAGAGTTGGTATTACTGTGTTTCATTAAAAGAATGGCGAACGTAGATACAAGTATCTTGTCTTGGGAGGATAAATCCTATTTTGTAAAGAATCACTCTGATTCAAACAAAAATTCTCTGAAACTGACATTATCAAGATTTCTTGATTGACAACATATTTGTTATGTTTGGAGGACGTGTTTTCAACAGACTGTCGGGATTCAATGGGAACCAATTGTGCCCCTCTTCTTGCCACTTGTTTCTTTATTATTATGAGGCTGACTTCATACAGGAACGTCTTAGGAAGAAAGATAAGAAGTTAACAATATCCTTTAACTTTACGTTCCGCTATATAGATGATGTTCTCTCACTAAATAATACAAAATTTGGTGACTATGTTGAACGAATCTATCCCATCGAACTAGAGATAAAGGATACTACAGATACAGTTAAGTCTGCCTCATATCTTGACTTACATCTAGAAATTGACAATGAGGGTCGGTTAAAACAAAACTTTACGGCAAAGAGATGATTTCAGCTTCCCAATTGTGAACTTTCCATTTCTATGTAGCAACATTCCAGCAGCGCCTGCATACGGAGTATATATCTCCCAATTGATACGATATTCCCGGGCTTGTATTTCCTATCATGATTTCCTTGATAGAGGATTGCTGCTCACAAGGAAGCTATTAAACCAAGAGTTCCAAATGGTGAAGTTGAAATCATCCTTCGTAAATTTTACGGACGCCATCACGAGTTGGTTGACCGTTACGGAATAACCGTTTCACAGATGATATCGGATATGTTCCTTATGTCGTAACTACAATACCCTTCCCTTTTCACGAATGTGACCTACCGAATTAGACTTTTACCGGATTTGTAATAACATTAGCAACACAACGGGTGCCACATGTGGAGCAGGATCTGCTTACACTTCCGGAGCACCTGAGATCACCCCAATTTTGGTGGGGTTCGTGTTGCTTAGTCTTTAGGTTTCTATGTTGTGTCATCTGTACTATTACTTGTCTGTTTGTCTTTTATTTTTGGCCATGGCGTTGTCAGTTTGTTTTCGATCTATGAGTTTGACTGTCCCTCTGGTATCTTTCGTCCCTCTTTTCAAGTAACATGTGACAGCAAGTGTCCAAGATGGAAACTGTATAAAGTATGCTCCCATTCGATTGCAGCAGCAGAACACTGTACATCACTTGAAAAGTTTGTTAAATGGTTCAAAACCAAAATCATTAGTTTAAATCTTACAGGTCTTGCAAATTTAAATATGCCTTGTGGAAGAGGTAAAAACCACACAAAGCAACACAGAAGCGGAAAGGAAGGCCATTAAAATCAACGAAAAGCTTTAACTTATTTGGATGATCATGATCAACCAAAGTTCCAGCTCAAGACCACCCGATGGAGGATGTATAATATATTTTCTTAAAGATTGTGACAATAAAGTGTCGAAATGCTATGGATAAAGGAAACTTAAAACATGAAGGACAAATACCCCAACCAGCAGTGGATTTAGTTGTTGCATCGCGAGGGAGACGTGAATATTTCAAAGATGGCACAAAATGTTATATGGAGAAATAAACAATATTTATTTTCATCTGTCTGAACAATGCATCAAGTCAAAAATACTTTTTGTTCCATCATTAGTATATGTAGCACCATATGTGGTGAGTCAATTTCAACAGAATCATAAAGATTTGCTTGATCAATGCAGTATTACATATAACATATAAGTATACTCTTTCTGTAAAGATATTTGGAATGTATGTCGTTTTTGTTTGTTTTTTTTTGTTGTTTATTATATGCTATACTATCTTATGAAGTTTGATATTGAAATTAAGATTTTATTTCCATGAAAGTCAAAGCTTAATTAGATTTTTTTTGCTGCGAAGCAATTATCTAGATTTAAGAAAATATTCTGTTTGGAGGGTATCTAGTACCAGTACACGTAGTTTTATATTTCACTAAAATAATTAAATGGTTTGCATGTGCATTTGCGCAAATACAAAATTTCATTCCTGGTACCTATGATGAGTTTAAAGACCAGGGCTGATATGCATAAAACTACTTATGTTAAGATTTGTTCCGAACGGACGGATTTTCTACATGTCCTACGATAAATTAGTACTATGATTGGATATCTTAACTTTAGTGGTTTTATGCATATCAACCCAGTTTTTTTTGTTTATATTTGTAGATAGTGTGAAGGGACCGAGTTAAAAGATATTTCATACATGTATATTTCTTATTCTACAACAAACTGAAATATAAATCATAAATAATATTAAAAGAAGACACATTCTTTGATTGATATAGTATATTATCTATTCCTTCATGCAACAATTTTCACATATAAAAACATGTGGTATCTATCAACTAACATAGTATTATATGAGTGACAGTTTAATTTGAAAGTATGGTGTTTTCTAATTGATGCAGCAGATGCATTCACCTTTTATTCACTTTTTAAATGTGATTTCTTGGGTATACATGTAGACACACAGAATATGCAACTGTTGAAAGTGTCATATTTCAAAAGAATATAAAAGTTGGTCATTGACAGAAGGTTAAGCAATAAAACGTTAACTACATTATCTAGATTATAATCATAAGATATGCAGCATTTCCCAAAATTTCAAAGAATAATTGACAAAATTTTCAATGTTTTAAGACGGGACATAATATTTATCTTATCTTAACTTTCTGGTTATCTGAGATGTTTAAATTGATTTTTCTCTTGTTTTCTGTTCACAAATTTATGTAAGTGATCTGTTTTGTCTACATCCACTTTTTGTTAGTAATATTTTCTTTTCATAAATAAAACAGATACATAATGTCAGCCTATTAAAAAAATCATGTTTCAAATTACCTTGATGAACTTTTCAAAATTTCCTACTTCAAAAAACCATACCATGCTTCATACCATCAAATTATACCATGGTATAGTAATTTGTACCATACTATGGTACCATTTATGCATACTATAACCCATACCATACCATCGTACCATAACATGTTTACAGTATGCCCAAAATTAAATATTAAGAAAAAACTCATCTTATTCCATTCCCATTGAATAAATTCTAAACGTAGATTGAGAGAAAAATATTTATTTGTTTGCATGTTCACAAATAAGCATTGATCTATAGAAAAGGCAAAACGTAAGCGTTTTATAATTGTACCTTTCGTTTTCTTACCCAAACTTGCGATTTCCGAACATAAACCATTCTGGAGTTTTTTTCTTTTCAACACACCAATGTCTCTTATTAATCACCTAGTATATAGTTGTTGCACCTCAAAATCTCTATAAATTGGTCCAATATCAACTTAAGGTATCCGACCCCACTATTTTGGTTTTGTCAATTTCAGTTTTTATTAACCTTAACTTCAGATTTTCGAACATAAACCATTCTAGAGTTTTCGCTAATATATCTTATTCATCACCTATAAAGTCGTTACCCGTCACAATCTCTATAAATTGATCAAAAATCAACTTAAGGTATGCCAACTCCCCCTCTAATTTTCCTTTTGTCAATTTCTGTTTAATTTACCCAAAGTTCAGATTTTCGAACATAAACCATTCTGGAGCTGTTCCTAATAGAAGATACACCGGTGTCTCCTCTACATCACCTATACAGGCGTACCCCGTCGTTTTATCTATAAATTGATCCAAAATCAGCTTAATGTACCCCCTCCCCCCTATTTTTTCTGTCAATTTCAGTTTTATTTTACCATAACTTCAGATTTTCGAAGATAAACCATTCTGTAGTTTTTCTTAAACATTTTGCCGATGCCTGTTTTAAATCACCTGTATAGTCGTTGCCTGTCACAATCTCTTTAAATTAGTCCAAAATGAACTATAGGTACTCAACCCTCCCTATTGTCAATTTCAGTTTTTTCCCCTAATTTCAATTTTTTGAACATAAACCATTATGATATTTTTCCTTAACAATACGCAAATGTCTCCTCTACATTACCTATATAAATGTTGTCCTTCACGATCCCTATAACTTGGTCAAAATTAGACTTAAGGTACACCCTCCTAATTTCCGCTATGTCAATTTCATTTTTTACCCAAACTTCAGATTTTCAAACATAAACTATTCTGGAGTTTTTCCTAAACAATGCTCCGATGCCTGTTTTACATTACCTTCATAGTCGTTGCCCGTCACAATCTCTATATATTGGTCCAAAATTAATTTAATATACCCCACTCCCTCCTATTTGCGATCTGTCAATTTCAGTTTTTTTCCCCTAATTTCAGATTTTTGAACATAAACCATTCTGGAATTTTTCCTAAACAATATGCAAACATCTTCTCTACATCACCTATATAGTTGTTGTCCGTCACAATCTCTATAAATTGGTCCAAATCAACTTCAGCTTAATTTACCCCACCCCCTAATTTCGCTTTGTCAATTTCAATTTTTTTTACCCTAACTTCAGATTTTCGATCATAAACCATTAAGGAGTTTTTTCCTAAAGAATATGCCGATGCCAGTTTTACATCACCTATACAGTCGTTGCCCGTCACAAACTCTATAAATTGGTCCAAAATCAGCTTAATGGAGCCCCTTTTATCGATTTGTCAATTTCAGTTTTTTACCTTAACTTTAGATTTTCGAACATAAACCATTCTGGAGTTTTCCTAAACAATACACCAATGTCTCTTTACATTACCTATATTGTCGTTACCCGTCACAATCTCTATAAATTCATGAAATTTGGCCAAAATCAACTTCAGGTACGCCACCTCCTTATTTTCGTTTTGTCAATCTCATTTTTTTTACCTGAACTACAGATTTTCGAACATAAACCATTTTGGAGTTTTTCCAAAACAATACGCTAATGTCTCCTCCACATGACTTATATAATCTTTGCCCGTCACAATCTCTACAAATTAGTCAAAAATCAACTTAAAGTACCCCACCCCTATTTTCGCTTTGTCAATTTCAGTTTTTTTACCCTAACTTCAGATTTTCGAACATAAACCAGTCTGGAGTTTTGCCTAAACAACACACTAATGTCTCTTTAAATAAACTCATCATAGATACCAGGACTGAAATTTTGTATTTGCGCCAGACGCGCGTTACGTCTACAAAAGACTCATCAGTGACGCTCGAATAAAAAAAGTTAATTAGAACAAATAAAGTAAAGTGTTTGCCAAATACAGCTAAGGTAATCTATTCCTGTGGTAGAAAAGCCTTAGTATTTCAAAATGTAAAGTTTTGTAAACAGGTAATTTATAATTATGACCATATCAATGATAATTCATGTCAACACAGAAGTGCTGACTACGGGGCTGGTGATACCCTCGGGTAATAAAAACTCCACCAGCAGTGGCATCGACCCAGTGGTTGTAACATCAACTATATAGTCGTTGCCCGTCACAATCTCTATAAATTGGTCCAAGTCAGCTAAATGGACCCAGTCCAAATTTTCGATTTGTCAATTTCAGTTTTTTAACCTGTAACTTCAGATTTTCGAACATAAACCATTCAGGAGTTTTCCCTAAACGATGTGCCGAAGCCTGCTGTACATCACCTATACAGTCGTTGCCCGTGACAATCTCTATGCATTGGTCTAAAATCAACTTAAGGTACGCCAACCCTCTATTTTTGTTTTGTTATTTTTTTTCAGATTTTTGAACATACAGCAGTCTGGAATTTTTCCTAAACAATACACCAATGTCTCTTTTACATCACCTATATAATCGTTGCCCATCACAATCTCTATAAATTGGTCCAAAATCAGCCTAATGGACCCCCTATTTTTGATTTGCCCATTTCATTTTTTTTAACCCTAACTTCAGATTTTCAAACATAAACCATTCTGTAGTTTTTCTTAAACAATACGCCAATGTTTCCCCTACATCACCTATCGTTGCCTGTCGCTATCTCTAGAAATTGATCCAAAATAAACTAACATATATACATATACATAATTGATCGCTACGTCTCTGCAAAGATTTGTATACTCTACAAATCCTTGGTCTCTGTAATTGTTCGCTAGCTCTAAAAATATGTGATCGTCTGATGTGAAATTGTGGTTTTTAGTTCTTCCTCCGAATTGTTCACTAGCTAATTATTCGCTACAATTGTTCGCTAGCTTGAATCAAATTCAAATTAGAGGTAGCGTCCTTGTCTCAAGGGCGGGATTTGGTGGGTTCGATCCCTGCCCGAGTCAAACAAATTACTTCAAAAATTAGTTTTTGCTGCTTCTCTACTAAGCACACGCTTCAGTAAGCGATAAGAACAAAACCTGTTCGATTCAGAGTCAGCATAATAAGTCAGAAAATATTCATGTCATCCATTGGATTGTTACCTTGGGGGTAAATATTGTATTTGTTACTTTTATGTCATTAGTATGTTCATATGCCTGGATTGAAATTGTTTGCATTCATAAAGTTATCTTCAGAAATACCCCAGGAAAGTTATCAACCTGTTTATATAAAAGTCATGTACTAGACCTACTTTATCTACTCGTTATTATGCTATAACTTAGCATGCCATTAAACTTGTATACACAATGACAAATAAAGACACAAAATATGAAAAACATATATTTGTCTTGGAGTTCGCTATTATTGTTGATACATTTTATACAGTAAAGTTTTATACCGAATTTTTGAAATACTACTCTAGAAATCTTCAAAAAGATTGAATGTTGCATTCTACCTTTTTATTTACTTGTTTTTACTGTTGGCTTGGATCAGAATAAAACTACATATTTGGGGTGTACATTGATACAAAGAAGATGTGTTGTTGTTAGATCTCGTTATGTTATCCTGTTTCATCGTAGATGTGCATAATGTGTCCCCGCAGAGAAAACCCCAAAACGATCGTCGTTGTATGTAGACGTAATATAAACTGCCCGATAATGGAATAAGGTATTCACAATACAATTTTAAATATGATTACTAAAGAATGTGTTCTATATTTAAAGATTGGATGACCCTCAGGTTTGAGCAGAATTTTTTTTAAAACTTTCATTCTTATATATACATATAAAAATAAGAAGATGTGGTATGATTGCCAATGAGATAACTCTCCACAAGAGACAAAAAGACACAGAAATTAACAACTATAGGTCACCGTACGGCCTTCAACAATGAGTAAACCCATACCGCAAAGTCAGCTATAAAAGGCCCCGAAATGACAAATGTAAAACAATTCAAACGCGAAAACTAACGGCCTGATTTATGTACAAAATAATGAACGAAAAACAAATATGATATACAGCAACAAACGACAACCACTGAATTACAGGCCCCTGACTTGGGACAGGCACATACAGATGCGAATGTAAGTTTATTAATTTCTTGCGTCCGAAGCGTTTTTATGGCTTTACTTTTTCAGGGACGCTTAATCCCAAATATTTGAAATCCAAGGATGTTTGAATACTCGAATATGCGAGTACTTATGTGACAAAAATGGACATAAAAGAATAACCAAATTCATTTAAGGTCAGCATTACCTGAGATAGTTGGAACCTTAGTTTCTTAGTAATTTTTTAATTTATCAACGGAGAACAGTATGGTATAAATTATGACATTACCGAAGTGTGATATTTGGGGACAATTTAGATTTTGACTCTGCGATGAGGCAAATACTAGTAAAATGTATTCAACATCTTAAGTAGTGAAAGTTTTTTTTTCTTCAGTATTTTATAATTTAATGATAGATTTTTTTGTAAACATATTTCATTGTCTAAATAAACAATAGAATTGGATACAAGTTATAACAACTTAACATAATCTTCTCCAAATAATTACAATATAAAAAATTTCAAGATAGCAGCAACTATATATTAGATATAAGATAGCCAAACAGGGACTTCAATTTTTACAACTGTTTTAAAGCTGTACAAAAGAACCAATTAAACAGATACACAGCTAGGAGAAAGCTACCAAAGGGATGTTCAAACTCAGAAGTCGAAAACAAACTTACAATTCCATGGCCAAAAAACGAACCACGAACAAAAGGTAAACAGTATACAAATCACACAACATAGAAATTAAAGACTGAGCGATACGAACCCCACCAAAATCCGAGGATGACCTCAGGTGCTCCATAAAGGTAAGGAGATCCTGCTCCATATGTGGCACCCGTAGTATTGCTCATGTAAGTACAAACCCGGTAATAAATCTAATTCGGTAGGTCAAATTTGAGAAAAAGAGGAAGCGTTTGTGGTTCCGACAATTGGAACATATCCGTCGTCATCTCTGAAACAGATATTTCATAACGATCAACCAACTCGTATTGGCGTCCTTAAAATTTTCGAAGGGATGATTTCAATTTCACCACTTGAAACTCTTGGTTTGACAACTTCTTTGTAAGCAGTAATTATTCATCAAGAAAACCATGATAGGAAATGCAAGCTCTGGAATATAGCGTCAACTGCGAGATAAATACTACATATTTAGGCGCTGCTGGAATGTTGCTACATAGAAATGTAGTCAGTAATTGCATTTTATTCCCGTGCTCCTTTTTTTATCGAAGGATTATCGTTATTTTGTGAAACCAGCGAGGTGCCGATAAAAACATTACCCAACCCTTTATCAATCCTATCATACATTTTTTTTTACATAAAGTAGATCTTAAGTCTATTTAAAGGCATACGATACAGTTACGATAATGTTATTTTTCACGACCTCAAACGATGACATATCGGGAAAAGATGCATTTTAGACAGATTTTTATCATTCAAACTGATTTGACTTGAAAACGAGTTCATGGAACCTTCTTTTTAAAAATGATATTTGGCTTGATTATGCATAATGATTGTTTGTGCCAATGTTTATGAACAAATCACCGATGAATTGTTTTTTTAGATTAGATAAATAAACAGCAAAAATGCCGTTCTTTGACTAAAATCATGAAAATGTGATAAAAATGAATAATTTCCAAAGAAAAGTTACACAAATTCAAAGCATGCTTACGTAGAGAAGATATTCCAGATGCTTTTACAAAAATCCGCTTGCGTTTATATTTTGAAACGAAAAAGTAAAGTATGTCTTTCCAAAGATAGAAATTTCCAAGAAACCGAAATTTTCAGTAAATGTCTAAAATTTCTACCCATGTATTTCTAAAAGTAGCACATGAAGATATATCTTTTATTGCATATTTGAATTGACTAGGTGAAAAATAGCTTGCATGCAAACTTTCGTCAAAAATTCACCTAAGGATCAAAACTGTATCATATGACCTTAATGGAGAGATATAAATTTGACAAATATCCGATGCATTTACGACTTTGGTTTTAAATTGCATCTGAAATACAAATTTACATCTGATAATCTTTAGATAACTGTGATATATCAGGCAATGTTAACATATATTTAGTTTTAAGTTTATAATCCTTTTCGTTCATGTGACCCGCTACAACATTTCTATCTTACAGAGGTATACAATCTGTGTGAGATAAACGACTTTAAGTATAAGTTGTAAACCTCTCTTATCTGAGCGGCGTTAGCGCCGAAGATATGAGAGGATGACATCTGATTTACATAGAAGTAATAAATAAATATTTTATCTTTTTTCTTGTACTAAAAAGAGCAATTAGATTTGATTAAACAGGAAAAGTTTTATTATCTCCAATTTTCCAGATGCAGTATTGAACACTTTCTGAAGATGTTTTGTAATTATGGATTTCGAACTAAATATTAATTGCGTCTATTTTTCTGTCGTGAAATTGATACCTTAACACTGCTTTAGTATGGCAATATGAATTTCTTTACTATCTTGTCTTTTTCTGGTTTAATTGCCAAAATCTGAACTTTTTGCTGATAAATGATAACACTTCTATGTAATTCATTTTGTAACAGAGCAATCAAGTTTATTTTTATAATGAATTGAAAGTTTGAATGTCTTTAATCACTATATAGGAAATAGCATTTTTGGAAACTCTGGTATATTTTACTTCTTAAAATCGGTGTCTCATAAATCATTGAAAATTTATTAAAGCACTATTGTGTTGTATTCTGTTCATTGATGCATTGTACTTTTTTAGGTTTTAAAAAACATATTATTTAATATCAATAAATAATTCCATGCTACTAGATAATTCCCAAATTTGTTTTTTACAATAAAGAAGTTCGTTAATCGAATGACTTTGAACATGCTGTTCAACTTTGATTGATTTGGCTGTGCAGCTGTTTTGATTCGAGCGCCTTTGATGCGCCTTATGTATACGAAACAAGTGCATGGCGTACCAAATTATAAGCCTGGTATCTTTCAATTGATGATTGTTTTTAGATAACTTGAAACAACTGTTGAAAACGTTTTGCATGTATCTTCATGAAAGAAAGTTGCAGTTATTTTCTATCTAATGGAATAAATTTAGTGAATTGAGATGTACAATTACTTTCTTTCTTTCTTAAATAATGTTTTCTAATGTAACATCTTATGAACTGTAAAACCAGTAAAGGGAGTATTTTTACCAGGAGAATATTTGTAAACAAAAGAAAGAGTGAGCTTAAAGTTTTTTTTTTTATTACTAGTCTGAGTACTCTCCTATGCTATATGTTATTACGAAAATGATTATAGATGTCATATTCTATGTTATAATGCACATAAACATTGCAATTTAAAAAAAGCAAATGTGGCCAAATAGTATATAAATTAAAAGTTAACCAAAACAAATACACATTTATAGCTGCTATCAGATAGTTTCTTCAATTTCTTCTAGATTTAATTGAATGATTTTTAATTGTCGTTCGATTTATTTGTGATGATGGTTAAACACTTTTCTCTGGCTAAGTAAAGTACATACATGATGCATTAGTTTTGTTTTGTTTGAATTGGAAATTGAACATATTGATAGAGTTTCAAGGAGTATAGCATTCAAAAGTATCTGATCTATAGAATTTTCATAATTAGAATCACAAATGAAATTAAATGCAACTTATAAAATGCATATATTAGACGTTATGTTTTAAACTACTTCAAATTAAATGTAACGCTTCTTAAGCTATATGTGGTAGAGACAAGAATCATTAGTGTAAGTCAAACTTAAAAGACAAATAAAAAGAACCAACTACTAAAGTCGCCGTCATGCAATTGGCATTGGGTTTTTAATAAAATATTTTTAAATCTATTAATCACCATCAAAGGTAGGTCAGTAATGGTTTTTTGGGAATATTTTAAGTTCCGCTTCGTGAAAAACAAACGTCTCCACGGATAAAATTGATTGAAAGGTTTAAAATATTTGATAAAAAAGACGGTGTCAATTTCAAATGACGGCGACAATACAAGCTATTATTGAGACATATTTTATAACTAAATAACACCAAGTTTAGATTATCTATGATGAGTTTATTTACTTAGCGCATGAAAATAGTTAATCGGGTACTTCGTAAATTAATGCGGTCGTAACTCAAGTCGAAAAGCACTCATCGTATACTTCTATGTCGATATACACAAAGACCAATAACGCCGTTATTTTAACAAACGTCATATTAACTCGATAGGTTTTTTTTCTAAGTGTATGTACTGGAAAAATATGCAATAAGTCAATGTATTACTAGATTCCACACGAACCTGGTAATATCGTGGCTATTCACAAATCATGACGCTTAAAATATATACCGATCCAACCAGCTTGTACTTAACAATTACCAATACACTGAAGAGAGCTCCCAACCGTTTTTGGTGGAGTTCATTTTTCTTAATCTATAGTTTTCTGCAATGTTTATGTGGATTGCCACATGTATGTTTTCTTTTGGCAACGATGTTGGCCATCTTTCTCATGCATGTTGTATTCTGATTCCTCGGTTGACGTCGTCTCACTTATTTATTAAACAGCATTACAAGAAAACGAATTTATTTGATGTATGTGAAGCCCTTTTCGTCAGTAGAGCGCAAAATATGCCAAATTTCGAAAATGTTAAATTTTGAAGAGTTGTAAATTCAAAGAGTCGTACAAGGGGCCCAAAATGCTCGAGGAGAATCTTTGCGTTGATTTAATATCATTACAACTCAATGTTTTATAACTTTATTGCGATTAGAAATTTTTCAAGCATTAAAATCAATTAATAATATATCAGTCAGTCTTAAAGCCCTAGATTACAATCCAAAACTTATCACGGCAACTTGTTGTCTACTAGCACTAGCATCTTGCTCTTCACCAGTATATAAATCGCTCCAGCCATAAATACAATTACAAGATACAGAAATAAATATTATGCACCGTAGATGCATAAACAGATTTATTTCTTCCAATGGATATTCGGAACGATATCAAACTTGTTTTTGTTAACTGGCAATATATGTTCTTGAGAGGTCAAGATATTCAATGACGAACATTATTGATTTGTTGTGTCATTGTAATTATCGACGGACATGATGATAGTTTATTTGGTGTCATGTATTGTAGAGATGAGATAAAGATGAGATAAACAAAAATGAGACTAACTTCGACCGAATCTGACAATTATAATGCATCGATAACTCGACTAATCGTACGAGGAAATACATTTGCTTCCTGTCATAGCGGACAAACTCAACATATAATTAAAATAGTTGACAGTCTCCACTATTTGCGAATAGAAAGCTTTTCTAACCGTTACAGATCAAGAGTGTTTATATGCTTAGTTAACGTTCGGCGCGATTTTGCGAGATAAAAATGTTTCACGGCATTATTGTTTTCGAAATTTAAAACTTACCAATAGTAGATATTTCGATATTTTAGAAGCGAACGACTTCATCCAAGTCCTTCCAGTGTTCCTCTTTTATTTTAAATAGAAATAAATCGGTGATTTCCATTTTAATGGAGCCGTGTTATAGAACCACCTATACGTGTATAATTATTTTTACATGTTTAAATACTAAATTGCAATGAAAGAGTATACCATCAGGACATGCGATACCGGGAAGACCATTTTTTTCTTATCTGGACATTTTCTGAGGTAGTCTCTTGTATTGCTAATGTGCTTTGTTTATATGCCTTTTTGTTTTTCTTTCTTGACATATTTGTTTGTTTTCATAGTGATTAAGATCATAACACAATGTTGACTGCTGTACCCCTATTTTTGACATTTTTACCTATTATGTCTATTTGTTTTGTTCGCACATCGTTATAATGGAATTTTATGCGACAGTCATACAAGTGAGAGGTTTAGCTAGCTATAAAACCAAGTTTAATCCACCATTTTCTACATAAGAAAATGCCTGTACCAAGTCAGGAACATGACAGTTGTTGTTCATTCGTTTGATGTGTTTGAGCTTTTGATTTTGCCATTTGATTAGGGAATTACCGTTTTGATATTTCCTCAGAGTTCGGTATTTTTGTTATTTTATTTTTTTTATACACTGTTTGGCGTTCAGTCCCTAAATAATAGTTTCGATGCAATAACTTTCTTGCAACCCATGCAGAAAAAATAAAAATAAAATACAAACTGTCTCCTGTGCCTTCAATATATGTCGCGAAGTGGCTACGAGCATCAAATACTTAAATAATGACAATGTTAAATGTATTTCCACATACAAAAAAACTACAGACCAATAAAAAAGACTAGCAGGTTATTTTATTAATTGCTTCCACTGTATTGTTTATATATATATAGGTATGAACGTTGTTTTTCAATTTAGACTTGTTTATATATATATATAAATATTTAGTGTATTGTTTTCTGTTTAGTATTAAATTTATAATTAAGATCCATTTATTACATCGGTGATCCGTTTATTTGGCAATCGCCAATGGCAGTCAGCAGGGTTTAAGAACATTTGTTGTTCGACCTGTTAGTCAAATGCGTTTTGTTAAAATATACTTTTTCACTTTTTTGGTCTTTTGGAAAATGTTGTTTGTGCTGTATTTAGCCCCCTCTAACAAGAAATTTGTTTTGCATGCACACGTATAAAAATTGCGGTTTTTATCCGACGCAATCATAGGTTTGAACATTGTTTTTAATTTAGACTTGTTTATATTTTTTCGTTTGGGCTTGTATTATATTTGCCTTCGGGTTTATATGATCCGTTCATCCTATTTTGACTCCTCAAAATTCAAGAGTCTATCCTAAATTGAGGTAAATTGTATGGCTTTCCAAATACCGTTTCGATTCCTAACATCACTAAACAGACATTAATTGTCGAAATCCGGATATGGTGTACAAAAACCTTTGCACCTTTTGTTTGCAGTATATCATCTTTTCCGCAAGTGTATTGTTTTCTGTTTAGTATTAAATTTATAATTAAGATCTATTTATTACATCGGTGATCCGTTTATTTGGCAATCGCCAATGGCAGTCAACAGGGTTTAAGAACATTTGTTGTTCGACCTGTTAGTCAAATGCGTTTTGTTAAAATATACTTTTTTCACTTTTTTGGTCTTTTGGAAAATGTTGTTTGTGCTGTATTTAGACCCCTCTAACAAGAAATTTGTTTTGCATGCACACGTATAAAAATTGCGGTTTTTATCCGACGCAATCATAGGTTTGAACGTTGTTTTCAATTTAGACTTGTATATATATAAATATATATAATGTCTAAAAATAGCAACAATCAACATCCAATCTATTTAGGCGTGGATCAGTTTGTAAAATAAACTGATACAGTTACTGAATTAAAATTATATAAATGTCTAAGGATATAACTTAAACACGCTAATTGATACATTAAAAAGTTCTATTAGATTTTAAATAGAAATACGCAATAATCGCTAGACAAACTAGCTTCATTAGGCGTGTGCATCTCTCAAGGTGAAATCGGATGCATGACAAAAAAAATATGTTTGTAGCTTAAACTACACAAAATTTGAGTAAAAGTTTAACATGTTTAACTTTTACTCAAATTTTGTGTAGTTTAAGCTACAAAATATTTGTTTTGTCATGCATCCGATTTCACCTTGAGAGATGAAAACAATATTCAAAGATCTAATTGAGACCGGTAGACATCGAATAAAAATCAAAAATAATCTTATGGTCATGTGTGTTCAGGAAAACCAACAAAAACGAATTAACTCGGTCAAATTACACTTAAAATGCAAGTCAAACGACTACATTTGAAATATAGTGGAAAATGTCGGAAACCTGTGTCCAAAACCCAATGCTTGAAAGATCGTCTCGAGAGTTATACCTTGGACATTATGGATAAAATGTTTCTGTATATGAATACATATGAAGTTTGTATACAGGCAAATAAAATACCCGTTTATTTACAAAAACATAGTATGTTAAACGGGTATTCATAAATAAATAATATTGAACTTTATTTCACTGTTGTCCAGTCTGATGTTTGGCTAGAACTGACCAACAAGGGAAAATATTCCTGCTTAATCTCTATATCACGAAATATTAAATACATATACATGTATGAAGTACCCGTATTAATATATAGTATTCACTAGTACTGTTATTACATTAATTTCCCACGATTCTACCGAATCGTGGGAAATTATAATTAAAAATGTTTTTAAAGATTTAAATATGATAGATGTTAAATTTCATAGTTGGGAAATACACAAGGAAGTGTTGCTAGGGAAAATGTTAATAATTTCCAATAAAAAGTACGGTAAGCTTTACGGGTCATGAATAAATTGTAACGTGTAAAAGAAATTAAACCACATTTGTTAAAGGCGGATATAAATCGAGGAAATTGACTTTGGAAATATTAATATGAATTAGACAATTATTCAGACTAATAGAGCAAAATCTTGTGAAATAAAATGTGTATTCCTGTGAAATAAAATGTGTATTCCTGTGAAATAAAATGTGTATTCCTGTGAAATAAAATGTGTATACTTAAGAATTAATTCATGCAAGTCATACATTTTGTTATCATTTTTACATGGCCTTGGCTATATATTCGTTAATTCAAAATATACACATTTAATTTTACAAGAGTTAAAGCATGAAAACATATGTATAACATAATCCTAGTGACTTATATGAAACAAACACTGCCCGAGTTTATTACTTAAAGCATGGCCAAGTTAGAAGTTTTCCATAAATAAAATTTTCGATACAATTTTGCAATATTTTATTTTTTAATTATTAAATACATTTTTTTTGTAAAGCAATAATTTGATAATAAATCATTTACAACACATGATAAAGCCATTTATTAAAAAAAAAACCAATCATTTCAATTATATAGAAACTGATTATTTTGCAACCAAGGTCAGAGTGAAGTGAAGTGAAAAGCTAGCGTCATAAGTAAAATAGCCTTTATTTCAAGTGCTCTGTAAAAATTTCACATCTGACATCTGTTTGAAAACGATGGTTTACTATTCTGGCTAAATGAACACAGAGTAAACGGGCGCATTTTCATTTGAACGCGTTAACTTAATTTTAGTAAACGCACGAAATTCAAGATACACCTGTTGTGTACAAGGCACGTGTTTGTTCTAATAACTTTATTCTAATAAATTTGTTTGTTGTGATGGGACAATATAAGGATAAAATCAATTTCATTTTCGCTTATCAATGACAAAAGGAGAAGAAGAGAAATTGTTTTAACCCTGCAGTTGTAGAACTGTTAGAATTAAAAAAGGTTTGTCATTTTCTTTATGTAACCGAGACATTTTTAAAACATAGACCCATCCAGGTCTCTTGTTAACAGGGATTCAGACAGACTTTATAATTAGAATCAATTTAGATTTGTTATTCAAATGTCGTCAGGACAATTGTTAAGAATTAAACTTTTCAAAGTCAGCACGTTAAGAAAAAGATTGGCAAATCTCCTGAGAACGTTGCCTAGCTGAATCACTGTGATAGCTTAAAATCGAGCTCTCCCAGGCAAAATTGACCTTAGATTGAGTCTGTTATTATTTAAAGGTCCCTTTTGGTTGATAAAGCTCTTCACGTGTTTCGGTTCTTATACACCATTGGTTAAAACATGTTTGGCTTAAAGCATTCTCGATAAAGATAAAAAAAATCGTTTGGTGCGCATATAATCTTTATAATGTGTTATTTTCTTCTTTTTTTAGATAAACCTGTCGTTCGCACTGCATTAATTTGGTATCATAAATTCTAATATAGATAATCACCGGAAATCCACTTTCTCAATTTTTGCCATGTTAAGTCATGATCATTACAGTTTTCTGGCCACTGGATAAATAATACATAGTTCCAAATATGAGTAAGTCCTTCAGGAATATCTTTTAAAGTGATGTCTTTAGATATGACTATAATATTTTCAATGTTCTGCATACTTATTTCATGTTTCACTCTATCAATTTCAAAAA
This sequence comes from Mytilus coruscus, assembly GCA_017311375.1. Taxonomy (NCBI): domain Eukaryota; kingdom Metazoa; phylum Mollusca; class Bivalvia; order Mytilida; family Mytilidae; genus Mytilus; species Mytilus coruscus. Next base: position 49,473,711 of record CM029601.1, read on the forward strand.
GACAGTCTCGCGAGACTTTAAATATTGGAGTAAGTAAAAATATAACATGTCTACTGTTTTCTATGCTCTTTGCCTCTGCATCATAAAATGACTCTCCGCCGTAAAAGTCGCGATCTTTTACGCATATTTTAAGCTTCCATTCGTTTTCTAGTTTTGGAATAAAGTATTTTTTAATCCAAGGTATGCAATCCCCTCCATATGAAACGAAAACGTCATATGTGTATTTTTTACCATATTTCTTTTCAACAATTTTTCGAAATATGCGGTAGAAAAATACAGCTATGTTCCATCGTCTACTGTATAATAAAAATATCACAGCCACAATACAACTTGTTCCTAACAAAGTGGACGAGACTATCAGCCATATTGAATTTCTACAGTGGGAAAACAAATCATGCATGTTTTCATATGCTTCGAGTACGGTTATGACTGTACCGTTCAAAAGTGTACATTTGAATGATCTGTTGTCTAGATTTACTTTGGTTTCTTGTATCCATTTGATGAAATCCAAATTATCACAATTACATTCAAATGCATTGCCATGAAGAAGAAAATATAAACCATGTTTTTGATTCATTGAATCCGCCCAAGCACGTGTTTCATAATCCACTGTTGGTAATAAGTTATTACTAAGGTCTAGGACCTTAATATGATTTTGAGAAATGATCTCACTTGGAATGGACTGAAATAAATTCTTAGACAAAGATAATTCTGATAGATGATCAATACTAATGAGTAAATTTTCTGGTAAAATATAAAGATCATTATCTGACATATCCAAATGTTCGAGATATTCAAATTTTCTAAAAAGGGCTATAAATCTTTTAAGAAACATGTCATTTGAACGAGCGTGCATAATATAAAACAACTTAGCACTTCTCCACAATAAATATTTTACATTTATGAAATTAACTAGCTCTATTGTGTACAATGTCACGTGAAAATGACCATCTAAGACCAAAGTTTCAGTTTTGTATGTAGCGTTTCCTTCATAAACTACAGCATTGTTTGTATAACTAAACGACACATCGAGGTAAGTCAAATTGCTTCCTCGACGTATAAAGAATAATCTGGAAATATCATCACAGAGTACATTACCCAAAACTAACTTTTCTAAAGAACGTGGCAAATATATTATGCTGTTAGAAAAATGATAATCTTGTGCGTAATGATGAAAATCATTTGCGGATAGCTTATATCGAACTGGAATAAAAGAATAGTCAAATGTTTTCAATGCAACAGATTTGTTAAAAAATGTTTTAACTCATCCATATGTCTTCCATTAGCAAACGCAAACCGGTTTCCTTTAAAATATAAATGTTTTAAACACTCTGGTCGATCGAATGACAATAGCGAGTTTTCATCAAAATCAACTATCCCGTTGTCGGATAAATCCAAAGTTTCTACACAAATTGTTTTCAAATATTTCATCATGTCTTTTGTGACAGTTAACGCAAACGGATATTCATTATTATTGAAGATGGGACAGTTAAGACCCCGAAAATTCATTATTTCAATAGTTTTTCCACTATATGGTGACAGCATGTTAAGAGCCTGTTTCAGATGCATGCATGATTCATCAAAATATATTTTGGTAATATTAGGAAAAGGGACAAGAACATTGTTTTCCACTTCCAAAAAATTTAAATGACATCTAGTCAGTTTCAATTCGTCTACATTCGATGAAAAGTTTTCGAATGTATATCCTCGTAGATATTTTAAAAAACAGAATTCAAATGTTAATGATTTCAGGTTTTTAAGCCCTTGAAATCCTATTCCAAAAGACGGATTTGGAGCCATATCTAATGCTAAGTATTCTAGCTTTTTTAAAACGGTAAAAGCTTGATCAGGATAATGGTATAAATCCACAGTCGGTTGATTCGGAATATTTCGTCGTATGTCCAGATTAATTAAATTTTGCAACGGCAAAAGCATTTCTGGTGTATAGACATATCTCAGGTTCAAAATGTTGTCAGACATATTCAAAAACTTCAATCGACCCAATCCATAAAATGCATGTTCCTCAATAATGTGCAGTTTGTTTTTAGCCAACGATAAATTGTGCAATAAACTGTAACTTTCAAAAGAGAAATTACTGATATGACGAAGTTTGTTTCCCCTAAGATCCAGAACAGTGATATCACGTGGAAGTGCCTGTGGAACTTCTCTAAAGCCTCTTTTACTACAGTCAGCTATCTTCACTTGTTCTGATAAATAATCATGAACTGTAATGTTACATTCGTGAGCATATACCAAAGAAAGTAACATGACAAAACCCTGCACTATCTGATATCTATAGTTATACATCCTAATAAAGATGTTCTATACAGTTATATTTAACTAATATCGTTATAATTCCACCATCAATACACTCACAAATGTAAAAAAAAACAGATCACAGAATCACTTTGTTTTTATGACTTAAATTCATTCAAATGTCAAAAATGTATCAGTACCAGTACATAACTATTGAACGATATTTCATTTTAAATGTCTTAATTGGCAAGCTGACTCTTTGCTATGTGGATTAACACAACCAACTGAAGGTATCTTCCATACGCTTTAACTAATATCATTTAATATATTTTCTTCCGGGTAACTCTTTTTATGTGAATTTGAATATGTAACCACGCAGGTGTAAAAATATAATCATCAATCGTAGAGCGAATTGACCGAGTTCATATAATAGTAAAATACAGCTTCAATAGCGGTTTGTGCGCACAGACAAAACTGTGAGCTTTATATCATTTACAAAATTATTAAATAGTAAAAAATAAAAAATAAAAAGATATTAACAAATGCACATCTTTTAATTAGTTGAATGTCCTTCTGGTATCTTTCGTCTCTCTTTTACAAATGTAATAATCGTAGCATGATTTCTCAAAAACGATATATCTTAATAAAAACAAAAGAGAAAAGAAATAGAAATACTACGACTAATTCTTAGAAATGTAATTTAAAAACGTTTACTGAAATTTTTTACTTACTTATACATATTTTATTTCAAAAATCATGTACATGACATTTACATATAAATACAGTAATACATTAATACAAAGGGATTCGGAAACAAGGTTTCCCTTATATTAATCCGTCTCCCTGTCAAAAAAGAAAAAGGGAAATAACTGCAAATAAAAGTTGATTTTTTTTCGTCAGATCATTCCTATATAAATGTGGCGGTGTGTGTTTCCAGGACTTTGTCAAGACTGTCTCACCCTAATCGCGATCCCAACCATGAAAGACGCTATATGCCAAATCGCTTTGAATCTACTAAAAATTGTTGAACTTGTTTAAACACGAGTAGATTTTCCTCTTGACTGAGAATATTGCTACCAAACAGGAATGTTTTTATATTGTATTGGAACGGAATTGTTTCTTCGTACGTTTTCGAACAAGGGAGTAATTATTACACTCGAGAAGAAAATGCTTACTGCTCTCGATTCTACCGCAAGTACAGTTTTTACTTTCAACAAGATTTCTCTTAAATAAATGTTCATTTAGATTACTGCAATCCATCCGAAGTCTGGCATGAAGTATTTGTCCCTTCCTGTCTCCATAAAAATAATAATTTGGTATTTTACTTACGTTTTGATTAAGGTAACGTTTAAGTGTAAACTTAGATGGACTTAATCTGATATCGTCCGGAATAGCATTCCAGGATCGAATAACTGATGGAAGAAAATATTTCTGATAAAATGCTGTTCTACACTTTATATGTTGCGTGTCATTCGTTCGTCTTGTGTCATAGTTTTGAATATTAAACAATTGTTGAGGGATAATACCACTTAGATAATCAGGGGTCTTATTGTGAAACATTTCATGAAATTTTAGAATTTTGTGTTTTTTACGTCTTTCTGATAGTAACTCCCATCCCGTTTCGTCGTATAATTTGTTTATGGATGATAACTTGGTACCACCAGTAACTATCCTAGCCGCTTCAACTTGCATATTTTCTAGTTTATCACTTAAATAGTCTGGAATATTGTCCCAAATAATATCTGTATCTTCACATAAAGGTCGGATAAAACTTAGATATATAGTTTGTAAATACTTTCTTTTCAATTTGAATTTTAAAGCGCGAAATAAATTTAATCTGGGTGTTATCTTTTCAATTATTTTATTGACATGAGAATGCCACGAACCATCCTCATGAAAAATTAAACCAAGGTGTTTATAGCTTTCAACTTCTGAAATTATATTATCATTCGTATAAAGAAGGGGATGATGGGGTTTTACTTTTTTCTTGGAAATTGTCATAGCTTCAGTCTTTTTTGCATTAAAGTTTACTAGCCATTGGATTGACCAATTGTTGATAGTCTCTATATCAGAATTAAGTTTGCTCGCTGCTGCATATTCATCTTCAACTACTATGAAAAGGGAAGTATTGTCAGCATATATTTTTATATTACAGTCTATGTCGCTTACAATGTCATTTATATATATACTAAGAAAAGTAAGGGCCTAATATTGATCCTTGAGGGACGCCAGCATTTACACCAAAAGTATCCGAGGATTGACCAGAAATAACAACTTGTTGTTTCCGATTTGATAAATAGCTCATAAACCACTTTAATAGGTTTCCTCTTATACCAATATTTCTAAGTTTATAAATAAGAATAAATCTCCAGGCATGAAACCTGACTGGGCACTTGTTATTATATTATGTTTTGTCAAAAAGTTAAAGAAATGTTTCAAAACACAACGTTCCATACTCTTACCAATGATAGACAAAAGTGATTTGAAAACTTGTATAACGCTTGCTAATTTCCTGTTTTCTGGATAAACAGCTTCACGAATAGATGTATTGAAAAGCTGAGCCAGGGGCCTACTTAACTCTCGAACAGCATACTTCAGAAGCCTACCGCTAATTTCATCAGGGCCCGTCGCTTTAGTGACATCTAACGTAGACAAGTGATCAAACACTTCATCTTCGGTTTATTATAATATTGTTTAAGATAGGTATATCATCGGACAGGGGGTATTAGGAAAAGACGCTTTAGAATCATCCACGGTCACTTGCTTACAAAAGAAGAAATTAAATGCGTTTGCTTTTTCATTATCGTCTTCTATATATTCATTATTTACTAACAAAAGGGGGTAATTTGACGCTTTCGAAGGCTGCCCAGACAGATTTCTCAAAAGCTTCCACCAATTCTTTGCATTTGTTTTATGGATTCTCTCATATATTTAATTGTTTGTTGAAAAAATCAAGTTTAGCTGTTTTGATAAGATTTATGCACTGATTCCTAACATGTCGAAATTGCCACCAAGAATCAGCAGTATTTTTCTTTTTTGCCATTTTATGAAGTCTTTTTCGGTGCCGAATTAGTTTTTTTATATGACCAGTTAGCCATGGCGGGTCTTGAGATCTAACTTTGACAAATTTACAAGGTATATGTTTTGTAGCTATTTTTAATATAGTTTCTGTAATGTTTGTCACGGCAACATTTACGTCATTATTATTAATAATATTATCCCAATTGACTTCACTTAGATCAAATTTATAATTAGTCAAGTCTGCGTGATCATAGTCCCAAATCTTCCTACTAAAAACTTTATTTGGTGTTTTTTTAATATTTATAATGCCACTCACGGGACAGTGATATCTTACATTAGCTTCCAAAATGTTATTACCGACTTCAGTGTATAAAAGTATGTCAGGGTCGTTTACTAAAATTAAATCCAGTAAAGATGAACTGGTTTCCCAAAAAATGTCGGCTGTTCAATTGCTTGATTCAGACCGTTTTGCAAAATAATATTTGTAAGTTTTGTATTACGAAAATTCAACAAGTTTTCGTTGAAATCGCCCGTTACTACTATTTTATCAATACCTGAATTGAAAGCATTTTCTATGGACAAATTTATAATATCCCAGTATTGCGCATTAGAATCAGGGGGTCTGTAAAATACTCCAAACAGACATTTACATTTTTGTGTGTTAATTTCTATTCAAAGACACTCAAGATTTAGTATTTCAAGATCATGACGTGTCGTTTACTTGGTATATTTTCTTTTACATAAACTAGGACCCCACCACCGATTCTGTCTCCATCCCGATCCTTTCGATATGGAGTCTTAAAATTGTCTAATTTTAATTGGCTATCAGCAATATCGGACTTAAGCCATGTTTCGGTAAGTAAGATTAGGTCCCTGTCCCCCAGTTCAGCTTCAACTATTGATTTTTTAGGGAGAAGACTTTGTATGTTTAAGCATAAGGAAGTCAAAAGATCTTTATAACGATAAAAATCCAACATATCAGTTGAACTATCATTATGCAAGCAGTTATCTGGTGAGTCGGACGTTGGACCTGGATTTAGTTCGATATCCCCTGTCGTATAAATAATAAGAAATAGATATAAAAATAACTGACAAATCGCTAGACAAGTTTCATATGTATATTCATATCTACCCATCAAAGGAATTGCTTTTTTTGTTTCTAAAAACCATCTGGAACTTATTACATACGAATTCAAACTTGAGAGCAAACATGTAGAACAACTTCGATTTCCTAAATTTGTTTTAATTGAAAGTATAAAAATATTGTGAGAGCCTTTGTGCCAATTTGGGCAAGCAGATTAACTAATATAACGGTATCTAAGTCGATCGAGAGAGACAGTCGAGTAGACCTGACATAGTGTAGCCCAACACGTGCTCTATATATATTTAGGTCACTTCCCATTGTTTACATTTCGTGTAGATGAATATAGTACAAGACAGAACACATGTTGGGAACACTACAATGATAATATTACTGGTAAGAAAATGATAAGTACAACACTGATTCACACATCCGACGCCTAGACAACAAAAAGGAAATAAATAAACAGCAATTAACAAAAATATAATTATATACAAGTTTTAGCATTTATTTTTGGGAGTTTTACCCATGACAGGAAAATAAATTGTACACAAATCATTATGCACGATAAAGAAATATTAATGCACATTTTAATTTCAATTGGAAGTATCAAAAAGAAGAGTGACCCTTTGTTCATTAATGACTGAATTTATTAAGTAATTATCATTTAGAAAAGACCATCTCAAACAGCCATCCCCCCCCCCCCAAAAAAAAATGAAAACAAAAAACAAACAAACAAAAAAATGGATTTTGAAATTTTTTTGTATGTATCCCCATTTTACACAGGACTGCCGAAAATAAGCCCTAAGTTTTTTGGAGACAAAAATATATCACATAAACTCACCCACACATCCACACACATTGTATATACACATCAATTCCAAATTCAATAAGGTAAATATACAATGATTAATACAAATGTATAATGTAGCAAATAACATAATTAGCAATTAGTCTAAAAAAACAAAAAAAAAAACAAAAACAAAGAAAATGAGGCAAAGTCAAACTGAACATTTTTATTAGCGTCCATCGTTTTCAACATTTCCAATTTTTTACTTACATGAGCAACACGAGCAGCATGACGGGTGCAACATATGGAGCAAAATCTGCTTACCTTTCCGATGCACTTCACTGGTATTTGATAGGGTTCGTGTTGCTCAGTCTTTAGTTTTTTGTGTTTTATTTTGTATACTGCTATTTGTCTTTGTTTTTTTTTTTTTTTGTCATGGCGTTGTTGGTTTATTTTCGAATTATGAGTTTGAATGTCCCTTTGGTACCTTTCGCCTTTCTTTTAATTAGTTCTGTTTTGTGTTGTTAATTTTTGTCAACGTGGGAATTGCTTTACCGTAACAAATAAAAAATAGTATAAATAAAAAAGACAGATATTTTCATTTCTAATAGTTACGACCTCTTATTCGATAGAAATCAAGAATTGTCAACGTGATAATTGCTTTACCATAACTAGTAAAACGTTCTGAATATACACCTTTAAAGGAGGCCGTTAATGTATTGTTGTATTGCATAGTTTTAGAATATATCAGTTTCATTTAAAACTAAAGTTGCAATCAGATGGATAAAAAGTATTTATTAATCTTGTTAATTTGTGCAAACATTTCATTTTTCCTTTTGATTTGAAAATGCTTTTCGACATTGTTACTAACTCCTTTTTTCTTTCATTGGTTTTCAACGAAATCAAAATAGAATGTATAATAAAGGAAGCTACTTTAGAAATAAACTCAAAGGTTTCTTGAAGCAGGCGGGGCTGACAAGAATCCTGACATTTTAACAAAAAGTCAGCATTTCAATTGACACCCAACTGTCCGAAATTGTGAACTCATGTAACACAGTCATACAAACATACAAATACTTCAAGTACAAAAAAGTACAAAAAGGAGATGAATCTTGCCAAGTTTCTTAGTATCATTTTCATATATATTGATTATTTCCTGTAAATAAATTACCCATATTTCAGTGAGAAGATGCATCTCATATATATCTTAATGAATTTTAGATTTATAATGATACTACCGAAACAGATGGTAATCTTCAAATAATGATATTTCCAATGATATTGACACTGATTACTGCCTTCAAACTAGAAAATATGATAAACGTGATGATTTCAGCTTTCAATGTCGGATTCCCATCTCAAAGCTGAAACATATCCCCAGTCCCGTCGTATGGCGTTTAAACATTTCAATTGATATGTAACGCTCATGTATGATCATTTTACCGATGTCATTAACTGGGGTGTGTCCTGACATAAAAAACACTCTAACACGTTATCAGGAAGATTACTAGTAATTGAGGGGCCTCGGTGGCCGAGTGGTCTAAGTAGTCAAACTACTGTATCACTAGCCTGTCAACACTAAGGTTAGTTCGAATCCCGCACATGACAGAGCTTATGACTCCAATCTTAACTGAGTAGGTGTTTCAGTTTCATATCGAAGGTCAGTGGCTATCTCCGAGCACTCCGGCTTCCTCCATCAATAAAAATTGACCGCCACGAAATAGTACAAAAGTGTTGAAAGTAGCATTAAACACAAATCAATCAATCAATCAATACTAGTTACTGAAATCGACACCACATAGTTTGACGGTCATCATTACGACTAAATTTACCTATACAATATGTCTGTAATCTTGCTGAAACTCGTTAGCGACAGGATTTTCTACTGTTCTATTCGAACTACTGTAGACCCTGATTTTAGAATTATCAATTATTAATGTTGTGGTATATTCCCATATCATGGCATATGTCAACTAAAAAATGATCGATGAAATAAAGAAAAGCAACATTTATATCAAAGGAAAGGGTTACTCTATATAGTTACATTCATTTCATTTCGATTCATACAATCAGGAATAAAAAAACATACACTGATACAACGCATTGAAGAATCAGCCAAAAACACTTATTTGTCTAAATTAAGGCTTTTGAAACTCCAATATCGGCCGTTAAAATTCCATGCAGACTTCAAATAATATCATTTCATGAATATGAAATAATATCACTTCATTGTTTAAATAAATACATGTCACACATAACAAACACATATTATCCAACAGGAATTTGAGTTCTGAATTCCAATACATAATGGATAATTTAATCGAACAATCACGAATAATGCAAGATGCATTTGTCATATTATTTCATAACATAAGTTTAATCATAAGTTTGATCAAGAAGATTTTGAAGCCAAGATTATTTATTACAAGATTTTAATAATTAATTGATAGTATTACAATCTTTCCCTTAACAAAAAAACCTATGATTTTTATAAACATTTAAAGGTTTCATAACGAGTGAGAATTGGATATCGCTTTTTCTCTAATTCTTCGTCAATTTATCCCTTTCTGCACCCATTGTATAAAAAAATTTAATCAACGTGTGGTTCGTTTGATCTCAGTTCTTCATTAGTTAAAATCAGATTATGACGTCGAATTTACTTGCTTTCCTCTGAATTTCCTATTGTGACGGCATGAAAAAAGGCGACCATGCCTGATGACGTCACATAGAAAGAACACATCTTTTACAGATCATTCGAAAAACGGAATAAGTTTGCCTGCATATTGTTTGAAAATCATTAGAGAAACAGATTCCACCACCATCTCGTGTAATACGATATTTATCCACTCTCGACAGTTAAATTTTAAATATTTAAAACGCTCGGCGACCCTCGCGTTTAAAATTTGAAAATTTAACTGTCTCGAGTGGATAAATATCGTATCACACTCGATGCAGTGGTAGAATCTATATATATCAACTCGAGTTATTTAATTGCAATATAATAATAAACGAACTTTCGGCGACTTTATTATTATTATTCAAATTAAATAACGAGAGTTGATTTTCAACGATATCCAATTCTCACAAGTTGTGAAACCTATTTCTCTTATGGTCAACACTTTCATTGTGTTGAATTAAAAATACCGCGAATCGTTGATCTAGTCTTTTCACATACCAATATGACGTCATATGTCCTGTTCCGATGTAAAACTTTAACATCAGACATTTTAAAACTTTTGTACGCTTCAGAATGTAATAAAATTTTACAAAATGAAAATTTTCAGGTGAAAAGTGTCAGCGTTTTGTATATTATTGAAGAAATCACATATGTCCATTTCCACGGACGAAATGTACATCGTCTTAACCTTTGAAAGTTATCAATGACCTAACGAATAGCCAATGGAAATGTCGTAATACCGTATCTTGATGCTGAATAAGCCAATCAAATTAACGCATATTTTCATATCACTTTTCGTATCACACTCCGTGCAGTGTGACACGAGAAATATCCTTCATGCAAGAAATCGATAACAGGCAACAACCATCAGAGAAAAGAATATTAGGAATGATATTTTACATCAAATCCTGACATAACCATAGCCTTAATTGTTGCCACATAATATCGATATCATCGGTGTCATCTGTCCACTGAATGAATGATACATAGTTCCAAATATAAGTTAGTTCTGTTGGAATGTCTTTCAATGAAATGTCCTTTGCTAAAACTATAATGTTTTCTATATTACGTATCCTTTTCTCGTGTTTTACTCTTTCAACTGCAAAAAGGTAATCTTCTGACGCTTTAAAAGATGGAGTAAGCAAAAAAATAACATGTCTACTGTGTTCTATACTTTCTGCTTCTGTATCGAAATAATAACCTCCTGGTAAGAAGTCACGATCTTTGAAACAAATTTTGAGTTTCCACTCGTGTTCTAACTTTGGAACTAAACAGTTTTAATCCAAGGTACGCTGTCTTCTCCATATGAAACGAAAACGTCATAAGTAAAGCTTCTGCAATATTTTTTTTTGACAATTTTTCGGAATTGGCGGTAAAATAATAAAGAAATTTCCCATCGTTTACCATATATAAAAAATAACAAAGCAGTTACGAAACACGTGGACAACAAAGTTGAGGCCACGGTAAGCCATATTGAACTTTCACAATGAGAAAACAAATCATGCATCTTCTCGTAGGCCTCTCGTACAGTGATTAATGAACCATTAACAAGGGTACATTTATACGAGCGACTATCAAGCCTGACTTTGGTTTTATTTATCCATTCAATAAAGTCCAAATTGTCACATTTACATTCAAATGCATTATCTGCCATTAAAACATTTAACCCTTGTTTTGATTCATTGAATCTGCCCATATTCGTGTGGTTTTATCCAATGTTGTTAAAAGATTTTGACGAAAATCTAATAATTTTATGTTTGAAAGATCCATAATTTGTCGAGGAACTAAATGAAATAAGTTTTTGGACAAACGTAATTCTGAAAGATATGTCATACTTTGTAATAAATTTTCAGGTAAAAACCACAAGGAATTTTTTGACATATCTAGGTTTTCTAAGTATTTTAACTTCTTGAATACTGATTGTATCATCGAAGAATATTGATTATCATCAGGGTACATGTGAATATACAAACTAGCATCTCTCCACTTTAAAGTTTTGATTTTTCCGTTATTCATCAGTTCTTCTTGATCTATGAACGTAGAATGTGGATGACCATCTATTAACAATGTTTCGATTTTCTGAGATGAGTTCTTTTGAAACAGAATTCCTATAAGCGAAAAACCAAATGAAACATCCAAGTATGTCAAATTGCTTCCTTCTGGAATTAACAAAAGTCTTTCAAAATCATAACATAACACATTACTTAGAAGTAAAGTTTCCAAGGAGCGAGGTAAAATAATGACTTCAGAAGATTTACTTTGTTGTTTCTCATGGACAACGTTTCTACCCAGGTCGTTATTGCTCAGTTCATATCGAACTGGAATATATGAATAGTCTATGGTTTTAAGTTTTAGAGTTTTGAAAAAAATTTTAATTCATCCATTTGTCTGCCCTTTGAAAAGGCGAAACGGTTTCCTTTGAAGAAAATATGTTCTAAACATTCTGGTCTATCAAACGACAGTAACGAATCTTCCTCAAAATCAACTATCCCGTTGTCGGGTAAATGTAACCATTCGACGCAAATAGTTTTCAGATATTGCATCATTTCTTTTGTGATTGTCAGTACGAAATTATCATTTTCATTATTGAATACAGGACAGCTCAATCCTCCGAAATTTATTAGTTTAAACCTCTTACCACCATAAGGAGATAAGATATTTAGTGCCTGCTTTAGATGCATACAAGTTCCTTCTAGGTTTAACTTGGTCATCTTTGGAAAGGGAAGAAGAATATCATTTTCTACATGGACTAAATGTAAGCGACATCCTGTTAAATTTAACTCATTTATATTCGAAGAAAAGTTTTCAAACACACTTTTGTTAAGATATTTCAAAAAACAAAGTTCGAAAGTCAACGATTTCAACTTTTTCAATATCCTAAATCCTTTACCAAAACTCGGATTTGGAGCCATGTCTAATGCAAAGAAATTCAACTGTTCTAAAACAGCAAAAGCGTTATCGGGGTAGTGGTACAAGTTGGTATCAGACGGTTGTTTTATGTTACGTCGAATATCTAGGTTTGTTAAATTTACCAACGGTAGAAATTTTTCCGACGTATAGCTATGCAACAAATTCAATTTGTTTTCTGACATATCCAAAAATTTCAATCGATTTAATCCGACGAAACTCTTTTCTTCAATATGATGAAGTTTGTTTTTCTTTAGGATCAATTTTTCCAATATTCTATACCGTTCAAAATCATAATTGCTGAGATTTTTAATATTGTTCTCACTAAGATCCAGTATATTGATATCATTTGGAAGAAATGTTGGAACTTTCGTTAGTCCAATATTTTTACAATTGGCTATCTTCACCTTTCTTTCTGTTGATTCCGTGAGTACGATATCACATTGTAGGGATGTTACAAAATGAATTAGCATGAAAGAAATAATCACGTATTTAAAATAAGGCATGGCTACAAAGTCACGTTTTTATCTGTTTACTCCCTTTTCAGTTTCTTCTCATATTGAAAAACGTACATATTTTAAGTGCCCAGAAGAGATCAGTTGAAGAGTAGTTTAATCTTTTTTAAACTGAATTACGTGTGATCAATGAAAAGTCATCGATGAAATAGAAAGTACTAGTACATATTCCGTACACAGCACTTGTCGTTTTAAATATTTGGTTGTTTATTCGGAGTTGTATGCACTTATTTACATATAACTTCAGGTCCATAGTTGTGATCTGTTAACTTTAAATTTTGGTTGGCAATAACCCACTGTAAGAACTATAAATAAATTAGGAAGTTTAAGGTCGATGATTTCATTCCATTATTTCCCGCCTTCTTTATTCTCTAAAATATTTCTGAAAATAAAAAAAAGTGTTATGATTGTCTTTGGATTAATACAGATATGATTAATTTTAAAACTATTTCCTATAGATCATTACTTTAGATTTCTAAACAAAATAATAAAAATCTAACACGCTTATGTAGATATGTTTTGTATACATATACACTGATTATTTTGAAAGTCTTTAGTTTTTTGTATACTATTGTTTGTCTTTTGGTCTTTTTCTTTTTTTGCAATGGAGTTGTCAGTTTGTTTTCGACTTATGAGTTTTAATGTCCCTTTGGTATCTTTCTTCTCTCTTCTGCAAGTTCCATTTTTTGTCGAATATTTTGCGGGAATCCCTGCATGTCAACTTTACCATGCCGAATCAGACAGACCAGTATAATTTAGAAAAACATGTGTTCTTTTATTGACTGAAGATATCAAATATATACAACAATCACAGACGATACGAAAAAAATAAAGACATCTAGAAGTCAATCAAACAGTCTTCAGTAGACAGATATGTATAAATTTAATACAGACTCCTAATTGCACCGACCAAAACAGGTTATGGTAACTTTCAGTCAAACATCAGCCATCAACACCAAATTCCCAAAATGACAAAAAAACATAAAGATATCACAAAGGCCCTTTGTTTATAGTTTGTTCTTATGTTGTGCTGTTACACAACTCTCCCAGGATAGGGAAGGTTTGGTGCTCACAAACATGTTTAGCCAGCCACATTCTGTATTTTCCTTTCGAAAGTCAAAGCATGTAAATTAGTGGTTGACGTTTGTTGTTGATTATCATTTTTTTATACCCCCGATTTAAAAAAGTGGGGGTATACTGTTTTACCTCTGTCTGTCCATCCGTCCATTCATCCGTCCGTCCATCCATCCGTCCGTCAGTCCGTTCGTCCGTCCCATGAATATTTTTCGCTGCATCTTTCTCAGGAACTACACTACAAGGATTTCTGAAATTTGGTTTCAGGGTTTATATAATGCAGCTATACCGTGTGATGCGTTTTCAGATTGATCACTCAACAACTTCCTGTTTACTGTCAAGTATTTGGGCGGGGTATCATCAGTGAGCAGTAGCTCACAGTTTCACTGTTTTTTTTTTTATTGTTTTGTACATAAATCAGGCCTTTAGTTTTCTCGTTTTAATTGTTTTACATTTGTGATTTCGTTGCCTTTTATAGCTTGCTATGCGGTATTGCTTTTGTTCATTGTTGAAGGCCGTACGGTGACCTATATATGCTTACTTGTACGTCATGTGGTCTCTGAAGGAGAGTTTTCTCATTAGCAAACATATCGCATTGTTTTTATTTTTATACAACTGATAACTTAGGAAAGCAACATGATTCTGAAATGGAGTAAACCACTTCTGATATCTCACACACATAGTACAACCGTCCTGTTGCTTTTTAATAACCTACTATCTGCTGACACGTTTTTCAGGTAATCTGCAGTGTGTGATCGTATCTGTTTGGTTAAAAATATAATACGGTTTGGTAATACTGTATACGACACAAAATAGAAATTATATTTTACCATTTTAGCCATTGGATATTAAATCTATAGAATAAATGAAAACAACACGTCATAAATTGCATGCGTACAAAGCGCTTTTTACTGGATTCATATCCATCAGGAACGCTCAAAACCGAATATTTGAAAGCCAAGGCTGTATAAAAGCCGAAGGAGAAAAACTTTTAGGTAGGCAAATCAAATTATTTTCATAGTTTATTGTCTTAAGCAATCGAAAATAGATATACAAATACTTGGTTCAGTCTTTAATTTGAACTCTGTTGGATTAACCCTTGTTACAGAATGATTGCGCTTTTTGTAATAGAGCAGTATGCGATAATTAATATGTTTTCGTAAGAATATTATATAAATAACACATAGCTGAGAGGGTGATAGAGCAGATCGTTACCCCGAGAAAACATTGTCAACCAAGGCGAAGGCAAGGTTGACAATGTCTTTTCGAGGGGTAACAATCTGCTCTATCACCCTCTCAGGTATGTGTCATTAATCTATCATACTGAATCTTCTGTTATTACTGTCTATTAAATTTCAAATTAAAACTAATAAACTGTGACGTCTTGTACATAACAACCATCCGTATTTAACGTCTCCGTGAAAGGTAATAGGGTATTTGTCATGGGATAGAGTAAATTATCTCCCTCGTATTAAGGAAGCTGGGGTGTCTTCCTGCATCTTGGATTTTGAAATAACAGATAACAATCGGTCTAGATCTTAAATGAGAGTAGTATGTAATTCATGTGTAAGACTTTTCATGATAATATAGGCAAGTTATTTTAATAACTTATTTTATGCAGATGACGGAAATCTTTAGTTTTATTCTAATTTAACTTTTGCCTTTCCTTTGGGAACCCCTGCACTAGATCTTGTGTTGCAGTATTTACACTACACGTCACTGTTTTACATTCTTGATAATCAACACGATCGATATTTATGTAAACAAGATTTTATTTGGGATTTTATCAATTTTTTTAATGAATGGCTATTATTTATTTTGAATTTATTGAACCATAAAATTAATTTTGGACTCTTCACATTGAATAATCCGCGAAGCGGATTATGTAAAATGTGAAGAGTCAAAATTGAGTAAATTGAGGTTCAAATTTCAGATATTTCCTCAAAATACGGATTTTACACAGGACTGCCGAAAATAAGCCCTAAGTTTTTGGAGACAAAATATATCACATAAACTCACCCACACATCCACACACATTGTATATACACATCAATTCCAAATTCAATAAGGTAAATATACAATGATTAATACAAATGTATAATGTAGCAAATAACATAATTAGCAATTAGTCTAAAAACAAAAAACAAAACAAAAACAAAGAAAATGAGGCAAAGTCAAACTGAACATGGTTAATTTTATTAGCGTCCATCGTTTTCAACATTTCCAATTTTTACTTACATGAGCAACACGAGCAGCATGACGGGTGCAACATATGGAGCAAAATCTGCTTACCTTTCCGATGCACTTCACTGGTATTTGATAGGGTTCGTGTTGCTCAGTCTTTAGTTTTTGTGTTTTGTTTTGTATACTGTTATTTGTCTTTGTTTTTTTCTTTTTGTCATGGCGTTGTTGGTTTATTTTCGAATTATGAGTTTGAATGTCCCTTTGGTACCTTTCGCCTTTCTTTTAATTAGTTCTGTTTTGTGTTGTTAATTTTTGTCAACGTGGGAATTGCTTTACCGTAACAAATAAAAAATAGTATAAATAAAAAAGACAGATATTTTCATTTCTAATAGTTACGACCTCTTATTCGATAGAAATCAAGAATTGTCAACGTGATAATTGCTTTACCATAACTAGTAAAACGTTCTGAATATACACCTTTAAAGGAGGCCGTTAATGTATTGTTGTATTGCATAGTTTTAGAATATATCAGTTTCATTTAAAAACTAAAGTTGCAATCAGATGGATAAAAAAGTATTTATTAATCTTGTTAATTTGTGCAAACATTTCATTTTTTCCTTTTGATTTGAAAATGCTTTTCGACATTGTTACTAACTCCTTTTTTTCTTTCATTGGTTTTCAACGAAATCAAAATAGAATGTATAATAAAGGAAGCTACTTTAGAAATAAACTCAAAGGTTTCTTGAAGCAGGCGGGGCTGACAAGAATCCTGACATTTTAACAAAAAGTCAGCATTTCAATTGACACCCAACTGTCCGAAATTGTGAACTCATGTAACACAGTCATACAAACATACAAATACTTCAAGTACAAAAAGTACAAAAGGAGATGAATCTTGCCAAGTTTCTTAGTATCATTTTCATATATATTGATTATTTCCTGTAAATAAATTACCCATATTTCAGTGAGAAGATGCATCTCATATATATCTTAATGAATTTTAGATTTATAATGATACTACCGAAACAGATGGTATTCTTCAAATAATGATATTTCCAATGATATTGACACTGATTACTGCCTTCAAACTAGAAAATATGATAAACGTGATGATTTCAGCTTTCAATGTCGGATTCCCATCTCAAAGCTGAAACATATCCCCAGTCCCGTCGTATGGCGTTTAAACATTTCAATTGATATGTAACGCTCATGTATGATCATTTTACCGATGTCATTAACTGGGTGTGTCCTGACATAAAAACACTCTAACACGTTATCAGGAAGATTACTAGTAATTGAGGGGCCTCGGTGGCCGAGTGGTCTAAGTAGTCAAACTACTGTATCACTAGCCTGTCAACACTAAGGTTAGTTCGAATCCCGCACATGACAGAGCTTATGACTCCAATCTTAACTGAGTAGGTGTTTCAGTTTCATATCGAAGGTCAGTGGCTATCTCCGAGCACTCCGGCTTCCTCCATCAATAAAAATTGACCGCCACGAAATAGTACAAAAGTGTTGAAAGTAGCATTAAACACAAATCAATCAATCAATCAATACTAGTTACTGAAATCGACACCACATAGTTTGACGGTCATCATTACGACTAAATTTACCTATACAATATGTCTGTAATCTTGCTGAAACTCGTTAGCGACAGGATTTTCTACTGTTCTATTCGAACTACTGTAGACCCTGATTTTAGAATTATCAATTATTAATGTTGTGGTATATTCCCATATCATGGCATATGTCAACTAAAAAATGATCGATGAAATAAAGAAAAGCAACATTTATATCAAAGGAAAGGGTTACTCTATATAGTTACATTCATTTCATTTCGATTCATACAATCAGGAATAAAAAGACATACACTGATACAACGCATTGAAGAATCAGCCAAAAAATCACTTATTTGTCTAAATTAAGGCTTTTTGAAACTCCAATATCGGCCGTTAAAATTCCATGCAGACTTCAAATAATATCATTTCATGAATATGAAATAATATCACTTCATTGTTTAAATAAATACATGTCACACATAACAAACACATATTATCCAACAGGAATTTGAGTTCTGAATTCCAATACATAATGGATAATTTAATCGAACAATCACGAATAATGCAAGATGCATTTGTCATATTATTTCATAACATAAGTTTAATCATAAGTTTGATCAAGAAGATTTTGAAGCCAAGATTATTTATTACAAGATTTTAATAATTAATTGATAGTATTACAATCTTTCCTTAACAAAAACCTATGATTTTTATAAACATTTAAAGGTTTCATAACGAGTGAGAATTGGATATCGCTTTTTCTCTAATTCTTCGTCAATTTATCCCTTTCTGCACCCATTGTATAAAAAAATTTAATCAACGTGTGGTTCGTTTGATCTCAGTTCTTCATTAGTTAAAATCAGATTATGACGTCGAATTTACTTGCTTTCCTCTGAATTTCCTATTGTGACGGCATGAAAAAAGGCGACCATGCCTGATGACGTCACATAGAAAGAACACATCTTTTTACAGATCATTCGAAAAAACGGAATAAGTTTGCCTGCATATTGTTTGAAAATCATTAGAGAAACAGATTCCACCACCAAATCTCGTGTAATACGATATTTATCCACTCTCGACAGTTAAATTTTAAATATTTAAAACGCTCGGCGACCCTCGCGTTTTAAATTTGAAAATTTAACTGTCTCGAGTGGATAAATATCGTATCACACTCGATGCAGTGGTAGAATCTATATATATCAACTCGAGTTATTTAATTGCAATATAATAATAAACGAACTTTCGGCGACTTTATTATTATTATTCAAATTAAATAACGAGAGTTGATTTTCAAGCGATATCCAATTCTCACAAGTTGTGAAACCTATTTCTCTTATGGTCAACACTTTCATTGTGTTGAATTAAAAATACCGCGAATCGTTGATCTAGTCTTTTTCACATACCAATATGACGTCATATGTCCTGTTCCGATGTAAAACTTTAACATCAGACATTTTAAAACTTTTTGTACGCTTCAGAATGTAATAAAATTTTACAAAATGAAAATTTTCAGGTGAAAAGTGTCAGCGTTTTGTATATTATTGAAGAAATCACATATGTCCATTTCCACGGACGAAATGTACATCGTCTTAACCTTTGAAAGTTATCAATGACCTAACGAATAGCCAATGGAAATGTCGTAATACCGTATCTTGATGCTGAATAAGCCAATCAAATTAACGCATATTTTCATATCACTTTTTCGTATCACACTCCGTGCAGTGTGACACGAGAAATATCCCTTCATGCAAGAAATCGATAACAGGCAACAACCATCAGAGAAAAGAATATTAGGAATGATATTTTACATCAAATCCTGACATAACCATAGCCTTAATTGTTGCCACATAATATCGATATCATCGGTGTCATCTGTCCACTGAATGAATGATACATAGTTCCAAATATAAGTTAGTTCTGTTGGAATGTCTTTCAATGAAATGTCCTTTGCTAAAACTATAATGTTTTCTATATTACGTATCCTTTTCTCGTGTTTTACTCTTTCAACTGCAAAAAGGTAATCTTCTGACGCTTTAAAAGATGGAGTAAGCAAAAAAATAACATGTCTACTGTGTTCTATACTTTCTGCTTCTGTATCGAAATAATAACCTCCTGGTAAGAAGTCACGATCTTTGAAACAAATTTTGAGTTTCCACTCGTGTTCTAACTTTGGAACTAAACAGTTTTTAATCCAAGGTACGCTGTCTTCTCCATATGAAACGAAAACGTCATAAGTAAAGCTTCTGCAATATTTTTTTTTGACAATTTTTCGGAATTGGCGGTAAAATAATAAAGAAATTTCCCATCGTTTACCATATATAAAAAATAACAAAGCAGTTACGAAACACGTGGACAACAAAGTTGAGGCCACGGTAAGCCATATTGAACTTTCACAATGAGAAAACAAATCATGCATCTTCTCGTAGGCCTCTCGTACAGTGATTAATGAACCATTAACAAGGGTACATTTATACGAGCGACTATCAAGCCTGACTTTGGTTTTATTTATCCATTCAATAAAGTCCAAATTGTCACATTTACATTCAAATGCATTATCTGCCATTAAAACATTTAACCCTTGTTTTTGATTCATTGAATCTGCCCATATTCGTGTGGTTTTATCCAATGTTGTTAAAAGATTTTGACGAAAATCTAATAATTTTATGTTTGAAAGATCCATAATTTGTCGAGGAACTAAATGAAATAAGTTTTTGGACAAACGTAATTCTGAAAGATATGTCATACTTTGTAATAAATTTTCAGGTAAAAACCACAGGAATTTTTGACATATCTAGGTTTTCTAAGTATTTTAACTTCTTGAATACTGATTGTATCATCGAAGAATATTGATTATCATCAGGGTACATGTGAATATACAAACTAGCATCTCTCCACTTTAAAGTTTTGATTTTTCCGTTATTCATCAGTTCTTCTTGATCTATGAACGTAGAATGTGGATGACCATCTATTAACAATGTTTCGATTTTCTGAGATGAGTTCTTTTGAAACAGAATTCCTATAAGCGAAAAACCAAATGAAACATCCAAGTATGTCAAATTGCTTCCTTCTGGAATTAACAAAAGTCTTTCAAAATCATAACATAACACATTACTTAGAAGTAAAGTTTCCAAGGAGCGAGGTAAAATAATGACTTCAGAAGATTTACTTTGTTGTTTCTCATGGACAACGTTTCTACCCAGGTCGTTATTGCTCAGTTCATATCGAACTGGAATATATGAATAGTCTATGGTTTTTAAGTTTTTAGAGTTTTGAAAAAAAATTTTTAATTCATCCATTTGTCTGCCCTTTGAAAAGGCGAAACGGTTTCCTTTGAAGAAAATATGTTCTAAACATTCTGGTCTATCAAACGACAGTAACGAATCTTCCTCAAAATCAACTATCCCGTTGTCGGATAAATGTAACCATTCGACGCAAATAGTTTTCAGATATTGCATCATTTCTTTTGTGATTGTCAGTACGAAATTATCATTTTCATTATTGAATACAGGACAGCTCAATCCTCCGAAATTTATTAGTTTAAACCTCTTACCACCATAAGGAGATAAGATATTTAGTGCCTGCTTTAGATGCATACAAGTTCCTTCTAGGTTTAACTTGGTCATCTTTGGAAAGGAAGAAGAATATCATTTTCTACATGGACTAAATGTAAGCGACATCCTGTTAAATTTAACTCATTTATATTCGAAGAAAAGTTTTCAAACACACTTTTGTTAAGATATTTCAAAAAACAAAGTTCGAAAGTCAACGATTTCAACTTTTTCAATATCCTAAATCCTTTACCAAAACTCGGATTTGGAGCCATGTCTAATGCAAAGAAATTCAACTGTTCTAAAACAGCAAAAGCGTTATCGGGGTAGTGGTACAAGTTGGTATCAGACGGTTGTTTTATGTTACGTCGAATATCTAGGTTTGTTAAATTTACCAACGGTAGAAATTTTTCCGACGTATAGCTATGCAACAAATTCAATTTGTTTTCTGACATATCCAAAATTTCAATCGATTTAATCCGACGAAACTCTTTTCTTCAATATGATGAAGTTTGTTTTCTTTAGGATCAATTTTTCCAATATTCTATACCGTTCAAAATCATAATTGCTGAGATTTTAATATTGTTCTCACTAAGATCCAGTATATTGATATCATTTGGAAGAAATGTTGGAACTTTCGTTAGTCCAATATTTTTACAATTGGCTATCTTCACCTTTCTTTCTGTTGATTCCGTGAGTACGATATCACATTGTAGGGATGTTACAAAATGAATTAGCATGAAAGAAATAATCACGTATTTAAAATAAGGCATGGCTACAAAGTCACGTTTTATCTGTTTACTCCTTTTCAGTTTCTTCTCATATTGAAAACGTACATATTTTAAGTGCCCAGAAGAGATCAGTTGAAGAGTAGTTTAATCTTTTTAAACTGAATTACGTGTGATCAATGAAAAGTCATCGATGAAATAGAAAGTACTAGTACATATTCCGTACACAGCACTTGTCGTTTTAAATATTTGGTTGTTTATTCGGAGTTGTATGCACTTATTTACATATAACTTCAGGTCCATAGTTGTGATCTGTTAACTTTAAATTTTGGTTGGCAATAACCCACTGTAAGAACTATAAATAAATTAGGAAGTTTAAGGTCGATGATTTCATTCCATTATTTCCCGCCTTCTTTATTCTCTAAAATATTTCTGAAAATAAAAAAGTGTTATGATTGTCTTTGGATTAATACAGATATGATTAATTTTAAAACTATTTCCTATAGATCATTACTTTAGATTTCTAAACAAAATAATAAAATCTAACACGCTTATGTAGATATGTTTTGTATACATATACACTGATTATTTTGAAAGTCTTTAGTTTTTGTATACTACTGTTTGTCTTTTGGTCTTTTTCTTTTTTGCAATGGAGTTGTCAGTTTGTTTTCGACTTATGAGTTTTAATGTCCCTTTGGTATCTTTCTTCTCTCTTCTGCAAGTTCCATTTTTGTCGAATATTTTGCGGAATCCTGCATGTCAACTTTACCATGCCGAATCAGACAGACCAGTATAATTTAGAAAACATGTGTTCTTTTATTGACTGAAGATATCAAATATATACAACAATCACAGACGATACGAAAAAAATAAAGACATCTAGAAGTCAATCAAACAGTCTTCAGTAGACAGATATGTATAAATTTAATACAGACTCCTAATTGCACCGACCAAAACAGGTTATGGTAACTTTCAGTCAAACATCAGCCATCAACACCAAATTCCCAAAATGACAAAAAAACATAAAGATATCACAAAGGCCCTTTGTTTATAGTTTGTTCTTATGTTGTGCTGTTACACAACTCTCCCAGGATAGGGAAGGTTTGGTGCTCACAAACATGTTTAGCCAGCCACATTCTGTATTTTCCTTTCGAAAGTCAAAGCATGTAAATTAGTGGTTGACGTTTGTTGTTGATTATCATTTTTTTATACCCCCGATTTAAAAAAGTGGGGGTATACTGTTTTACCTCTGTCTGTCCATCCGTCCATTCATCCGTCCGTCCATCCATCCGTCCGTCAGTCCGTTCGTCCGTCCCATGAATATTTTTCGTCGCATCTTTCTCAGGAACTACACTACAAGGATTTCTGAAATTTGGTTTCAGGGTTTATATAAGTCAGCTATACCGTGTGATGCGTTTTCAGATTCATCACTCAACAACTTCCTGTTTACCGTCAAGTATTTGGGCGGGGGTATCATCAGTGAGCAGTAGCTCACAGTTTCACTTGTTTTTTTTTTTTTTTATTGTTTTGTACATAAATCAGGCCTTTAGTTTTCTCGTTTTAATTGTTTTACATTTGTGATTTCGTTGCCTTTTATAGCTTGCTATGCGGTATTGCTTTTGTTCATTGTTGAAGGCCGTACGGTGACCTATATATGCTTACTTGTACGTCATGTGGTCTCTGAAGGAGAGTTTTCTCATTAGCAAACATATCGCATTGTTTTTATTTTTATACAACTGATAACTTAGGAAAGCAACATGATTCTGAAATGGAGTAAACCACTTCTGATATCTCACACACATAGTACAACCGTCCTGTTGCTTTTTAATAACCTACTATCTGCTGACACGTTTTTCAGGTAATCTGCAGTGTGTGATCGTATCTGTTTGGTTAAAAATATAATACGGTTTGGTAATACTGTATACGACACAAAATAGAAATTATATTTTACCATTTTAGCCATTGGATATTAAATCTATAGAATAAATGAAAACAACACGTCATAAATTGCATGCGTACAAAGCGCTTTTTACTGGATTCATATCCATCAGGAACGCTCAAAACCGAATATTTGAAAGCCAAGGCTGTATAAAAGCCGAAGGAGAAAACTTTAGGTAGGCAAATCAAATTATTTTCATAGTTTATTGTCTTAAGCAATCGAAAATAGATATACAAATACTTGGTTCAGTCTTTAATTTGAACTCTGTTGGATTAACCCTTGTTACAGAATGATTGCGCTTTTTGTAATAGAGCAGTATGCGATAATTAATATGTTTTCGTAAGAATATTATATAAATAACACATAGCTGAGAGGGTGATAGAGCAGATCGTTACCCGAGAAAACATTGTCAACCAAGGCGAAGGCAAGGTTGACAATGTCTTTTCGAGGGGTAACAATCTGCTCTATCACCCTCTCAGGTATGTGTCATTTAATCTATCATACTGAATCTTCTGTTATTACTGTCTATTAAATTTCAAATTAAAACTAATAAACTGTGACGTCTTGTACATAACAACCATCCGTATTTAACGTCTCCGTGAAAGGTAATAGGGTATTTGTCATGGGATAGAGTAAATTATCTCCCTCGTATTAAGGAAGCTGGGGTGTCTTCCTGCATCTTGGATTTTGAAATAACAGATAACAATCGGTCTAGATCTTAAATGAGAGTAGTATGTAATTCATGTGTAAGACTTTTCATGATAATATAGGCAAGTTATTTTAATAACTTATTTTATGCAGATGACGGAAATCTTTAGTTTTATTCTAATTTAACTTTTGCCTTTCCCTTTGGGGAACCCCTGCACTAGATCTTGTGTTGCAGTATTTACACTACACGTCACTGTTTTACACATTCTTGATAATCAACACGATCGATATTTATGTAAACAAGATTTTATTTGGGATTTTATCAATTTTTTTAATGAATGGCTATTATTTATTTTGAATTTATTGAACCATAAAATTAATTTTGGACTCTTCACATTGAATAATCCGCGAAGCGGATTATGTAAAATGTGAAGAGTCAAAAATTCATTTTATGGGTCAATAAATTCAAAATAAATTATTGCCATTCATTATAAATAAATTTCTATCAGAAATAAGGCTCAGTGAACTTTTTATATTATTTATATTTACAATAACAACGTACACACATGTTGGCGTATGAATACACAACGTCAGAGTGGGCGTGTCGCCATAAAAATTGACAACATTGAAAATAAAAGTAATACTTTTAACCAATCAGAAGACATCAGTAAATACACCAAATTTATTTATTACATTGCAATCTTATGCATATCAAAGCATGTATATTGTTCACTTCCAATATCTATCAATTTACGGAACTATTACAAACTTTGTTGGAAGTTGTTTTGAGGTGCACCTTCATTGGAGGAAGATTCCTTAAAGAGTTACAGTTATATTTCGTCGTTCTAAATATTGACATTGTCAAAAGAGTGAAAATGGATATAATTACGCCAGGTCCAAAAGTTTTGATATTAGGACACAGTTTTATTTCTCGTCTAACGCAAGCATTAGCATACGACCCGAAGTTATCACCGGACTTTAATTTAGCTCAATGCAGCGTGAGTTGTTATGGTATTAGAGGAGGTACAGTGGACAGACTGCAAAACAATGAAGATATAAATGCTCACATTCAGCATTTTCAGCCCTCAGTAATTATTTTACAGATAGGAGGAAATGATTTATGTGATCCAGGTTTGAAACCAGAGACATTAGCATGTAAAATTGTGGATTTGATGTTTGATTTTCAACTACATTACAGCTTTGTAAATAAGCTTGTTGTATGTGAACTTTTTACGAGGACTCAACCTTGGTACATTACAGCAGAACAGTATGAGAACAAGAGAAGCATAGTTATAATCAGATGTTACCCATCCTGGTAGATGACAAGAAGCTGTTTTGGAAGCATTTAAGGCTGATGAATAGCCCATTACAAATCTTTGCTCCCGACGGAGTACATTTGTCTGCATTGGGAATGCAAAAATATTATAGAAGTTTACGTCTGGCCATTTTGCATGCTATAGAGTCATAGTGTAGAGTAGTTGTTTCATTTCATCTAATATGCTTGTTGGGGTTAGTTTTCTAATTATTTGCATGAACAGAGAATAATGACAAAAATGATAAGTTGTGAATGTTGTCATACAAACTGTATACATTGTACTTTAAATGTACTTTCTAAAATATTTTACATCCACGTAAAATTTTGCATGTATATAACTTGTTGAATCAAATAACAGATGCATATTTTTTTAGGTAAATGTTTATTTAGAAAACCTATTTTTAAAGAATGGATAATTATTGCATGTATTTTTCATGATATTAATATGTTAATATTTATCTAGTTTCTATATTTTCAGTTTTGAGAGTTTTTATACTACAGTACAAGACTGTATATTGTATGTAAATATTGTGAAGAAGCTGTCTCAGCTTTAATTTTGTCACATCAGGTAAACATTACATTTTAATAATAAGCTTGAATGGACTCGAACATTTAGTAAACAACACTAATCATGCTTATTGGATGAACTTGTTTTAATTACTTGTATAATAAGTCTATCTTTGATTTATACATACTTATATATTAAGACCACCAATTAAGCATGTATTTTAGTCATCAGAATATGACATACATGTATAAAATCATATATTAATTTGTACATGGACCATATACTTGGTCATTATTGTATGGATGTTGATTATAGACCATAGACTCAATCAATAAATATTATTTATAGACCATGTATTTGGTCGTGACCATGGTTTTGGTCAATAACTGTTTTTGATAGACCATGTATTTGGTCAATAGAAATTGATTATAGATCATATATATTATTATAGACCATGTATTTGGTCGTGGCCATGGTTTTGGCCAATAACTGTTATTTTTAGACCATGTATTTGGTCAATAGAAATTGATTATAGATCATGTATATTATTATAGACCATGTATTTGGTCGTGACCATGGTTTTGGTCAATAACTGTTATTTTTAGACCATGTATTTGGTCAATAGAAATTGATTATAGATCATGTAAATAATTATAGACCATATATTTGGTCGAGACCATGGTTTTGGTCAATAGCTGTAATTTATAGTCAATGTATTTGGTCAGTACAACTTGATTATATAGATCATGGATATGGTCAAATGATTTTAATTACAGGCCATGGATTTGGTCAATATCAATAGACCATGTAAATTTAGTCAATGGAAATTGATGATGATTATGTATATGCCTATTTTGGCCAAATGAGTTTATTAAAACATGGATTTGGTCAAAAGCTGTAATTTATGGTACAAGTTTTGGTCATTGAAAAATAATTACAGACCAGGTGTTTGGTCAGTATGGTATTTACATGGTAGTGTTAAACCATGTGATTTATCAAAGACTATATGTTTCAATAAATCTTTTTATAGACAAACACTTTATTTTTCATTAAAATTATATAATTATTGAGCTCATTTATATTGATTGTATCTTGTATATTAACAGGATGCCTCCTAAAAGGAAGCCTAGTGAGAGGCAATCTAAAAGGCAGAAAAAAGACCAAACCCAAACCCCAGAGAATGCAATGACAGAGGCAATCTCGGCAGCTGTGACTGCCAAAGTGCTGGAGAATTTGAAGGAGAATGGCATATTGCCGCAACCTCGTCAGACGAGACCCCAACCTGTTGAGATGGATGTCCTCGTACATGAAGGTGATTCATCATTACCTAACAGGTGAACTCACACACAGTTTGTCACACCACACACAAACTTCTAGCTATTCTAGAGAAAACGTGTCTAGTTTTGGCACTCACAATACTCAAAACATGGTTCAAATTCCTGCACAAAGCTTGGTTGAAGGTTTTAATCAGGTTCACCATGGTACAGCAACCTATAAACCAATAGGTAGACCTTTGTATAATAAAATAAATTCTAAACTTCAAGAAAAATAAAAATAAGGAGTTTATTGATATGTCAGACATCCTAGTTGACCACCATCCTGCTGAACTAGATTTTCATTTAGCTGTTCAGAATAAGAGGGTGGGCCTGACGTCTGGAAAAAAAAAGAGATTTGTTAGCATTGAAAGTTGGACAGATGCATTTAGCATTTTCTCTTCCGTACTCAGGAAGTTTAACCCCACTCACCCTACTTTAGCAGAGGATTTAGTCATATATATGGATTTGATTCGACAAATTCAAAAGGATGGTGGCGATTGGTAATTTTACGATGTTAATTTTAGACAATCAATGCAAAATAATGACACACTTTCTTGGAGTTATGTTGATCAAATTTTACATACGAGGGGCCTTAATAGATTTGTTCCCAAAGTTAATAATCCAAACCCGATGAAAAGGACTCACACATACAACAATGCAAAGCCCTTTCCAAACAGCGCCCCTCGTAAAACATGCCACAGATATAATGAAAGGAACTTGTGGATACTCCCATATCTGCAGTATCTGTTTCAAAGGTCATTCTATGTCCCAATGCTACAGGAATAAAACAACAAACAGATCAAATGACAATGGGTCATCCAGAAAAAAAATTTTGAAACCACAGCTCATATACAACGACCTGCAGCTGCTGCCACCAAACCTAAACAAATGTAAATTACCTACTCCTATTAAGACAGATAGATTGAAATTTCATTTGCAAGGTTATGACTCAGAAAAATCACTTTATCTTTTAAACGGTTTTAAATATGGTTTTCGATTGGAACATAATGGGCCTAGATCACAGTTTAATTGCTCTAACCTTAAATCAGCTAAAAGCAATCGATTAATAGTACAAGAAAAAATTAACAAAGAGGTTAATTGTCAAAGAGTTATGGGCCCCTATTTAGAAAAACCTTTTTTAAAATTTGAGGGTTTCACCATTAGGTCTTGTACCTAAAAAGTCTAAATCAGCTTGGCGATTAATTCATCACTTGTCGTACCCAGACAAAAAGTCTAATTCAGTTAATGCTGGTATTTCCGACGAATCTGCTGCAGTACATTATGCAGGCATTAATGAAGCCATTAATGGAATTAAACAACTGCGTAGCCACAGATATCAAGTTTTCCTATCCAAAACCGATGTTAGATCGGCCTTTAGAATCCTTCCAGTTAATCCGACAGATTATAAATTATTAGGTTTTAAATGGAATAATAAGTTCTACTATGATTGTTGCCTCCCAATGGGATGTCGGACCAGTTGTAAAATATTTGAAGTGTTCAGTACTGCTTTAGAATGGATAGCATTGACGAAATTAGGTATCACTTCAATGGTGCATATTTTGGATGATTTTCTTATCATTGAGAAATCGAAAGAGGATGCAATTTCCAAACTCAAGGCGTTCATTAATTTATGTGAAGACTTGGGGGTACCCTTATCAGCAGAAAAGACTGAACTCCCCTCTCAAATTATGGATTTTGTGGGCATAACTTTGGACGTAATTAAACAAGAAGCTCGTTTGCCACTGGATAAGATAACAAAATGTCGATATCTTCTGGAAAAGTTCTTATATATGAAATGTTGTACATAAAAAGAACTGCAATCACTTATTGGAGTCTTGAATTTTGCTTGTTCTGTTATTCAACCCGGACGTGCATTTTTGAGAAGGATGATTAATTTAACAATGACTGTATCTGATTCTCAAACTCACGTTTATCTAAATCTGGAGACAAAAGATGACATGAGAATATGGCTTCAGTTTTTAATGGGAAATCAATGTTTTTAAATGAAAGTTTCATGTCAAGTAATACATTGGAACTTCACTCTGACGCTGCACAATCTAAAGGCTATGCAGGCATATACAGGTCAAAATGGTTTTATGGTCCATTCCCAGAAAATTGGAAAAACATCAATATAATGACCTTGGAGTTTTACCCTATCATCTTAGCAATTGAGTTATGGGGCCATTGTGGAGAAATCACTCTATACTATTATTCACTGACAATGAAGCACTGGTTTCTGTGATTAATAAACAGTCAACATCTGATGGTCAAGCAATGAAAATGGTTAGATACATGGTTTTAAGATGTTTTCAATTTAACATATTATTTAAAGCAAAGCATATACCCGGAAAGAAAAATATTTTTGCAGATTGCCTTTCTCGTTTACAGGTAGAACAGTTTTTGAAAATAGCCTCAGCTGCTCAACCCAAACCGTGCTTAGTTCCACATCAATTCCAGCCACAGAACTTTTGGAGTACGTTACAATCTTAGCAAATGCAGCTCTAGCTCCATCAACTCAAGCTACTTACAGCCGCGCATGGAAAAATTTTGACTCTTTCTGTACAGAAATAATGAACCAAAGTCTTCAGCCACCATTATCTGTAGCTACAATTTCATTGTTCATTGCCTACATGTTTAAAAAATCATATGCTCCTAGTACAATTTCAACATATCTATCCACCATAGCCTATGTGCACAAAATGATGTCAATGCCTGACAACACTTGGTCGTTTTAAGTTGAAAAATTAGTTACAGGCACATATAGATTATCAAAAACATTTGATAGCCGTCTCCCAATTACAATTCCTATTTTAAACAAGTTGTTACATAGTATAACATTAGTTGTCAAGTGTACATATGATCAAGTTTTGTTCAAGGCAATTTTCTTGTTTGCTTTTTCAACTTTCTCTAGAGTTGGAGAGTTGGTGACATCAAAAAATGCCCCAATTGATAATGTTCTGCTATTGCACGATGTTTCATTGTCTTATGTACAGGGCAAAGCTGCAGAAGTTCAGGTTTGCTTCCGAAAATTTAAGCATAACGTTAGAGGAATGCCAAAGACTATTTCGTTTTCACATGGTACCGCAATGGAATCAGCAGTCGTAGCTATGGTTGAGTACCTTAAAGTGAGACCCTATTCCGTACCCACAGAACCATTGTTTTGTTCTGTTGATGCCACTCCATTACATCGTCCAGACTTTGACAGAATTTTACATAAATGCCTAGCATCTTGTGGTCTGGATAGTTCGAGATACAAAGGACACAGTTTCCGCATAGGAGCAGCAATTGATGCTGCCGAGAGAGGCTTATCCGATTCACAAATACGCTCTATGGGACGTTGGAAGTCTAACGCATTTCAAAAATACATAAGATCCCATTTAAATTGATAGGCATTTTTGGTACCTGCTTGGGCCGGTACAATTATTTTTATAGGAATATATACAAATTTTTCAGCATCTCTGCGTTACTTGCTTGGGTTGGTAATTGGCACTCAATAAGAATTTTAGTTTTGGTAAATCTCCAGTTAGTGTGTCATCATATAATAAACATATCATTTTATGCAATAGCAATTATAAAAGATAAAAGGTTTCAACGCATGAAGCTATGTTATTTTAACAATACTTAACTGCTTGGGCCGTTAAGTTTTCAATGCCAATTGCATGCTATATTTATGCATACTTAACTATAGTGCATACATTAACATTAGTATATAGATGTTTGTTTGTGGCTCTAATATCTATTTAGTTATGCACAATAGATTGTTGTGGAAGTTTTTATTGCCATTATTTGCTTACAAGGACTTTGTCTGTTGACATAACAGTACTTGCTTGGGCCGGTATTGTATTTATACTTGTATGGTTCAATTGGAACTAATTATGATCAGGCATTAAGCTCGAAGCTTTATTTTCTGCCAAGTGCTTGGCCTTTGTGGGGTAGGAAAGACTTATTTTATTGCATCTTTCCTGGTGGTTTAGTTGACCCCTTTTCTAGGCCAAGCTATTGTATTATGTAATATGTTATGTAATATGTTATTATTGTTTTTATGTATTTTCTTTCAATATTATCGTGTTGTACAGATGTATATATATTGTGTATTTTGATATGAAAGAATTTTTTACGAATAAGTAATAATTTTGCAATTTACTTTCTAGTTTCTCCATTCATTTATACATTGCCCATACGATATCAAAAAGAACTTTTTTCGTCGAATTCTGACACTTACATCATATCAGATGGTTTGTTACGGTTGTATGAAGATAGCATAAAGAAAATTATATGGTTTATCATATTTACGGCTGTACAAAGAACAGAATATTTTTGTTTGATTCATTTTTTACAACTTTGCCACATAAGGGGAGATAACTCAGATAAAGTAACTTTATAATAGAATTTGTTGTGAATTTACCTATTTTATTATGTAGCAAAAAAAACCGAGTCCGGTGACCCCATTTTTCTTTTTCTTATCTGAAAGCATATTATTAGAGCTATCTTCTCATATTTTATCTTAAAATTCTATGGTGTAGTTTTCTTTTTATCACATAAAATTGGGTTTTCCATTTAAATTTATACAAAATCTGACAATTTTTTCACAATCTGTAGCGTGAAAAAAAAGGCCGGTGACCCATACTTTTTATTATATTTTTGAAAAAAAGCATTACATTTTGACAAATTATTAAAAAATTCTCAAGCGAGTAGCATGATATGAAAAATTATCACAAAAAAAGATCAAAGGAAAAATGCACAAAATAGCGATAAATACTGATATTGTGATATGGAGAAGACTTCACAAGTATGATTTTCTTGCGTTTCATCCATTTTGCTTAGATTTTGTAAATAAAATGTGTTTAAACTAAACTAAATTAATCAATACTGTCATTTTTTTTTTTATCATTGCCACATAGAATATTGCACTGACTTTATCTTTGCATAGTTGATTAAACATTTATATTAATTCGTTGCATGAAAGCTGTTCAAATTATATATATATATAAATATATATCTATGAATTGTAGGTAAATCAAATACTTACTAATTAAGTACTGTTTGCAGATAGTTCTTGCAATTTCTTCTTCATTTATTTGATATAAAAATAAGAAGATATTTATTTGTTGTTTCGCAGTGTTTGTGAAGAAGTTATAACCATTCACTTTGGTTCTTGGGTTTTTTTAGCTGGCATATACATTACTGCGGAGGAGTTCTACCTTTTGTTTGCATTGGAAATTATTATCAACCAGCGTAAATTGATATTCAGGTTTTGGGGAGGTTATAACACTTTACTTTGGTTTTTTGCTGACATGTAAATTAATGCGGAGGAGTTTTACCTTTTGTTATTATCCAGTGTAAATTGATATTCAGGTTTATAGAAAGTTTTGATAATTCTAAATGTTCTGCTCTATACAGTTTTCATTGTTAGGATCATTTAAATTACACCACTAAAATAAATGATCCATATTAAGGGCATACGATACAGTTTTAATCCCGTATTTAAATTTTGATGAAAATTTGCATGTAGGCTATTTTTTACCTGATTAAATCAAATATGTAATAAAAAATATACCTTCATGTGCTACTTTTTGAGTAAATTGAGGTTCAAATTTCAGATATTTCCTCAAAATACGGATTTGTTGACGTATTTTTCCTTTCGATAGAAATACATAACTTTTTTTTTAAAAGATAAACACGATCTGTTTTTGTTAAATTATTTGTAATTTATGTGTTATATAAATATTGCATAAATTTGTACATTTTATTTTACAAATAACTCAAATTTATCAAATGTTCATAAATGTAGGAAAAACCGTCATTTTTGCTGTATATTATTCAAATTTAAAAAATTGCACTATTTACGTTTTCATGAAAATTGGTACACATAATAATCTTACGTAATTAAACCAAATGTCATTTTAAAAAAGAGGGGTCCATGAACTCGTTTTCAAGTTAAACCAGTTTGAATGATAAAAATCAGCCGAAAACTGCATCTTTTCCCGATAAGTCACCGTTTGACGTCGCGAAAATATCAATTTACGTTAGCAACGTCATTACCTCCCCTGTAACTGTATGTATGCCCTTAAGCTGTTAAGTGCAAAAAGAGACGTCTAGACTATGGCAAACCGTTTTTATATTTATTCCATTTACAAGATATCTTATAAAGTTAAAACGATTTATTATAAAATAATCGCGATATCTTATATTTTAGATAAGATATCGTATTTAGTTTATTATATATCTTATATAGCTAGTTACAAGATGTCCTATTTAGTTCAACATACATCTTGATTATTTCAACAGATATCTTATAAACTATATAATTTATCTTACATATTTTGTATTTAAAAATATTATTAATCAGATATCTTGTAAACTACATAATATATCCAATGAACGAAAACAAATATCTTATTACTATACTATATATAAAAATATTAATTTTCGCGAACCATTTATGTCACAGAAATTCCAAAATATGGCATCAGTAAGGAGAGTTGCACAAATAATGTCAATACACAGAACCCCGATCCAATTTATCTTTTGCTAAAAGTATTCGTCATTTTCTGTTTTATATGTACTAACAACATTCCATTTTTCTATAATTTCGATTAAAATATTCTAAAACCTGCAGTTAAAATAGGTCACATGCCCCAAATAAACATTCCCCGATTGGTTGAACCAGAGACATATAATACATATGTCTCTGGTTGAACTACTGTGGCCTCGATGTAAAGCAACGCAAGCCTCGATGTAAAGAACACGCTTCCCAAGAGTAAAGGAGGGTTGTACAAATAATATGAATACACAGAACCCCGATCCAATTCATCTTTTGCTAAAAGTGTTTATCATTTTCTGTTTTGTATCCACTAACAACAATTCATTTTTCTATATTTCCGTTTTGATTATGCCAAAACCTGCAGTAAAAATAGAGGTATGTCCCAATAACATAAACGGTACCAATTTTTCTGCACCAGATGCGCATTTCGACAATCAATGTCTCTTCAGTGATGCTCGAGGCCAAAATATTTGAAAATCCAAAGCTTACTAAAAATATGAAGAGCTAGAAACGAAAAAAGGACCAAAAAGTATAGCCAAAGTTGGGCAAGGAATCAGAGCTTTGCATGAGGAAGATACATTCCTTAATTTTAAATAATTTCCAAAATTTGAACAGCCCAACTTAACATTCCCCGATTGGTTGAACTGCTGTGGCCTCGATGTAAAGCAACGCAAGCCTCGATGCAAAAAAGCACAAACTAAATTTTCCGTTGATACACAAAAAAGGGTGCCTATAAAGTGCGAAACGAAATAGAAACGAAAAGAAACGAAAAGAAACAAAACGAAACGAAAAGAAACAAAACGAAACGAAAAGAAACGAAAAGAAACAAAACGAAACGAAAAGAAACGAAAAGAAACAAAACGAAACGAAATCAACATAAACCGAAACGAAACGAAATAGGAACCAACGAAAAGAAAAGAAACGAAACGAAACGAAACGAAATCAAATTACGGATCACTTTAATTATTTTTTTTTATCTATTTAAAAACAAAACTTTAAAAAGATCATAAAATACTTAGACATATACAATATTGTATCACTAGTGTATGTGCCTTATTGTCTTTATATATATATATATATATATCTTTTGAAATTATTTGCTATTGATTTTAAAAATACTTCGTTGATTGAAATTATACTGATTTACTTTGATTGTTACCGGCACTTCAAAACTTAATATACTTATTCAGACCCAGCCTCTTTGCTTCAAACATAAATCAATCAAAAAACTGATCGATGCCAGTTTGATTTACGACCTTGCTTTTCAAATCACTTTGAAGTTCCTTTGAAGTTCCATATTCCCACAGAAGGGTGTTGATCACGTGACTATTTCTTGATATATATAAAATATATATATATTCCGAGCTCCAGACACATTTTTAATGTTAAAGATTATTATAAGCAGTATGGATGAAAAGC
Source organism: Mytilus coruscus (assembly GCA_017311375.1). NCBI lineage: Eukaryota > Metazoa > Mollusca > Bivalvia > Mytilida > Mytilidae > Mytilus > Mytilus coruscus. The sequence continues at coordinate 49,509,740 of CM029601.1, forward strand.
ACGAACAAAGGTATGATATATTTTAAGATCTTTTCAATGGTTAATCCCGCTACGCACTGACAGGGACTTATAATACATGTAATGTATTATAGGTCCCTGGCACTGACCATCCACCTGTTGTTGTAATGCAAGTAGCAAGTTTTTGGTTTATTTTCAGCTTTACCGCCAGATTAGACCGGAATATTCATTTTCAAGATCTTCATCAATATCCCACCCTTTTCGCTCTGAAAATCAAATGGTCGTCCCCTAATGCACTGTCATTTAGTTTGTTTCTGAAAAGTTTGAAAAAGTATTGAGGTAAAACCAATCCCCTCCAAAGGGTGGGATTGATGAAGATCTTAAAATAAATATCCTTGTCTATCCTGGTAAAGCTGAAACTAAAAGAAAAACTTGCTACTTGCATAAGACAGAAAGTTAATGAATATTTGCAACATAAAATGCAAGAAACAATTATGTACAATAGAGCAAATAAGTTTTCGTTCGGCAAAGTCACGGGAAAATATGCATGCAAACCGCCTCCGGGTGTGGGATTTTGGGCCTTGTGTTGTTTTATGCTCGTTGGTTGGGTTGTTGTCTTGTTGATGCATTCCAATTTCCATTCACAACTTTATGCGTAGGTAGCGGCAAGATGAAAATGGAAGGTCTATAGGTCAATCGTCTAACCCCCCTCTCCCAGCCACCAAATCAAATATCAAATGGTTGCCCCAAATTCCTTAATTAAGTAAACCGTTTTAAAAAAGGCAAAGATGGCACATATATATATATATGTATATATTATACATATATACAAGTCTAAATTGAAAACAACGTTCAAACCTATGATTGCGTTGGATAAAAACCGCAATTTTTATACGTGTGCATGCAAAACAAATTTCTTGTTAGAGGGGTCTAAATACAGCACAAACAACATTTTCCAAAAGACCAAAAAAGTGAAAAAGTATATTTTAACAAAACGCATTTGACTAACAGGTCGAACAACAAATGTTCTTAAACCCTGCTGACTGCCATTGGCGATTGCCAAATAAATATATATATAGTCACTTTGGTGGGGAAAAAATTGAGTCCAAGCGATTACATTTTTCTCGATTTGTTATTGTTAAGCGATTCCACGAACATAGATCATTCATTAATGGTAATACTGAAAATCCTGTAATCTAGTTTTTAGCACTTTTGCAAATATAACTTTAGTATACGCCATGGATTTGGAAGGATTTTTATGGAAGGGCCATTTTCAGCTTTTTATTGAAATTCAAAATAAAGTGGGCCTTTCCTTAATATTCCATATAAAATTTGAGAAAGGGCCCTTTTCAATGTTGATGGGCAATTGGCCCCATGGCCCTTGCCTTCAAAAGCCCTGAATTGAGCTGATGACAATAAACTTGTGTTGTTTAGTCTTAAAGTTGTCTCGTCACTTTAACTTGTTAACAACAGTCGTCTATTTTCTTTAGCGATCTTCCTGCAGAAGACACCGCAATATATGACTATAGCTCGGTGAGTAGATATCCATGTTAAATAAATTCTGAATATCTTTCGCATTAAAACACATTTTTCTGACGGTGACAATTGTACAGTAAATAGATAATGGCGATGTATGCCGTTTACGATTCCTGTCAGTTACCGACGCGTGATATATATTTATTCTACGTTCTTTTAATTTATTTACAAAAGCATGCCGTTGTGCAACTCTTATTTTGAGATTATATATTTATATAGATATCTTTATCCCCCCCCCCGCCACGCTTTGCGGGGGACATAGAAATACCGGGCGTCCGTCCGTCTGTCCATCCGTCCGGTATTATTAGCACTCTCACGGGTACAATTCTTGCCACAATTTTATAAAATTTATACTCTAGGTTAATATCGGCAATATCTCGGACGAGTTCTAAAATTGGTGCCGATCGACTTTTAAAAAAAGAGTTATGCCCTTGGAAAAAATACTTTTATGGAAAATGGCCTTGTTACGCCTCTCAAAGGTACAATTCTTGCAAGCATTTTAAGAAACATATGTTAAAGGTTTATTTCAGCAATATCTCGGACAGATAGATTTTATAAAAAGAGTGATGCCCCTTGGACTTTATATAACCTTTGATAGGCGAAATATGTGCAACGCGGGGACATTGGAACTATGTTCTTTTTATAATTGCCTTTGGCGTGGGTAAAAGTTTTGCTCACACGCAGTACCATTTTTAATTTACCCGGAAGAATGTGTATACACAACAATGCACATAGTCAACTGTCAAAGATAGAACATGCTATACAAGGTTAACTGTGACACCATCACTGAAACATACAAAGTTTAGACCGATTTCTAGTTTATTTTGCAACATCAATCGGGTAATTATTTTGGGTCTGGAGCGGACACGCCAGTATAACTGCTAGTTGTTCTGTCATTTTGCATATATAATTCGATTACCTTTTCTAACATCAGACTCGGACTTCTGAGCGTATCGCTATCACAGGTGCTTTTGGAATGGACCCCCTTTTTAATGCCCCACAACTAAAAGTTGGGGGCCCTGTCCGTCCGTCCGTCCCATTATAGGTATATAGTTATTCCGGATAACTCCTCCAACAGTTTTAACGGTAGGAAGTTTTCACTTTGCGAGCCGTTTGTACATATATTGAAGGTGTGCATGTGGTCAGGGTTTTGATTTTCAATAAAATTTGCTCTTTTGGGAGATAGTTGAACTTTGTCATTTTTGGAGTATATACTTGCAAGAGGTGCATAGCGTTTCCGGATAACTCCTCCTACAGTTTCAATGCTAGGAAGTTTTCACTTTGCTGGCTGTTTGTACATATTTTAAAGGTGACTGTGCATGTGGTCAGGGTTTTGATTTTTATTAATATTTGCTCTTTTGGGAGATAGTTGAACTTTGTCATTTTTTGGAGTATATACATGCATAACAGGTGCATAACATTTCCCAAATAACACTTTGCATCTGTGGGGCATCATCTGTGTCTCCCAGACACAATAATATCTCAAAGAAAGTCCTACATTGACTTTGTTATAATACAGTTACTTCAGAGTGGAGTGTGGGGCATCACTTTGTCTAGTATGAAAATATTTTTTATATTTCAACTTTTATTAACCTATTTTAACTTATTTGAAGGGTTAAAGGTCTTGTCAGTGCTTTTTAACAATACAAGTAGTTATATATTTCCCCCTCTATACTTATATTGTTAAAACGCATTGACAAGCCCTTGAACACTTTAAAAATATTTTCAATTAAAAAAGATAAACACAAAAATAAAAAGGGGATCCAATCCATAAGCGCCTGTGATCGCTATGGGTTTGTTTATTCCACATTGGCTAGAGGTAAAGGGAAGGTTGCGATCTTATAAAACATCTTTAATTTCGTCGCATTTTGCGCCTGTTTCAAGTCGGGAACCATTAGCCTTTGTTATAAAAATAAGAAATATACAAAGTCTTGTATGCTTTTATTTCAATTTTGGTTCATCTGTATGTTTCAAACTTTAGTGTGCGTTCATTTCGCTGAACAATATAGAAAAGAAGATGTGGTGTGATTGCCAATTAGACAACTCTTCACAAGAGACCAAATGACACAGAGATTAACAACTATAGATCACTGTACGGCCTTCAACAATAAGCAAAGCCCATACCGCATAGTCAGCTATAAAAGGCCCCGAAATGACAAATGTAAAACAGTTCAAACGAGAAAACTAACTAAGTATGCATTGTAAAGGAACCGGCTGAAGCCCGCCTGTGGGTGCGGGATCCTTCGCTTCATTAAATATGGCTAGACTGTTTTATACTCCTTGGTCTGGTTGTTGTCTCTTTGACACATTTCCCTTTCTTATTCAATCTTCTTAATTTAGTTCACATGATACCAAAATACGATCTTGGAAACCAGAAGATTGTTTTGACCGAACATTCAGGGTATACTGAACCAAATCATGAAATACTAGAATGATGAGTTTTCCGACGCTTGTAAAAATAAGAAGATGTAGTATGATTTCCAAAGAAAGTACAACTGATTCACCAAAATATCTAAAGGGAAAAATACTGCAAGTCATGAACAAATAAGTTTAACTTCCGATCGTTTTTTCGTATAAAACTTTTTTATGAAACGAGAAGCAGATCCTGTGTCCATGATAACATGCGTTATTACTTAAAAGCGAAGCGTGAACACAAGATCTGTATTTCATACAGGTTGGACAACTTTACACCAGAATTCAAATGATAGAGGTATAAGCATTTATAAGTTATCGTATGGCCATTTAACCAAGAAAAAAGTCTGCTTTCAAACTGATGTCAATTGTTGTAATCTTATTTCAACGGTATGTTTTGTAGGGGGAATCAGCTGGATTTTCACCAGTAAAAAGATTAAAGATAGAAAGTATTGATGAACCTATAGCTAGCATAAGCTTCCCGTTGTGTAGTTCTACTCCTTTGAAGCCACTTATACCTCTAGAACCGGTTTCAACTGATGATGAAATTCAGATAGTGGATGCGCATTTTCCAGAGATTTTGCAACCATTAGTTTCTCAGCAACCAGATGTTACAGCTGATGACAAACAAACAAAAAGGAAAAAAGTACTGAAAACTCCAGTGAAAACAGCAATTCAAATCTCATCTGAATCTAGTGAAGATAGCCTACCTGATTTGATGTCATCAGATGGTATTCACAAGGCTGTTAGAGAATTTCATAATACAATACCTATATATTCAACACCGTCAACTAGTTTAACTGCAAAAGAGATTTTTAAGCTTTGCTTTGGGGAGGTAGATAATGACTTTATTTGCAAGAAGAAACCAATAGGTGTACGGTATAATGCGGTTTTTATTGTTGATTTAAATGAGGTGGACCAGAAGTCAATTTATGCTGATGACAATGGTGTATGGAACACGGCATCCCCTAGAAGTTATTACAGGGTAGACATCAGAGATGGTAGAATAGAGAATGTTGTTCCAGGTAACAAGTCTTCATACACGCACTACCTTAGGCGTCAATACGGAACACACCAAGCTACATATAACGAACGCGGAGTTTCATTTCAGCGCATAATTTCTACTGCTACTTCTAAATACAACATCAAATCCAGGTACGCTGTTGTTCAGTACATACACAGAGACAGTGAAGAGGGAGATATAGTCATGAAAGCACATGGAAATGCAAAAGATTCTCAATCTCGACCATTTTTCAAGACTGATCTATCTGTTTTAGATAACATAAAAGAAGAAACACGAGAAACTAAACCACGACAGTTATTCAAGAAGCTTGTTGATGACGCTGGTGGACCATTATACAGTTCTTCCGCTTCTTCAGAACCACGTAATTTACAACAGATTTACAACATTAGATCATCAACAAAGGCTGCTACAAAGACTGACACACTTGGTAGCACAGATACGCGAAAGTACATTTGTTCATGAACTTGCAGCTGATGGAGAAAGTTTACAATATGTGCTGGCTTCAGAAAAACAATTGATGGATTTAGATACCTTTTGTACTCATCAACTTCATTTTCTGTTTTTCGGTTGACTCTACCTTCAATATCGGAAACTACTATGTTACCAATACATGCTTTGAAAATTTAAGAGTTGTCCATGCTTCCGGCAAATACAAAGGAAGACACCCATTAGAAATGGGACCAACTTTTGTCCATACACATCGTGATGAAAATTCGTATCTTAGATTTTTTAGTGCACTTGATCGTATGATTCCAAATTATAGATACCAAATGCAGGCGATTGGTTCAGATGGTGATGAGGCGACAATGAATGCTATTGCGGTATCCTTCACTTCAGAATCTTTCGTAAACTTGTTGTGTGTTTCCCATAAGAAAGAAAATATTGAATATAAACTGAAAGAAATGAAGTCAGCAACACCTGCGATAAGGCATATAGTTTCCGACATCTTTGGCACAAATGTTGATTCCATGTTGTACCAGAAAGGCCTTGTTGATAGCGAGACCACATCGGAGTTTGATAGTCGCCTAAGAGATCTGAAAACTACTTGGGACCATCTTGTACCTACATTCCACGCATGGTTTGTTTCAAACGAGTCTGAAAATTCAAATCACACCTCATCAAAGCAGTCACCGACCAAGCACAACTTGATGGTCATTTCAGTAATAACCGAGTTGAAAGCACAAACAACAACGTTAAGGACTGGGTTGGTAGATCAGGTAAAGTCACTCTGCCAGTTTTCAATCGTAAAGTGGAGGAGTATGTTACCTGTCAGCAACAGGAGTTTGAGATGGCAATTTATGCCAATGGACCATATGATTTGGCTTCCACACATACTTATTTAAGAAAAGAGAGACATATTTGGAATGGGCTGAACGCTGATGAAAGAAAACAAGTAATTAAACAATTTTGGAAGTCCAATGTCCAGGGAAGAAAATTGTTAGATAAGTTTTTACTAATAAACGAGCACGCTGAAAACAGGAGCAAATCTGACCACTCATTACCAAAGCCAGAAACTCGTCCAAATGTTTCATCAAAACGAGGAATTTCCTACGATGATTATCAATTACAAATTCCAGGTATATCGGAAGATTTACTCAAAGAGATGTTTGAAAAGGCAGAAGGTCTCCTACAATCACAAGATTCGATACTTAAAACGCCAGGCTTCGAAGGGGTATATGTTAGACACTCTCAAAAGATAGAGAACGTTGAACCCCATTTGGTCACGGCAGTAAAACTTCTGGTAAAATTAAATGTAACAACTGTTCAGTGTATACAGCATTAAAATTTGTGCACATTCAATAGCAGCAGGAGAATTCTATGGCTGCCTTAAAAAGTTTATTGAATGGCGAAAGAAGGAAAAACATGATGTTGACACAACAAATCTATTGATTGGGGGTATCCGTTCAGGGATGAAAGGAAAAGTGAAAAAACCTAGGAGAGGTGGAAGAACCCCATTAGATAAATCTAAACCAACTTTGGTTGAAGAGAGACGTCCGATGGTTCAAGGGAGCATTCAAACAACTCTGGATGCAATTGACCATTTGGATAAAGCTGAGGAACCATTTGACATCATTTATCTTTTTCAAACGAGGGCAATATTGTGCTTTGGATGCGGAGTCAAATTCAATAGGGAAAAGGAGCAAAATGAATTGGTAGTACGTCATTTCTGTGAGCGAGAGTTTACAATACATGGAGTAAAGAAATGCAAATCTCAATATGCGTACTTTCATTTCCAAGTTACTTGTATAAAAAAAAAGTGTCGAGCTTTGACAAAACACAATTTACAATTGCCGCAGAAACAAAAGCCATTTTACACCAACAGGTAAAAGACAATGAATAGACATGACATGCATACGTTTCGGAAATACAAATATAAAGAATATTTGTCGAATCAAAGTACAAAATGTTTATTAAAATAAAGTGAAGGTATTATACAAATTGTATACATATCGAGGTTATTATGAATATTAAACACTGATTAAAAAATTACTATTGTTTTTCTATTGAATATAAACATTCCATTGTTCAAAAGATGTATACCGATTTACTTTTTCGTTTTCATTTTGGAGAGAAAACTGCAAATGTAAAAAATGCTGATTTCCCAAAAAACAATGGAGTTGGTTGCCATGTTAATATTATGCGAGACAAAAGTAAACTTTATTGCTTTGAATTCCGTCGTCATTCACATTGCTTCAAAAATGTATCAAATCTTCTTACTTGCAAAAGCTGAAGCTTGTTTATGTTCAAAATATATTATCCTTATTTTTACCAATATTAAAATTAAATGTTCCTTACTGTAACGAAACTAAATAATATACCTCAACTGCTCAATATTAATATAACAGGAGTTAGTATGATTGCGACTGAGACAGCTATATCCAACACGGACCAAAACGACGCGGATGTGAGCAGCCATGTCACCGTACGGTCTTCAACAGTGAGAAAACGTGCACTATGTGTAGCTATAAGTAGTATAGAGGAGACACAAATAAACAATATAACAATGTAAAAATCAGTTCTGAATTCGACATGATAAAACAAAACAACCAACAAATAAATTTCATAAAGTATCGATCAAAACTTATGTAAATTACTGAAAGCTAGTTCAAAGAGAATTACAACTACAAAATACAGTATTCAGATTTATACACGTCCAACAGATTATTCTACAGTCAGACAAACAGAGAAAACATGACCGGTTTAATGTAAAAAGTATTAGTATCGACAAGATTTAGAGGTTTCTGATTAACATTATCATTTATTATTTTAAAGCGGCATAGTTCTTAGGATTATGATGTCATCGAATCCCAAATTTATCTTGAGCACTTTAATATTACACTGCATTCTTCTATATCTTGATAAGATAACAAAAAGGAAGTTCATTTAAATTTGAACGTTTTGAAATGCCTGTTATACGGATGACGAATGATATCTTCCAATTGTCGTTCTCTTAATTGAATGTGACGTCAGTGTACTGAATGAGACTTAGCACCTAATGTGTAGTTGCATGAGCAAAACGAAGGATGTAGCTTGTGAAGCAAGATCTACTCGCCCTTTCGGTGTATCGGATATATTACCCCTGTGTCTGGTGCCTTGGTTCACGTTAAGTTTGTCTTCAGTCTAAAGTTTTGCATTTCCATGGCGATAAGTTTCTTTCGTGATTTGTAAGTTCCAACGTTCTTTTAATATCGCCTAGCTACTCTCTCAAGAAGACAATAATTTGTCATCAAACGGATGATATCTGCTTTCAAGAGTGGTCTCAGTCATGGTGCTTATAGGAATTTGTCGTTTGGAAAATTCTTATCTGCTGCTTCTCCGCTATTTTGTGGTTTTCGTGAGGGTGAGGCAACACTGACTGGCCTCTCGGAATTAACGTTCCTACAGTTGTCATCCTGGCTGTTTCATGGTACACTGGAGCATACAAGTTTAAAACCGACTAAGGCACGGACCATTTGACTTTTTTGGGGAGTCTGGTCTTTTTATGTGGACCGTCAAATGGTCCGTGCCTAATCGTGTCTGTCTAGTATAACATATAGAGTTCATAATCAAATATTATATATTGTGTTGAAGTCGTTCCTAAACCACAGCTTGTTAACGATTACGCTGAATTTCACAGTTTTTTTTTCTCAATTTTAAAAGAAATTGTATCAAACTAGACAATAAATAATATTTATAAATATAATCGGCTTAATATTCAATTTGATTTAAATTTTATTCCTATTTCGTTTCGTTTCTTTTCTTTTCGTTGGTTCCTATTTCGTTTCGTTTCGTTTCGTTTCTTTTCGTTTCTTTTCTTTTCTTTTCGTTTCGTTTTGTTTCTTTTCGTTTCTTTTCGTTTTTTTCGTTTCGTTTTGTTTCTTTTCGTTTCTTTTCGTTTCTATTTCGTTTCGCACTTTATAGGCACCCCACAAAAAATTCCGATTCAACCGATTTACAAACAGATGTTCTAGCGCTCAAATGTAATTCTAAGTGAAGTATACTGGTAAAGTCAAATTGTAATCTTTTACAGTAATATATACACATTTTATCATTAATATATTGTCATGCTTCTGCATATTAACTTTTATTTCCGCTGAGCTATAGTCAAATTGTATTCTATACAAATTTTGTTACGTCAGGCAATAGGTGTAAGAATATATTGCGCCAAAAAAAGAAAATAACCTGCAACATTATACTATTTTATCATCATGTTTTGGACATTTCTAAAAGAAAATAGCCTTTGGTATCAGCAATTGTGGTAAGTATTACTTATTATTGTTAAGGTTCTCCAGATCTGGTTCTCTTGATCTTCTTGACTTTCAATTTAATCCCATTTATCAATTATCCCCGATGACACTTTTTTTTGACAGAAATGTCAACCCAGTCGATTTGTGTCATATCATGGCCATGGGTGGAAATCTGATCTATTTGATGAAGTAATTTCTTCATTAACTGTACATATAATATTTTTGTTAACCGTATACAAACCCTTTGCATGTCTGCAAGGTAAATGGGTTATGTATGTGTTAATCTGTTAATTGTGTACAGTAATTGTGTAGAGTTTCTCGTCAGTGCATTGCGTGATCACGTGATATTATTATTTGTAAACAAACGGGTTCCTGATGTTACACGTGTCGGAATTATCCATACAAGGTGCAAACAATCTTATATTTCACTATTTGATGATATTTCTGTGAGTTTTAGTAGGTGTTTTAGATCAGAAGTCATAGATTCATAGGCTCCCGATGTAACACGTGTCGGAACTATCCATACAACTTAGGCAGCAACCATTTGATTTTCTGGGGCGGGGGCTATGGATTTTTTTGGAAAAAAAAGTTTGTTTCTAGTTTTTGGAGAAAAAAATAATTTGTTTTTGTCCCTGAGAAAAAAAATTTGTTTGTTTCACCCTCAGCTGCCACTATATGTAATGCTAAAATTGGAAGAAAAAAATTGTTTTCGTCTTGTCGCCAAAAAAATAGATTGTTTTTCGCCAAAGGCGAAAAAAAAAGTATGTCCGAAAAAAAAATCCATAGCTCCCCCCAGAAAATCAAATGGTTGCTGCCTTACAAGGTGCAATCAATCTTATATAATTTCACTATTTGATGATATTTCTGTATGTGTTAGTAGGTGTTTCAGACCAGAAGTCATAGATTCATAGTACCATACTAGTGTTAGTGTTCCAGGGTTGCGTTCTACATCCAGAGGCGGAATGGGGGGTGCAGGGGGTTGATTATATAGGGAATCACTGAAGCATAACCGGAGCAGGCCCCCACTTATGAAAATTTCTTGATCCGCCACTGATATTTTAGCAGCTTCATAGGGCTACGTAGATTTTTGACTACTGAACATGCAGCTAGCCTAGCTGCTTAATAGATAAAGTCAAGATAGCAGCTTATAGGCTAGCTACATGTTTAGTAGTAAAAAATCTATGTAGCAGCTGCTACTATATTGAACGCAACCCTGTTCAGTAGTTAAATACATGTACATGTAGTTGTGAATTTTTTTTATATGAAACTTCTTTGCCTTTGAAAACAGAGAATATAATCTTTTTGTTTTCAGAAATTCCATTAATGAATCTTGACATCATGGAATAATCTATCACGAGACATTATTATTTGTAAACAAATGTCGTTACAAACACGTGTCAAAAATTTCGATATTCTAAATTTTGGATTATTTTTACAGATTTCGCAAAATATACTACATTCCACCTATTTGTCTTGAACTAATACATGTAATATACCCATGAAACTTATTCAATAGACAATACATTATTATCATCCATATATATACATGTATGTAAATTAGCTAGTGTTGGATAATCAGTTGAAATTACCAACCGATTATCTATTACTATCGGTTGACAGCAACCAACCGACTATCGGTTATAATCGCATCATTATACCTTGCCCTTTTTTTAAATGAAATCATGCATTTAGTCACATTGTGCATGTCTAATGCGTATATTCCATATCATTGCAGAGTTTTATATGTTCATATTTGATCTTTTGTTTCCTTTTCATATTTTATTAAGCAATTAAAACAGTGAATCAGTTAGAATCCAGATTCAGATTGAACATATTTTTTACAACATTTATTACCAACAATGACACTAAAATTTCTAAATTTCAATGGTATTACTCACATTATAATTTCAAATACATAGCTGTATCCTTAAAATTTGAATGCTTCTCATTAAAAAAGGATAAATAAAGTATTGAATTTTAAGCAATTTAAACATTTAAGCATTGAAATATATACATTTAACTAAGGGGATCCAACCAATGTCTGTTAATTCGTGTAACGTGAGCAGTCAGGGATATAACTCTATAGGGTTATTACAGAAAAATAACATACATTTGTTATTGTGGACTAAAAATTCAAAGAACTGTGATAACTTATGTATGTTATATGTTTCAAAGGGACAATATACATCATTAGTTTAGTTAAAATGTATAAAAGTTCTATTGATATTACTTTTGTCTATATGTATACTTAACTATTGAAAGATAAAACAGTTCATAGTTTGCCAATTTTGCATAGTACACCTATATGTTATTACAGAAAAAATATGCCTGTAATAACTAAAGGGTGTTATCACAGCTTCTCTATATCACTTCAAAGCATTTGCTCAGACATACATCATGCTTAATTACAATGTATTTTAATTTATTGTAAGAAATAATGACCAGAGCATGTAATGAGGTTCTGCGCAAGTTTCTCAGTAATTCCCAAGTGTCTTATATAATAAGTTAAATTCCTTTAATAACTGAGCCTTGTTATCACAGCTAAGTTTATCCCTTAATAGCCTTGTCTCATTGATTTTCCATGGTTAATCAAAAATGTATTATTTTAATTTAAAAATTAGTTATCAAGGCTATGCATTTAGTTTCTGCACAAAGTCTCAAAAGATCCCTAGAGGCCACTATAAATGAAATAATTTTACAAATAACAAACATATGTTATTACAGATTTAGAAAATTTAAGGAATACATTGTAAAGAGTAGACAACTCATGAAAGTATCTGTAATAACACACGCAAGTTATTTTCTGTAATAACCCTATAAAGTTATATCTCTGACTGGTGAGGGTATCCAAATTGCATCTATTTTGCAAGTTCTTTCACCTACATTTATTTATGATCCAGACAACAGTTTCTATTCTGTGTTTATTTCGTACATGTAGATGTTTCCTTATTTATTGTATAGTTTCACCAATTTAATTTTGATTCCATACTGAAAAATAGAAAAATGGGGTTGAACCTACATCCAAACGATCCATGATTCTGTAATGAGGAATACCCAAATTGCATCTATGCTTTAATTCACATCCGTAAGAATCAAATATCCGATGTTTTGTTTTATTTCTCCAAATATTAAGAACAATTTGACAATAGTCCATGCTTACTATCCATTTTTTTTTTAAATAGATGCCTGTAACATATTTTAGTTGCTCATTTTTAAAAGTTGACATTTTGTGGACGTCGCCATTCCGTAGAGTTTATTTTTTACAGTGAATACTTCATCTGTTGATATATACTGTGAAAGTTTTGTGTATATTTGAATATATTTATCTATGTTGAAAGACGTGCATAATGTCAAATCATGAAAATACAAATTGTTTAGTCTCTAAGAAAACTTGTAAGATTTCCGCTGCCATTTGTGCTAAATGGGTGCAATTTGGGTACTCGGTGCAATTTGGGTACTGTGATGTAAGAATAAAATTGAGAATGGAAATGGGGAATGTGTCAAAGAGACAACAACCCGACCACAGAACAGACAACAACAGAAGGTCACCAATAGGTCTTCAATGCAGCGAAATTCCGCACCGGAGGCGTCCTTAAGCTGGCCCTAAACAAATATATATACTAGTTCAGTGATAATGGACGTCATACTAAACTCCAAATTATACACAAGAAACTAAAAGTAAAAATAATACAAGACTAACAAAGGCCAGAGGCTCCTGACTTGGGACAGGCGCAAAAATGCGCGGGTTAAACATGTTTATGAGATCTCAACCTCCCCTATACCTCTAGCCAATGTAGAAAAGTAAACGATAACAATACGCACATTAAAAGTCAGTTAAAGAGAAGTCCGAGTCCGATGTCAGAAGATGTAACAAAAGAAAATAAACAAAATGACAATAATACATAATTAACAACAGACTACTAGCAGTTAACTGACATGCCAGCTCCAGACCTCAATTAAACTGATTGAAAGATTATGTCTTCATCATATGAATATCAGGCACAATCCCTCCCGTTAGGGGTTTAGTATCATACCATCATAAAATATATGAGAAGAGCATAACCCGTGTCATGCCAACAACTGGTTTTTACATACATGTAAATGTGTTTAGTTCCGATGCAAAGACCCTATAAGTGAATCAATATTAAAGCCAAAATATGCAATCTTTAATGACCTGACAACAGTATCGTAACTATATCCCTTCTTAATAAGTCTATTTAAAGGTTTTGTTAGCTTCTGAGGTGAATACTGACATTTTAGTGCTTTATAAAGAATATTACCATAAAAGATTGGATGTGAAATACCTGAACGTATAAGAAGTCTGCATGTTGAGCTATATTTACGAATGATGTCCTTGTACCGATGATAAAATTTAGTAAATGTTTTGACTAGTTTGTGATATCGAAAACCCTGGTGTAATAATTTTCTGTAATACATAAATTTCTTTCGTTAAAATCTGAAACGTTGTTACATACACGGCGAATCGTACAAGTTGAGATATATAAACACCGTAAGATGGTGACAAGGAACGTCACCATCTAAAATGGATAATTAACGATAGGAAATGAAAATCATCTCTTTTATCATAAATTTTGTATTAAGCTTTCCGTTAATGATATAGATATCAAGATCGAGGAAAGGGCAGTGGTCATTGTTAGTATTAGCTTTATTTAAAGTAAGTTCAACAGGATAAATTTCTTTAGTATACACTACAGCTCACGTGGATTTTGCTATTTCCACGTGCCCACCGTGGGCGTGGGCACTGAGTGGGCATTACCTGTCCACGGGGGTCCACGTGCCCACGTGTCCACGCGTTGCCGTGGACAGTTGCCCACGCGTGTCCACGGGTGTACGAGTGGGCGGAAGTTTATCGATCCATGTCTATTGCGTGTTTTGCATGAGTCAGCAAGAAGCTTTAAATATATAACAGATATGGTATGATTGGCAATGTTCGAGACTTCTCTTTACCTTGAAGAGACCAAATTTGACAAATAAATAAAAAAAAACGAGCAGTGTTTTTTCTTGGGTATTTCAAATATCTGTTATTATAATCATTGATAATAAAGAATCTTAATTTTAATATTAATCAATTTCAATTTTCACCTGATTTTAAAAGATGAAAGCAGTTCAGAGATGCAGCTTAAATGAGTATTTTGAAATACCGGTAAATCTTTTGACCAATCATAATGAACCAGTTGAACCTAGATCCTCAAATTCCATACCCTTCGTGAGCTTGTTTGTAGCGTATATATAGCAGTTTCTAGATCCCCATGGTGTTATATAAATAAATGTTGTTAAAAATAGCTACTGTGTATCGATTTGTGTAGTTCAGGTAATACACGAAGGTCGAACACAATTTAAAGGTAAACAAAGTGTAACGAGCTATTGCCAAGTATCCGGTTATTCACCAGAAGTGCTAGACGGGATCTGAGTAAAAGTAACAAGCAATTATACAATATTAGGTCAATGTCAGGAAATGATATAAACTTTTTTGTATGAGGCTGAAAAACTGGGGAAGGGCAAGGTTCCCTTCCACAGTTTTGCGCCGGGCACAAAAAAAAAAAAAAATATTTTTCTTGACATTGAGTTACTGTATAAGTACAAAAATGTATATGATCATGATATGGATTAATTGAGAAAAAAAATAGTCACACCTTTAAGACTCGTAAATTTAACAATAGGGATATTCAGTAAAAATTAAAAGATCACCATTGGATGATTTTGTTTCCGTGGAGATACGGGGATGAAAGTAATTTCTGATTGATAAGTTCCATTTCAGCTACTTTGAGTTTCGCTTATTCTATTAACCTTTATGATATCTTCTATTTCAGCTTACTAATAACGGCCGCATGCCCCAGACCCGGCGGGTAAGTCGGGGTCTGGAGAACCCCCGGTCATTTTTTTACGATTATACGATGGGTGTTCCAGAAACACAATTAAAAGCATTTCTAGCATTAAAGGGCCGTGACAGTTTTTATGAAATGAGAATTGTATGCTGTGTGAGAAATTCACAATTTGTCAGCGTGAATGACACTGTTTATTCTCCGCGACAAAGTGTACTTTCATTTTGAAAACAAATTGATCTAATATGCAATATTTCATTTTCCTTTGCAGATACGTACTGTGGTTGTACGATGTAGCTTTGGTCTTTAAATACAGTTTATGACATATAAATAAGTATAGTTGAACAGAGATCATTTATAATCTGCGTTATGGGGCAGTTCTTACACATACTTCTCGTGAAGTTATCCTTAGTCTACAAATACATGTAAATGTATATATCATGTATATCCTGAATAATTCTCGAAAAAGTATACTATTTGAAAAATAATACTTTCTTAAGATTATCAACAGAAACTGACTGTGGTCTTTACATGCGACATATGAAAATGTAAGGGGGTAGAAGAATAGAGAAAAATGTGGAAAAAGTGTAGAGAATAGTGAGGTGTTTTAACAAACTAATTTACACGACTTCTTCTCAGTTTATACTAACAAGCTGTAAATAAAAACTAATTCATTCAAATCTGCACATGTTGTTTTGTTGTTAAAAATAAGGGATTATTTTTTTTCAAAGTTTGTTCTTATGTTTTGCTTTCACGGCCCTCTCCTAGGTTAGGGGAAGGTTTCTCAATTGAATTGTTTCATATTCTTCATGTCGTTGCATTCGACTTAACACTATTGGTTTTCTTCATTGCTGAAGCTTTCCGTCTTTGCTTAATCCACTGCATGTGAACTTTGGTTGATAGTTGTCTCATTGGCAATCTTACCACATCTACTTATTTTTACATTTGTGACAATGCTTCACGTTTCATTTACAAATTTAAATTATCCAGACAATTACCATGAACATCATAGAAACACGAGAATAATTCAACATCTAAAACTGTATGGCGAAATATCAAGCATTTGTGTTCAATACCATGCCGCAAATGAGGTTGTGGAGTGGGTTTTTAAAGAATAGAGATTAAGGAAGCTAGAAAAAAAACCCAAAAAAACAAGGAATAGACTAGAGAATAAAGAGGTGCTAAAATATAAAGATAGAGAATGATGGATAACAGTAAAAAGATGAGAGATAAAAGACAAGATAAAATGGGGAATCCACCATGCATGTATGTGTCAGTGCGGTACATGTAAATGTAGCTAATATTAATGTGTGAGTTTCACAGTTAATGTGTTTCATACTATATTAGAAATCTTAACATTTCTTACTAATTGTTTCTCTCCAGTACCGAAAGCAAGGTACAACATGTATACTTGAACCACACTATAGTATGAAAAGATATTTATTGTGAATGGCGTACACATTTGTAGTACAAATGTGTATAGTTGTCACTGGACAAAATGAGTATAATAATTCATATCAGTGGCCATACAGACATTTGTTCATAATAATACATTCTCTGTTTAATAATTCATCATTTCTTTAAAATTGGATTTACTTCTGAATGCTACAGAAGATCGCAGACCGGCCTTTCCTTGTAAGCTTATACAAAATGAAGCTTTACCTTACTTCGTTCCTATTCTTGATACTTTTCAAATAAAGAATATTGACAAAGATATAGAAAGCAATATAGACAAACAAAGATATAGAAATACATATAGAAAGCAAACAGACTCAAAACCTTTTTCTAAAATTGTCTTCCTTAATGCATTTAATAGAAGAAACCTGAAATTTTCTTTTATAAGATTACCAAAGACGACAGCAACTTCTGGTTACTATAACAAATGTGCACTCTGAAAAAGGTTAACCTGTAAATATTTTTTCAAAGTCAGTGAATAATAAAACAATTGTGACAATGTTTGGTGCGAAGTGTTGGAGGAGTTGTGTTTATTTCTAAAGAAAAAAATATATTAATCTACCATAACTTTCATCTCTGAAATATAAATTATTAACTGTCAACATTTACATTGCATGGTTATTTGCAATTTGCAAATAAAAGTACTGTCCATAATTATGGTTCCATCTTTCTCGTGTCGTGTCAATTGTTCTTGCAATCAAGCCATAAACCTATTCAATTGGGTCGTTACTAATAAACAAATTCAATATGAACTGGCACCTAGGTGTGAAATGAATATAGAATGTCTATTGTCTCTATGTCAAAGTGAATACCTGAATGGCTTCATACATGGTCCTTCGGTACACCCTTAACCCCCTTTTTTCCACTTTTGACATAACCTGACAGTACCTGCACAATATTATAAAAGATAATGTAAATTTGGTACTGTATCATTTTTATAATTCGTTCAACGCAATGGCAACTACTTTCCGCTCACTAAGTCTGCAAAAGAAACAACCAACACACTATTTGGTGAAGTTCACAGCATGTGGTTCTTTCCAAGTGAGATCAAAGGGTTCTTCAAATGTGATGGAGAGGTATGTACATTTACATTATTATATAGCTGCACATTAATATTGTTTAGAAGCGTGAATTAAACATGATAGATAATATGTAAATGTTTTGGTTAAAAAACTGCTTTGAAAATTTGATTCATAATAAGGCAGCAACCATTTGATTTTCTGGGGGGGGCTATGGTTTTTTTTTGGAAAAAAAAGTTTGTTTCCAGGTTTTGGTGAACAAAATAATTTGTTTTGGACCCTGAGAAAAAAAAATTGTTTGTTTCACCCTCAGCTGCCACTAAATGTAATGCTAAAATTGAAAGAAAAAAACCATTTCATGTTCTTTTCGGGGGCTATGGATTTTTGGAAAAAGTTTGTTTCCAATTTTTAAGAAAATATCATAATTTGTTTTTGACTCGGAGAAAAAAATTGTTCTGTTTCACCCTCAGCTGTCACTATATGTAATGCTAGAATGGAAAGAAACAAAATGTTTTCGACTTGTCGCCAAAGAAATAGATTGCCTTTCGCCGAAGGTGAAAAAATAATTTTGTCCAGAAAAATCCATAGCCCCCTCCCAGAAAATCAAATGGTTGGTGCCTAAGAGGGGCCATGTTCATTCCTGCCTCAGCGATTCAAATGGGTGGGGCCTAAAAACCGTCTCAATCCGCCCTGATATCTGAGACTATTATAACACTGTGTTAAAGTAGTCTCAGCTGATATTAATGAACAAAATCTATTTTCTGAAGACTATATATATATTCACCCAACTTTACTTACAGAAAAAATAACAAAACTCCATAATTTAAATATAGAAATGGGAAGACATTCTCTCATCCCCAGAGTCAAATACTACGTCTTGAATGTAGCAATTAGAAGATGAAAACATTTTTATTAGATTGTATATTAAATAGGGATACAACTTCTTTTAACAATTTGGAACTTTTCCTTTACATATTTGTCTGATCAAAAGGTGATTTATATACTCAATAAATTCATTGAGGTCCTACATCAAAACGTCATTAGAATTTTGGAAAAGGGACACTTGAATAATTATTGTAATTAAATCATTGTGTATAGACTTGTATATTCTTAGTTTTTTAGTTATACTATATTATAGCTTATATGGCAATAAAACATTTGAATTCTATAATTATCATGATGTATATATGTTCCAGACCGTATGCGTACTTTTTCAAAATACTCGTACGGTCGGACCGTACGCGTATGGTCTGATTAATATCATTAAAGGGAAACTTCGCAAAAAAAATCAAAAATTGATATTATGTTCATTCTGTATAAACCATGATCTGTTATTTTTAGACTGATAATATGATAATATTGGAAATAGTTAAAAAGTCAAAATTTCAACTCATAAACAAGTGTTCCGTGAAACTTGAATTGTTTTGGGAAATCTAATTAGTTCATAATTCTTTTATGTAATAAACTTTATTCAAATAAATAAGGATCTTCGCTCCACTGATCCCCCGCATGGCTAAAGGTATTACTCCCAAAGGTATTGTAGGGGGTGTGAGGTGACACGTCCAGGTATTCAAGCGATTTCCTGTCGAGCTTGCAAATTCATGCATCGTTTCTTAAGTTTTAAGTTACAAATGCATGTAAAGTTCATGTACAGATCAACATAACTTAACTCACAAATTAATATGGAAAAGTTCAATTGTAATTGGAATAAAAACTTCACTAAAAAATTAACGATAATTAAATCTGTTAATATCTTGTATTTAGCATGTCAATCAGTAACACATTAATTGAATTATGATCATAGAAATTTACGATATCGGAAGTTAACATGATGTGGGATGACAATTTTAGAATATTAGAAACTTTAAAAAAAAATGCAAATGCAAAGGAACATGAATGAACTGCAAACATGTAAATGTAAAAAATTATTACATTACTGGTGGTAGCAAGTGTCACCTTGGGCGAGAGTACCAAAATACGATTCAGATATACAATTAAACAAATATTTAATTTCAATTGTTCATTTTATTTCTTTATCTAATTGTAATGATAACAATTTATAAAACTAAAAATAATTATTGTGATAAATGGTTAGCTCGTACTGGACCATACGCGTATACTCATACGGTCCGATCGTACGCGTATGGTCGGACCGTACGAGTATATGTATACGGTCCGGACCTTACTCGTACGGTCCAAATACTCATATATGGTCTGGAACATATACATAGTTTCAGGATAGAATATTTATCGCAAAAATAAAATAGATGCCTGGTTGTCAGTTTAATCTTGATAGTGTGACAAATTTCTGATAATTGATATTTAAATCTACGTTAAATGTATATGCGACATTAAAATCTTTGTCATAGAAAGCCAAGTCAGTACAATCAAATGTTTAACAACGTGTATTCTGGAATTGAATGTCCGACAAAATAATATCAAAATGTGGGATAATATAATAAAGAAATTTACTTCCCATAAAACTATAGGGTTTCAAATTTATCAATGCATCAACACGGAACTGTAAGATATACTTTTGAAAGCACGTGTGACAATTACATAAAAGAATTATGAACAAATTAGATTTTCGAAAATAATTTTCACGGAACACTTATTTCCGCTCATTTATGACTATGAACTATGACTTTTTCACCAATTCCCATGATGTTTAAACAGTTAAAAACGACTGACTTTAATTACTTAAAAAACAATTTCCGTAGCAAGTTAGTTAGTCGAATAAAACAACCGTACGATTGACACGATATAGACCCAGAATAAAACTTTAATATCTATGAATTTGAGCATTTTCATACAGAATGGACATAATACCATTCTTTGATTTTTTTTTTCCCGGAGTTTCCCTTAAACTTTTACAAATGATCTGGTATATGCCATAGATATTGATTAAAAACTTTTTTAGTCCTCCCCCCTTTTTTTAATCCAGTATTTTTCATAGTTTTCTATCAATTAATTAATTTTACATATACTATATTAAAATAAGTATGCTCGAACTGAATTTTATTTGCTACTTATTTTCAATTCCAAGTTAACTATTCACAGCGAGAAATTAATAATAAAAAAAACACACAGATTTGGACTACTTGCACAATCTAAACAATTTTAAAAGTTGTACAATTTTAGATAAAACAACGTGTAAGTGATCATAACTTGGGAAATTTAATTAGGACGTTATAATAAAATAACAAAAGAAAACACAGACTGTGCAAAGTTTGAAATTTCAGATGATGAGGAACACTTTTTCCTTCATTGCCAAATTAACAGTTATGTAAGACATTCCCTTATAAATGCAATTAAAATCCATTTTCCTAATTTTTACCAGCTTCATTGAAACTGTTCTAGATCCCAATAAAGATCTTTTGTCTAGTGGTGTAGAGATGTCTATGACTATATACAGTAATCTATGGAATTGCAAAAATAAGGTCCACATTGGTCAATTATTTTGTTGATATATATATATATATATAAATTAATATCAACGTGACTAGCTGATGTATTATGTTTCTTGGCACTTTTTTGTGTACAATGTACTATGTTTGCATTTTAACCCGCTAGGGTTTCATGTTTTGCAATTAAGAGTTATATTTATTGTAATAATTTAACTTTACCCAATATCTTTAAATGATGGTACTAGCTCCAGTTGAATTTAAATATTAAAATTAAAACAATCAAAATAAGTATTGGGAAATAAACACCTTTATTGATGTCAGTCAACAACATTAGAATCTTTCTGAAATGATTTTGGTGGCCCTTAAAAGGGCCGTTGTCACTAGACAATTTATTAATCTTGATACTCGTACATCTTGTCCATTTGCTCGTAAATTTCTTCTTCTTGTACAGCAGTCGTGTACTGTTGTAAAAGAAGCTTCACTGCTTGTAAACGATGCAAGAGTTGATTCTTGTACCGATAATTGTTGCTATTTCTACTAATCTCCCTCTCTAAAAAGTGCATCATATATGTATAGTGATTTACATAAGACATTGCTGTTTGTAGTCTGTCCATGATGACAACTGTATGAATAAGGCAAATAAAATGTTTGGCCTTATATAGGTCATGCCAAGCAAATAATCTTTTAAATGTGTCATCAATGTAAAAACTCAATACAATAGGTTTTAAAAGGTAAGGGATATGAAGCCATAAAGGTACGGCACAATATAAATTTTCAATTAACGAAGGACAAAGTAATACAATAGAAAGTGACACCTGTTTAGTGTTTAAAAAATGACTAGTTCAAGGAATATTTTTGGAATAGCAAAATGTTACCAAAGAGATTTATATATTAAAAAAATCACTGCACACAACTCAATGAAAGAAAAGTGTTCCTCATCGATAGCTAATCATGAAAAGCAATTGGAAAACTATTTTAAATCAAATATTCTATTTTCTAAAAATAACTACTTGAAATCGTTGAATGCCTTTTTTACGTATTTATAGAGGAAAAACATTTTCTTTTAATTTCACATCTTAAATCTGGTAGTGATAACTTGACATTACAAGAAACATTCCTGAACCGCATTTGATCTATTTTGTAGAGTTTGCTTGATTTCTAATACACAATGAAATTACATGTATGTGTGTCGGATTTCCAGGTCATTTATAAATATTGCAGTTGTGACTGTGGATTAACAGGTGTGCGATTACGCAATTCACCTCCAATCGCTTGATATTTGCTGGAGGGGAAATTCGAAATGGATTACCTATTGACAATTATTTTTAGAAACTTACCAACTTGACATTTTATGTTAACATAATGAAGATAGATAGATAGATAGATAAATAGTTTATTAACGTCTCACTATTAATATACACAACACAATATTTACATATATCATAAAACATAAATACATGTATATATTAATGCCATTCTTAAAAGAATTACGAGAGACAAAAAGTAAAATTTCTTTAAACAATAAAAGGACTTTAAAATAAAAACTATGTACATGCACTTATTTAAAATTTCTAAAACTGTTTTTGATCGGTTATTTATTTTTGTAAAGTGAGAGGACAGATTATTCATTTTCTGCACTATTGAAGCAAGATTTTCATTTTCAGCAAGGGACTGATTATTCTGAGTTTTTTTTATTTTCAATACATTGCTAGTCAGGTAATTTATTTTCAAACTACCAAAGAACAAACCATTTATTTTTGTGATTATCAAGGCTGAGTCATTTATTTTCAAAATCCTCCTCCCCAGAATATCAAATGGTCGTCTCCTAACACAAAAGACAGTTTCTCATGGTTCGTCAACATGTTAAAGATCTGATCAGTGGCGGATCCAGAAATTTTCATAAGTGGGCTTCAGTGATTTCCTATATAAGCAACCAAATTTTTCCCAAAAGGGGGGGGCCCCTGCCCCCTAAATCCGCCTCTGCTCATTTACACTGTTTATATATTTATAAAGTTCGTTCCTTAAATCATCATAAAGCGGACATTGAATTAGTACATGTTCCTCAGTTTCAGTTTTATTTTCACACATAAAGCAAGTCCGTTCATGCATTGGTAAACGTTCGAAGCGCCCGGTTTCGATTTGTATGGGTGCAACCCACATCTGAATTGCGAATATGCTCTACGTTGAGCAGGAGATAATAGTGTTTTCAATAAAGTTCACAACTAATTTCGGTTTTAAATGTTCTATATGTCCTTAATTTGTTACTACCACCATCCATACACAAGTTCATAGTATGAAAATGTAGCCAGTAGAATTTGGTCAAATGTCCGATTTTGTCTCGTGGGAAACAGATTTAATATCTGTTTTAATGTAATGTTATATAATGTTTAATCTGTGATTAACCTATAACTAAATTATCATTTATGTGTAAACATTGTATGACAGTCAAAATCAACATATTCTTCTTCGCCAATATACATGTACATTGAATACGGTACTTCAATTAAACCAATTATTTCTTCGTCAAGTCCCAATAAAAATGGAATTTGAATAAAAGCTATTTTTAATGTACTTAGGGGACAAGCCATATGTATTTTATAGCCCCTCCCCCTTTTTGACCAAATTGCTCGTGTTTTCTTACATAAATTTTTATTATTTTAGCAATAACTCTGTTTTCATGCATGAACATAAATATCTTAACGCAATTGCGTTGTTCCGTTTCATTTTTAAATAAGGACCTATTCAGAGCTAATATGATATTTGACCCTTCTTGTCATTGTGTGACAGATCGTGAGGATGTCTACCATTACCTCTTCATTGTCCGAAATTCACATGATATAGAAAAAAACTCATTCAAAAATCTTCACTTGCTATCAAAAACTTTTAATTTACATTAAATTATTAATTGCGGACACTTGGAATTGTCGAATGAACAAAATATTTAAATTTTAAAACATATTAAAACTCTCATAAAAAAAGGTCTAACAGATTTCTTATGCCTTGATAGAGCGTTAGTTACTGTGTCACTTTTTTTTCTCTCTCTATCCTTTCTTATCTACATTCTATTAACTGTTTGCTTTAAATGCATGTCCGTTCTATTATACTATTATTGTAATTTTATATTGTTTTGAGGAGAAGACTCTATAATTATGATTTACTTTTTGTCTTATCCATTTTGCTCTAATTCATCAAATAAAATATGTTAAAACTAAACCGTGAAAATACTAGAAATAGCTTGTATTGGATATTTACAATGATATCATATAACAAGAATTCAATTGTATAAGCTTCCTTACAGTGGCGGATTTATTGGGGAGAGGGAATCGAGGTATCGAGGTTCTGGATCCGACCCTGCCTTTATCTTCTTAAAATAACATTTTCTCCTTTGAATTGTATTACATTGTGAAAAAAGGATGTGGTATGATTCCAATGAGACAACTCTACACCAGAAACCAAAATGACACATAAATAAACAACTATTGTTTACCGTACGGCCCTCATCAATGAGCACAGCCCATACCGCATATAGCTGTATAGCTATAAATAGCCCTAAATGACAATCAAATACAATTCAAATCTCAAAGGATTTCCATTGTTGAGTATTAATAGGGACTGATTAATTTACGGTCTTAGAGAAACTAATGCTTTGAATAAAATGTAAAGGGCGTTGCTTCCTTTCAACAACAGATGTGGTATGATTCCAATGAGACAACTCTCCACAAGAGACCAAAATGGCACATAAATTAACAACTATTGTTAACCGTACGGCCTTCATCAATGAGCACAGCCCATACCGCATATAGCTGTATAGCTATAAATAGCCCCTAAATGACAATCAAATACAATTCAAATCTCAAAGGATTTCCATTGTTGAGTATTATTAGGGACTGCTTAATTTACGGTCTTAGAGAAACTAATGCTTTTAATAAAATGAAAAGGGCGTTGCTTCCTTTAAACAACAGTTGCATTGTCCTAGAACTACAGCTAGTTTTGACTCTTCAGATAAACAATATTACTTTGTTTTATATGTATAAAATCATGTGTAAGAAATTACCATTTACAACAACGCGTATCGCGGTATAACTTTGTTTTGTTATATTTGATTTTAAACTCGCTGTAAAACACTTTTGCATTATAATTCCTGTATATGGAGAGTTGAATTTGAAACTAAAACTTGACCATGAAACAAAAACATTGGAGAAGTGATAGATTTTGATTTAAGAAATAGACACTGTTTAATATAACAATTGAATGTATGACTCTTCAATTTTAGATAATCGACTTGGAGTTGTACGAGGTACAGTATGGGTCAAAGAAACAAGTTGCTACGGCAGTTGTTTTAGCCAGTGGGACCGAGATGGACATGACGGCAAAAAAACTTGACAGAGATTTCTGAAGACAACAGATCACCAACACCATTACCAGCTCTATCACCAAGATCACCAACTCCACCCCCTAGTCCTCCAACTCCACCACCTAGGTCCTCATCCAACAGACAATCCGACAAAATGCCAACCCTACGAATACCAGCAAGGCGAAGGAAGAACACCAACAAACAGCAAAAGAAGGTTAGTTTTTTTTTCACAAATTGTACTTTATTATGACCTTAATCTGGACTTCGGGATCGGGTGTTTTTAAGCTCGGGATTTCGGGTCTCTTTTGGGATCCGGGTTTTTTTTTCTTCTCGAATTTCCGGATTTCGGGATTCAAATTATTTAACGTCGGGACCTCGGGATTTCGTATTTTTTAAGCCCGTGATTTCGGGATCAGGACCTCTCCTACCCTCCCTCTTTACTGAGTAATTTAAGAAGGGATGAACTGTAAAAATGATGTGTGCGGTGAAACTGTCTACATATTAGCAATAATGCTGGGACTTAAAAGTGGGCAAACTAAAGACTTTAACAATGAGCAAAACCCTTGTCGTATAGAAAGCCAAAGATGACAAAATGTCAATCAATTGAACGGAGAAAAAATAGTGACCAATGTGTTATAACCATGTTACAACCCCACCGACATAAAGATACTGTAATTGGGGGAGAGGTTAAAGCGTATTTTTTTATGATTATAACCCAGCCGTAGCGATGGGGCATACTTTTACCCAAGTTGGTCCAAAAGCTGGTTTCCGTTCTCTATCTTAGGTTTGCTTTAACCAAATGTTATGAAACTTATACAAAATGCTTATTACCACATTTTATTGTTGTCACTTAAACTGTTCAAACTGAATTTTGGTTTCCGTTCTCTAATTTAAGTTTGCCGCGACCGAATGTTATGAAACTTATGCTCAAGGGTTATTACACCAAAACTTATAATATGCAAGCCGGGAGCATTAATTAGACACATTTTCCATTTATCTATTAATAGAATAAATTTAAGATTAAAGTTAACTCTTCGAGCTTTGACTGTTGATGTCCTTGTGCCTTGATTAAACTTTGGACTAATAAATATTTTAGAAATATTGTTATTTATGATTCCAAGGACGGCCTAGTCTCTTTACGTGTTTAAGTATATACATGTATGAAGATCAAAAGTTATTGTACAAATGTATGTTTGATAATGAGACAACCCTCCACCATAGATCAAATGAATAAACGTGATAACAAAAGGTCAACGTACGGCCTTCTACAATGAGCAACACCGATACTTCAAACAATTCTGTGTATTGCACAGAATATGTACTTTTTCAATCACATAATCGTGTTTGAAGTTCAAGTCAACATTGAACGACGTCATAATTTCTATTGTCATTAAAATGTTTTGGCGGCTGTTATATGGCAACTTCCATTATTTTATTTTTACTTTCCGACTATTTCAGTCCCTTCCGTAATCAATCGTTAAAATATATGTGAACACTTAAAACAGTCATTTCAGTAACACTTTTGTTTCATTTTCAGAAATCAACACCTGGCAATGTGATCTTGACAGGGAGTCCCCCATCATCCGACGAGGAGCAGCCACCCCCAGCTCCTGAAATATTGACCCCTCAACCACCAGCACCAGCACCAACACCTGCACCTGCACCAGGACCAACACCTGCACCTGCACCAGCACCTGCACCAGGACCAGTACCAACACCAACACCATCCCCAATTGCACCCAACAACATATTCCCAGACGACCACCGGATATACCGACTGTTCGACGTCATGATTTCCGGCCAATCAAGACTATTCGCCATGATGACAAACTTTGACAAGCGTCTAAAAGCCATGGAGACCGAACAACACAAACTGCACGCCAAGCAGGATAGTTTAGAACGCTTATTAACACAGAGGCAGGCAACACCAGGACTTCTGGCTGTTGACAGTGACAATGAGACTGATGAAGAAAACACCGTCCCGGCAGACATGATCATTCCAGATGATAGACTCATCATTCTAAAAGACAGAGCCCATTCCGCCGGTAACTTTGCCTCGATATTGTTAAAAGAACTTATGCCACACCTTTTCGGGCAAGAAAATCTCAGAAATATGTATAATTGGAACGGGGGCGGGATCAATGCAAAAAAGGAAGTGTGCCCACGGGCTAAGTTAGCCGTAAGACAATATGTAAACCACTATTACCCAGAGTGCCGAAAAGAAGAAACATTCCGAAATGTGGTAGTTCACAAGGTGAACGAGGCCTTGAGGCGCCCTAGTGTAAAGGCTTGTCGCCGTCGTATTTTGGAAACTCCAAATGCCAACGAGTAAATGTTGTGATAAAAAATAGTGTTATCAGTTCATTATCTGTCAGTCTATTCCAATCTTATGTGTGTATATATGTTCTTTTGTCATTTGTTTTGTTTGTTTATATAGCTGTAATTATTTGTTTTGTTTATTTATATATATGTAGTCGTCAATTTGGTAATGTTTTAATTTGTATATACAAAATAATGTGAAATTCAGTAACATTTGGATAATTATGTTTTATGTCTGTAAATAATATTATATCTGTATTCAATTTTCAAAAGCCTCGTCTTGATCAATAAACTATCATTGATATATTTTTTTTCTGTCTTGAATGGCCCACAATAGATATGTTGGGAAACAGTTTTTAAGTACATAGATATATGAAGATGTGGTGTGAGTGCCAATGAGACATCTCTCCATCCAAATAACAATTTATAAAAAAATAAACTATTATAGGTCAATGTACGGCCTTCAACACGGAGCCTTGGCTCACAATGAACAACATGTTTGTACATTTTGTAGTTAACGCCGTCTAGTTTGATCACTAACACTAGAGCTGTTACTATTATAATAAATATAAAATAGTTATTCGTATAAATAGTTATCAAAGGTACCAGGATTATAATTTAGGACGCCAGACGGGCGTTTCGTCTATGTAAGACTCATCAGTGACGCTCATTTCAAAATATTTATAAAGCCAAACTAGCACAAAGTTGAAGAGCATTGAGGATCCACAAAACTTGAATAAAAAATGGAGGTAGCGGTTTGATTGTCAATGAGATAACTATCCAACAAAGTTCAAATACTATAAAGTCAGCTTTGAAATGACCTGACATAAAAAAGAATTGATTAATTCCTACGAGAAAAACGTATTAATTTATGAGTACACAATTTACGAAAGTCAAATGCGACATCACATACATAAACCAAAGACAACCACTGAACTCATCGTGTCAAGGTTTAACATTTTAGTGAATGCTCAACCCTTACCCAACAACGGACATATGTACGGCTTAACGAAACGTCGAAATATATCGACCCTTCAGTTGAGGTTGAGAGTGACGGCTAAAGATCAGAATTTACAATTACCCTTATTAGTGACAGATCCAGGGGGGGGGGTTCCGCTTTTTATTTTTTGGACGATCAATGCATTTGAATGGGGACATGTGATTGGAACCCCCTTTTTTGTCCTGGGTTGTGAACCCCCCATTTTTAAAATGGCTTGATCCGTCCCTGCTTATACGTAAGAATTGAAAGATAAGATAAGTTTCAAGTTTCCGATGTTCTAGTTTAAGAATTAATAATTTGGTGTGTGCCTTCCAATTTTCGGAACATCTCTAGACTGGTTAAATATCAGCAGGGATGTGCATGTACTGACTGACTGACTTTTAAGCCAACATTCTATTAGAAATTACTCATGAGTTCAGAAACAAACTGTTTGTTTTTGTTTTTGCAAACATGTTACATGCACGTTTTTAGAAATTTAAAACTAATTCAATAAATACCGTTTATTCAAGTATTATACCAACGGGGAAGTTCTACAAAATTTGTTATCTGGCATTTCCTACAGGAACGTTAAATAGTTACTATACACAACATATTAAAATATGAAGTTAACTGACTGATTGGTTGTTGTTACGGAACAAAAATTTAACATCAAACTAATTCTTTGCACGCTACTTTTACTACGTATTGCACATATTGGAGATGTGCAGAAAAAAAGAATTTCTATTGGACTTGATTTATACAAGTAAATGTTAGAAAGAAAAAAAAGGGAAAGATAATTCATGTAGTCTACGGGCGGTGAAAAAAAAAAGATACCAAAAATCTTGAAAGCGTGGGACCACCCTCATATGCAATGAAGTGCAAAAAAGAAAAAACAAATTATTTGCAAAAAAATCCAAATTTTTGTATCCATTGCATTTGAATTATGTCGGTTTACTGAAATGCTATATTTCATGATTCTGCTAATTTTGATACATGTTTTTCCTTATTTAGTTTTATTTGGAATTAGTTGGACCACTTTTTATTTGTTGGGAAAGTTCTACACCTTTGCCTTCCTCAACGAAGGAAATCACGATTCGGGGACTTTTTATTATTTTTATTGATGTGGCTGTTCAGAATGATAAGAGTAATTAGAAGAGAATAGAAAGAAATGTTTGGACTTAAGTACAACAATTCAAATTCTTTTTGAACAAATTTGGTGGCCCTGAAAAGGGCCGTTTATTAATCTGCTGTATGTGCTCTGGTCAAATTCTTCTTGTCTTTAAAACCAAGTCTTTTCGGGTATCATCATAACTTGGAGACCACAACAAAGTCTGGAAGTAGGATATGGTCTTCCCATGGGATGGCTCCTTAAATATCTTGTTTGGGATGCTGCCTGTTGCTTGTCCTTTCATCAAGATGCACACTGGTACAACTTTGTATACATGGTCGATGTAGGTGGCACATTGCAGCTTTGTCATGTAGGTGCTCCAGAAGAGACGGATGTTGTTGACAAGTTCCTCTTTGGACGTCATGTTGATGGTAGACAGATGTCTCTTCAGCTGGCTCCATACCATCTCAATAGGATTCAAGTCAGCGCTTTCTGAAAAAGATTATCACAATTAAACTTTTCATATATTGTTTGAAAATATTAAGAAGAGTATTACAATACGTTACACTAAGGACTGATTTAAAAGATTTTTTGGGTTAATTTTAAACTTTCTTCGAGACGCTTCAAGACCATAAATAAATTTATAACAGTATTGATATCTTAACTACAGTTTTTTTAATTAGGGATCTGTCCGAAAACTTCCTCATTTTATTGTCTTTACAAATTAACTTGAGTCATCATTATATACTCAGTTAATTTTGTTACATTTTTTGTAAAAGTAGTTTTACTCTTTTTCCGTTTTTTTCGACTATAAATTTATCTACTAAGCATTAAAAATCAAACGATTATATATATAGTAATTTTAACATTTTTGAATATACATACCCGATGGCCACACATCCCACCAGTTAATGCCGTTGGCTGTCATGAAGTCTTTGGAAACCTTGGACCTGTGTTTTGGGTCGTTGTCCATTTGGAAGCGATGTTGGTCCGGAAACTTTCGTCTGACGTACGGCAGGAAGGTGTCCCTCAGAATGTGGTCTGTAAAGAACTGACCATTCATAATACCGTCGAATATTAGAATGGGTGTAGCGCCTCTTTTGCTGATACCAGCCCACACATGAACCTTCAGAGGATGCTTTGGTTTCGGAAGTGATGGTCTGACTTGGTCATATCGTCTGTAGATGTACACCTTATTCTGATGGAGCTGAACAGTACACTCATCACTGAAGATCATATCGTTAAACTGGTCATTGTTCTCTACTAGCATCTTGCAAAATGCTACCCTCTTCTCTTTGTTGACATGTCGTACCATCTGGCAATACCTTGGTTTGGTACACGTGAAGCCTGCGTGGACTATGGCTCTCTTTGTGGTAGACAGACTGACCTTAGACCCTTTAAGAAGAAGCCTTTTGTGAAGAGTTCGACTGGATGTGCACGGTTCTGACGATAATGTTCTTTTTACAAACTGTACATCGGCTCTTGTTAGCGTCTTCATAGTCTTCACTTTTGTTGCAGAAGGACAGGTAATCTCGTCGGTAAACTTCCCTAGACGATACTGTTGAACCCAGTAGTCAATTACTTGACGAGTAACTTTGATGCTTTTGGAATTAAGAGCTGCTCTGATATCTCTGGTGGTATAGCTATTCCGGTATAGACGAACTATGTCCAGCTTGGTTAGATGACTTGTACGTACCATCGTGCGTTGTAAGAGAAAAGAAGATGAGCAACGTGTTCAGCGACTGACAATCTGCGCTATGAATGCTAATTCAAACGGTCGTGTTTTAAGTACCTATCTCACCTAATACATTTCTACTGAAGCTAATTACCTACTTAATCAGCTGTAACTAATCCCTACTAATAAAATTATGATTTCTCTCTGTTTTATTACTCTGTTTACCTTGAACTTAAAAGTTCAAATACTGAATTTAAATGTTCCCAATTTTTATGACTCTAGTCACCTTACAATAAACAATTAAAGTAGCGTTGGTTATTTGTTAAATTTTTACCTTTCAATAAACAGTAATTTCAAAGCTTTCGGAATTTTAGTGTGTGAAATAAAAATAATAATGTTATTAAGATTTACGATTTTTTTTGTGTAGACCTCATTTAATCAATTGTTGCATCCTATTTTATTCAAAACAAAATTCGCTGTAAATGTAAGATCCTACATTCAAATTAAATTAATATTTATTATTTGTATTCAAATTTTAAAATATAACCTAACTTTACAAGTCAAAAGAACTGTTGAATATTTTAAGAATGCACTTACTTGAAATTAATGAAATCGAGAATATTAAATTAATAACTTAAGTTAAAAGATTATAATTTACTCTTATGAAAGACTGACTCTGTTTTACCTTATTTGATATGCTGTTATTTGGGTCTCATATCGAAAGAAAATACATTAAAATCTGCTTTAATTTTTGGTACATGATATTTAATAAGCTATTGAAATCTTTTATGAAAAGAAATATTGGTGTTAAGGTGCAAAACATTTTACTCTGTATCGTAGGAAAATTACACCAGAGTCCAAACATCTGATACAATTTCCAAAACCTCACCCGAACTGAAATTAGCCATTTCGTAATAAAAAAATCATATGCATCTTTTTTTTATTTGATGTTTCATATGAATTTAATAAGATTACAAAAATTGACCATCTCGTTCAACAACATCCGGATAAAATGCATGCATTAATGACATGCACGTTAGGCATTCTGATTATTTAATTTTGCACCTGAGGTATAGTCAATAAATAAGTATATAGACTGAAAGCTTTAAACGGGTTAGACTAGCTTATCAAAACATGAAATTGAAATTATTTACAGTACGACATACGCATCTCATGCATTAAAATAACATCATGTTAGTCGTTTGGATTTACGTTATTTTCTCTTTTAACTTTTTTTTATCTGATATTAACAAAACGAAGGTTGGTCATAATTAACGGAAGTCGGAACAAAGGCAAAAAAAATCTAGTAGAACACAAAAAAAAAAAACCCGGCATTTCTCTCCTCAAAACAACCAACAGTAAAAAAAATATCATCATCACCAACATCAGAAGTCGTTATTAAATGACTTCCTTATATTATCATTTAAGTTGCACACGCTTTTTATGATAGTGACTCTGTCCAAGCGTGAAATACTCCTCTTCAATTGACGCAGGTGAACTGTACTGCGCATGCCATGAATACACAAATCAATAAATCAGGTAACTTTGTATTACAAAGTATTGAAACATAAAATTGACCTATATAAAAAAGATCAACGAATCCCTTGAGCATGGAATAGAAAACATTGTCGTGAAATTTCTGTTAAATATACTTACACAATGTTATTAAGATAAACTATATAAATAACGTCTCCCATTCAATCATGTCAAAAAGTATTTAAACAATCAACAAAATGGAACACAACGAAAGACAGAGATCGTAAATTTTATTTAGAAGAATATAAAGTAAAAAAAAATCAAAAAAATTCGGTGGTTTGATTCCCACCTCTTGTGTTGATCCTCTGTACCTGAAAATAAAAATAATTGCAGTTACAGCTACAGAAATCTTAATAAGGAAATGAATGTTGTGAATAAAAAGTCGTAAATTTGCATCGGATTTGCGTCCGATATTGTGCCCACGGTCGTCCACGGGAACGCGTGGACTTCCGGTCCACGCTGACATGTCCACGGCCGCCCACGCGGCGGAGTGGGCGACCCGCCCACGGTGGGCATAGGGCGTGGGCACACGCGTGGACGTCCGTGGTGGGCACGTGGAAAAAGCAAAATCCACGTGGCCTGTTGTGTATATATTTATTGCTACTAAAAATGACCTAATAGAGTTAGAACATATGTATTCACATTCTGACTTTTAAATGCCCATTTAATTAGGTGTGTGAATTTTTCTTAATGAGAATGTGAGGCAATGTGGTATACAGGGTAGAAAAATCAAAACTTTGAACAGATTCAAAATCACCAATATAAGCATGCAATTTATCAAGTACTTCCAACGAGTTTTTGACACTCCAAAAGTAATTAATTCCACTATTTTCAAAGGCCTTATTTGAACAATTTATTATCAGGTTTTTGATTGTACCAAGTGAACTGGTAAGAAGAATAGACAATTTAGTAGTGGAACAATGGCTTGAAGACGAAATAAATGCTTATTTTTCACTTTTGTGATCATTATTCTTCTGACAGCTGTGTCATTCGTGCGTCTGTACTTAAAATTGCAAGAATGCGGAATTCTTACATAGTTGATCTGTATCCGATCCGTGATTCGTATATATTTCAATGGTGGACAAACCGGGAAAATTTACAAAAATAAACGATGTTTGACAAGCAATTTGGAAAGGAATATGACGTTTTTGACGCAACAAATGGATGAAACATTAATATAAGGCAAATTGCACCACGTTCTAATGTAACAAAAAAATTATTTTGTCTAAAATCAGAATGATTTTGTGTACGCTCTCGGGTAACAAGAACCGGAATTGAAAGAAAATATTGCATAAAAAGTTCTTTATTTTAAATACATGAAATAAGATACGATCAATCTGTATAGTCAATGCTTTTACCACGTTTATAAAGAAAGAAATTGGTTATGTCTTTGATTATAGGATGTTTGACATTTTTCTTGTCATCTACTGATATTTTTCGTTACAATTTGTTCGACTGCGCATGTTAAATGCAAACTGGAAACGGACCGGAAGTTGATATGCTAAATGTCCCGAAACTATAATGACAATCGATTGAACAAAATCCCAATCGATTATCGACATCGCAAGGCCCAACCAACTGATTTCCAACTTATTCCGATCATCGGAACAACACTAAAATTAGCTATACTATAGTCTGCATGAAGCAACACATTGAAAAATAATTTCAACAAACATGTTCAATACTTGAAAGAAAAATACATGCAGTGAAATTTTTTGGTTAAAATACATACATGTATATATGGTTGCATATAATTTTTGTAATGCTTTTTCCCTTCATATTAGTATTACAAAATGTACTAGTGCGAGATTACTCTTACTTCCTAGGCCACGGCCCCAGCTTGTCTGGCAAAACCGCGAATGTACAGTATGTATACTATAAACTACATGTATTTTTAAAATGCATATGGTGTGGTCCAAAGTAAGGAGTATAATGTTTGTAACACTCAGAAACAAGATGTTGATTCCCCAAACCTGTCCTTTTAATAATTATGAATACTTAAACACTCCATATGAAGCCAAAATGTCTTGCTTTTTAGTTTTATGAATACTTAGTCATGTTCACTGTTTTAAATAGTCATTTGTAAATTCACTAACAAATTGACTTATTTTTTGGCAGTCACCATTAAACATTAACACTGACAGCTGCAATTGTAGGTGAGGAAACCTTTCCTTATATATAGATAGAACTCTTTAGAGTTAAAGTTATGTTTGCTGGAAAATTTACACGCCTTTATGACGTCATTTACTGGATAGAGGGGACCGCCTGTATCACTGCACTATTAAAGATCATCCAGTGTCTATGATCGTCAAGATAAACTAGAAATAATATTTGTTCTAAAGGTTCTTAACATTTCTTTAATGACAGAAGTGCTGATTATCAATTATAAGAATTTAATTCACCAAAATGATTTGTGTAATAAAGTTTTTTTATGCCCCTGCCGTAGCGGAAGGGGCATTAAGTTTTACCCTTGTCCGTCTGTCTATACGTATGTACGTCCCAAAAATTGGTTTCTGTTCTCTAACTTTAGTTTGCCTCCACCAAATGTTATCAAACTTATACACAATGCTTATTACCACAAAACTCAGATCAAGTTTGATTTTTGGTGGCGTCACTTTTACCGTTCTAGAGTTCTGCCCCTTTATAAATGGAAAAATTACAAAATGGAAAAGTTGCTGAATTTTTTGTTCCTGTTCTCTAACATTAGTTTGCCTCAACCTAATGTTATCAAACTTATACACAATGCTTATTACCACAAAACACAGATCAAGTTTTAATTTTGATGGCGTCACATTAACTGATCTAGAGTTCTGCCCCTTTATAAATGGAAAAATTACAAAATTTTTAGGTTCCATTCTCTAACTTGAGTTTGCCTCATTTAAATGTTATCAAACTTGACACAATGCTGATTACCACAAAATACAGATCAAGTTAGAATTTTGGTAGTGTCACTTTATCCGTTCTAGAGTTGTGCCCCTTTATAAATGGAAAACTTACAAAATTTTTAAGTTTCTGTTCTCTAACCTAAGTTATCTTCAACCAAATGTTATCAAACTTATACACAATGGTTATTACCACAAAACACAGATCAATTTATAATTTTGTTGGTGTCACATTAACTAATCTAGAGTTCTCCCCCTGTATAAATGGAAAAATTGCAAAATTTTTAGTTTCTGTTCTCTAACTTAAGTTAGCCTCAACCAAATGTTATCAAACTTATACACAATGCGTATTTCCAAAAAATACAGATCATGTTTGAATTTTGGTGGGGTCACTTTAACCATTCTCGAGTTATGCCCCTTTTTAAATGGAAAGAAAATGCAAAATTGTTAATTTCAGTTCTGTAACTTAAGATTGCCCCAACCAAACATTATGAAACCTTTACACAATACGTATTACCACAAAACTTAGATCTGACATGTACAAATTTGGGTAGCGTCACTTTTATCATTCTGGAGTTATGTTCTTTTATAATGTTGTATGCAGTGGGGCGCATCATCTGTGTCCATGGGGACACATTCTCCATTTATTTTTTATATGCCCGTTTACATAATGTATTATGGTATACTGTTGTCCGTCTGTCCGTCCCTCATCAATATATCGGACATTAACTCAAAAATGCTTAAATCAATTTGGATAAAACTTTGGTGAATTGTTTATATTTATTGACATGAACTCCCTTTACTTTTTTTTTAATAAATTT
This sequence comes from Mytilus coruscus, assembly GCA_017311375.1. Lineage (NCBI taxonomy): Eukaryota > Metazoa > Mollusca > Bivalvia > Mytilida > Mytilidae > Mytilus > Mytilus coruscus. The sequence continues at coordinate 49,546,795 of CM029601.1, forward strand.
TAGATTTTACGTTTCCAAGTTATGGGGTTTTATTCATTTAAAAAAGGGGGATTTTCCAGTTTTCGGACAATAACTCGAGAATGCTTACACCAACTTGCAAGAAATTGTGGTGAATTGTTTATATCTATTGACATGAGCTCCCTTTTGCTTTTTTTATAAATTTTAGATTTTACGTTTCTGAGTTAACAGGGTTTTATTCATAAAAAAAGGGGGATTTTCCAGTTTTCAGACTAAAACTCTAAAATGCTTTCAGCAGGTCTTATGAAACTTTTGTGAATTGTTTATATCTATTGATGTAAGTTCCCTTTAGAATTTTATAAATTTTACATTTTACATTTCTGAGTTCTGGGGTTTTATTCATTAAAAAAGGGGGGATTTTCCAGTTTTCGGACAATAACATAAAAATGCTGACAGCAGTTCTCATGAATCTTTGGTGAATTGTTTATATCTATTGATGTAAGCTCCCTTTTGATTTTCATAAATTTCTAATATGACATTGAGAATTAATTGAACTTTATTTGTTTATAGTCTTGACAACAGATTTACTAAGTATTGCGCAACAGCACAGTGTATTGCAATCAATATGTGACACTTTAATAAATAAATTTATTATTTATTGCACAACAGCAAGAAATCTTTAATTGAATATATAACCAATTTCAATTTCTTTGACTACATTTATTCAGAAACCTATAATATGTGAAATATTTAATTACATGTACAATCCAAAAGCAGACCTGTATCAAGCTTGAATATTGTGTTCATTTTTGCCCCAACTGTTCAGGGTTGGACCTCTGCGGGCGTATCCAGCTGCACTCAGCGAAGCAGTTTATTTAAAGTAGGTCGGGCGAAAAGTTGAAAGGACTGGTAAAACTGTCTTACAGGATCAAATGTCTCAAGTACTACTTAAAAATCTAAAAACTTTTGAGAGAAAATACAAAACTGGCTGAACAGTTAAAACAAACGAGACTCAAATTAAAAGAACAATTGCTCATCAATTGCAAGGTATAAACCAAATAAAACAGCCATCACATATACATGTGTATATATATATTTGACATAACTTCATTATAACATGCCTAAATTCAATATATTGATGATGAAAAAATCCAATACATTAAAGAGTTTGGTGGTGAAAAACCCAATTTGATATTTGCTTGAATGGTGAATTGGAGTTAATAATGCAATTGAAAAATAACTTTCACTCATTACATTAAAAATAATGGGTAAACAGGTAAAAAACCCAATTTGTTAATTCTTATGTCTGTATGTGGAGCTCTGTTATACATTGTTATATGCTAAATCTGATTTGTTCAGTTTGTAGGGAACCAGTACTGGTAAGTCAATAATATTTGGTGTGTTGTACATGTATGAGAATAACAACATCTCATCAATGGGATTAGTTGGTCAACCACCTTAGTCATGGTTTTCATGATCTATTGGCATGTTACAGCTTAAAATTAAAAGGCCAAACCTCAGAAAATAACAATATGACCTATTAATGTTCTGGTGTAAGAAGTTTATCCTTCATTTAATTTAAATAAATGCCACCAGGATTATTATTAATTTACATTTAAAACAATTCTAGAGGTCAATACACAATCTCAAACAATAGACAAAATAAAAAACTAAAAGTACAGCTGATTGCTGAAATGTATTATTACATGTATTTGCAAGACTTAAAATATTATATTTTTCACAACTTTTTTAGCATTGGGTTCAACCTAACATTTTATAAAACTTGGATTTCATTGTGGCTAGTCTGTAAAAAAGACATCAATTACAAAAGCCAATATTATTGTGACATTAATTTGAGAACAACAAAATAGATGTATATTTTAGGGATATATAATTGGTCATACAATAACATGTAGATTTGAAATGTTATTTTTATACGACCGCAAAAAATTTTGTGGTCGTATATTGGTATGACGTTGGCGTCGTCGTCGTCGTCCGAAGACGCATTGGTTTTCGCACTCTAACTTTAGTTTAAGTGAATGGATCTCTATGAAATTTTACCATAAGGTTCAATATCACAAAAGGAAGGTTGGGATTGATTTTGGGGTTATGGTACCAACAGTTAAGGAATTAGGGGCCAAAAATAAGCATTTTTGTAACTTCCAGACATAACTTGTGTGTTAGTGTATGGATCTCTCTGACTTTGTACCACAAGGTTCCATATCACAAAGGGAATGCTGGGATTGATTTTTGGGGGTAATTGCCTCAAAATTTTAGGAATTAGGGGCCAAAAAACAAGCATTTTTCTAGTTTCATGACAATAACTTGTGTGTAAGTGTATGGATTTTTCTGAAATTGTACTACAAGGTTCCATATCATAAAGGGAAAGCTGGAATTGAGTTTGGGGGTAATTGCCTGAAACGTTTAGGAATTAGGGGCCAAAAAGGGGCCAAAAAATAAGCTTTTTCTAGTTTCCAGACAATAACTTGTGTTCAAGTGTATGGATCTCTCTGAAATTGTACTGCAAGGTACCATACCTCAAAGGGAAGGCTGGGATTGAGTTTGGGGTGATGAATCATAAGGGGTTCAAAAATTTGGGGGATTTTTTTTTCATTTTTCCTTTTTTTCTTTAAAATTTTCCATTTTAAGTTGGTTATTTCTGATTCATATTTAAAAGCAAATAATAATGATATGGTAGGAGATACACACCAAACATTATGTGTAAATTATTATATAATAAGTATTGTGCAATAGCAAGAAATTTTAAATTGCACAGTATTGCGCAATAGCAAGAAATCTTCAATTGCACAGTATTGCGCAATAGCAAGAAATATCCAATAGCACAATATTGCGCAATAGCAAGAAATTGTCAATTGTACAGTATTGCGCAATAGCAAGAAATATTCTATTGCACAGTATTGCGCAATTGCAAGAAATATTCAATTGCACAGTATTGTGCAAAAGAAAATACTTTGTATAAATTGCTTTTTTCTTGACCAATTTCAATGGGGTTTTATTCTTGAACTCTTGGGGTTCTTTAATATGCTGAATCTAACCGTGTATTAAGTTTTTGGATTTTGGGCCCCGTTTTTAAATTGGTCCACATTGAGGTCCAAAGGGTCCAAAATTAAACTGTTTGATTTCATCAAAAATTGAATTATTGGGGTTCTTTGATATGCCGAATCTAACTGTGTATTTAGATTCTTAATTTTTGGTCCCGTTTTTCAAATTGGTCTACATTAAGGTCCAAAGGGTCCAAAATTAAACTCAGTTTGATTTTAACAAAAATTGAATTCTTAGGGTTCTTTGATATGCTGAGTCTAACCATGTATTTAGATTTTTGATTTTTGGGCCCTGTTATCAACTTTGTCCACATTGAGGTCAAAAGGGTCCAAAATTAAACTTAGTTTGATTTTAACAAAAATTGAATTCTTAGGGTTCTTTGATATGCTGAATCTAAACATGTATTTAGATTTTAGATTATGGGCCCAGTTTTCAAGTTGGTCCAAATCGGGGTCCAAAATTAAACTTTGTTTGATTTCAACAAAAATTGAATATATGGGGTTCTTTGATATGCTGAATCTAACCATGTATTTAGATTTTTGATTTTTGGGCCCTGTTATCAACTTTGTCCACATTGAGGTCAAAAGGGTCCAAAATTAAACTGGACTCTTGGGGTTCTTTGATATGCTGAATCTAACCATGTATTTAGATTTTGGATATTGGACCATAATAGGTGAATGTCCAATTTAAAATTTTTAAGTTCTTAGACCACATTCATTCTGTGTCAGAAACCTATGCTGTGTCAAATATTTAATCACAATCCAAATTCAGAGCTGTATCAAGCTTGAATGTTGTGTCCATACAAGCCCCAACTATTCAGGGTTCGACCTCTGCGGTCGTATCAAGCTGTGCCCTGCGGAGCATTTTATTATTGTGATGTCAGATTTGAATGTCGACTTCAGGAATGGGGGTTGGTTAAAGACTGGATGTCAATCAGAGTCTTATATATGTATATATTGATTCAGTTGTGATGGTAAATAGATACTGATGGATGAGTGATAACTTTTTATAGTTTTAATTTATGTTTGGTCACCTAATTACAATGATTATGTGGAAGTATGATCTTATTTCAAAAAGAGGGCCACTCAGCAAATATTATTATATTAGTGCATGAACTACTTGCTAGAAACTGAATGTTTTTACCACAACTTTGTATGTTTAAACTGGGATATGTATATGTACATATAATATAAATAAAAACATGTCTTTTTCAGGACTTCTGCTCCATGTTTGGCATGTTGGTTATGAAGGAGAATGTTCATGACAGTCCTCTATTACAAAGTATATCACTGGATTGAGCTTTTTGTCCAAGTGTATTATTAAAGTGCTTTGCTTTGAGCTCAGTTCATTGTTATGCAAATGCATTCTTTGTGATATAAAGATTTGACAGACAACTCACATCTGCACATGATCTGCTGCAAGGTAATATGATTAAAACTGTCAGCAAAAGGAGTTGTACCATCCATTCAATGTTCCAATTTATGGAGAGATTAAAGCATTTTATTTGCACTTGAGCCAAACATTTTTTGTCCAGAAGCCAAATAAAAAAGCACAAATTTACCAAACAATGATACTTGTGCTACTTAAAATATGATGCTACATATGCATGTAGGTGGTTTTGTAACACTTTTTTTTTTTAACATCTGTGCTGCCTGCTGATGAGTCTTGAGAGTAAATGATCTTTCACTTATACATACCGGTAATGTTCCGAAGTATAAATTATATTTTTATCCTTTTGTCCTTCAATCCTGTTCATATCTAAAAGAATTTTAATGAGTTTGTAGGAGTTATGAGCATCTGTATTGGAATCTGCCATATTTGGTATATTATCATTACTATCAAGCCATAATATATCTTTAATTTCCACATTTAAACAAAAACTTTTACTAATGATACTGGGAAGATCCAGAACAAATATTTAGTTTTTTTTTTTTGTGGAAAAACCAAAGTAAAAAGTGACCACCTTAAAGGAACATAAATAGAACCATACAAATATTACATGCATACTACAATCACATCATGCAGAAATGCACCTAATGTGGTCCTCCTCTATTTTTAAGTTTTTGCTGCTATCCCAAATCAAATTTTGAAACTTATTTTATTGGAATAATTTGGCAATCCTTCCAAATCTTTTGCTTCTTTATGTAAATCTCTCCAGCGTTTGAGCACACTCAGCTAGCTGTGTTTCCTTAACAGATCATTTTTTAAAATGTTAATCTATTCACATAGAAGTTATTTCAAAGTTAAAATGTTGAAAGGAAATCCTCCAATGTAACGTTGCACATGCACAAAATTTATTTTCAGGAATGTACATATTATATACAGGAAGCAATCATAGCATGTTTGCCAATATGTAGATTTGATATTAAAAGCAATGTCTTGCTAAATAAAATCTATGAATGGTCAGCACTGATTTAAAGTAGTGTCTCCTACATGACAGTCTTGATTGACCTGATAATGGTTTACTTTTACAAAGTGTGAATTGGATGGAGAGTTGTCTCATTGGCACTCGTAACACATCTTCTTATATATATTGAACAGTAAAACACAATATTGAATATAAGACTGCTATTTTCAGTGTTTGGTACAGGTTGACTGTCACTGGGCACAACAGTTCAACATAGAACCCTATGGGGAAAACCAGAGAACTCTTTTTGTCAGAAAACACTGTCAAACATCCAAACATACTATCCACACTGATCTGTGTCCACACTTGTAAATTGAATAAGATATCTTATAAAGTATATAAAATATCTTTTATTTAATAAAAGGTACCTTAAATATTCAAAAGATATCTGACAAACTAATTGAGATAGTTCATGAATTAAAAGATGTCTTATAAACTAATAGATATATCTCATTAACTAAATACGATATTTATAAACTAATAGAGATATCATATAAACTAAATAAGATATCTAATATATTAAAAAGATATCTTAGAAATAAATATTTTAAAGTTGGTCATAAAGTTAGGACTACACATTTGCTAAGATCATCCTAAGACAGCTTCGAAGCGAGGTCTGATATATGTCCTATGATAGTCATAAGAGGATCATAAGACATGTCCTAAGATATATCTTATGACAGGTCTCAGGATAGCTTCGTGAAACCAGCCCCTGATAAATAAATCTTGTAAGATATCTTGTATAGATTATAAGATATTTCATCAACTATACAAGATTTTCATAAAGTATTTGTTTAAAAGACATCTTAAAAAAAAGATAAAGATATCTTATAAACAATATCTATAAGATATCTTATATAGCTAATAAGATATTTAATTTAGTATGTAAGATATCTTATTAATGCAAATGAAATAAGATATCTCATAAAGAACACATTATATCTTATATACTTTATAGGATATCTTATATTTTCTGTCTTGGCTTTTTTTAGGTCCTTTTTGTCCACATAGCTTTGCAATTGTTTCGCCTCTTATACATTCGTATGAAATCTATGACGTGTTGTTTTCATTTTTACAGCACTGAGTCGATACCGCTGCTGGTGGACTATCATTCTCTGAGGGTATCACCAGTTAAACTGTACTTTGGTACTGACATAATTTATAACAAAGCTTTCTTAAATTGTCCGTTTATAAATTTATAAATTATTAAGAAACGAAAGCTTCAACTCCCTTAGTTGACCTTACATTGATTTAGCTATTATTTTTAGGTCCTTTTTGGCCACAAAGCTCTTCAACTGTTTCGGTTCTTATACATCCTTGGCTTTCTAATATGTGGCTTGAGCATACCTGGTGGAGTTAAATACAGAAAAGCCCTTCGGACGAATGAAATTTATAAAGTTTTGTTTTCATAAGTTTTTTTTTAATTGAATAAATATAAAAACGGCTTGCCATAGACTTCATTTTGTAAACTTATGCTTCGCATACTTTGCGTGGATCATGAATCTCAGTTAAACCTAAAGAGCGAATTAAAATGAATAAATGTACTTAAATTACCCCGAAGTACATGTTTACCTTAAAATCCACAAATTTGATTGCGGATTTATTATATCAATCATATTTGAGAGATCAAAATGCATTTCACAGTCTTCCTCAAAAGAAACAAAAAATATAAATTAATAAGAAAGATACAAAAATAATCCTAGTTATTATCTAATGTACTTACTTTATTTCTATAAATGCTTTAGAACAATCCAGTTGATATCCATAATTACATTATGTTGGAGACTGTACAGAAAAGTATGGTAGACCTACTAGTACACGCTTTCATTGAGACGAAATACGTACTGACTTTAATACAAACAGCAATAATAATAAAACTGTGATTTCAATAAATATGTCTTAATAGCTTTACAGGGTATTTTCTTTCGGGTAAATTCTGCATAAAATGCAATTAGCCTATTATTAGCAAAGGTTCTTCAAAATTTCTTGAAATCTCATGACTAGTCACATATCATCAATCTGTTTATACAAGAAAATTCAATGAATTAAAAAGGATTTTAATTCAAAACCTACGATGTCCCATTGAAAAACGATTGTTTTACTTAATTATTCATGTGTTGAAATACACTATGATTGCCTATTTCTTGTACTGCAATATACATGATATACTTCAACATGTTTTTCGTTAACCTGTGTCCCTGAGTTGCTTTCTCATTGGCGCAAAACCTTTTTATTGATGAAACTGATGAAAAATGGCACATTACATTGAATATGAAAAAAGGGAGATGTGAGTTATATATCAATGAGACAGCAACCTAACAACACAAATAACCAAAAGGCAACTACAGGTCAACAAACAGCTTCAACAATAGACAGGTGGCTAAACAATGAACATGTGTCTATACAGTATGTCAAGATATAAACTGTCACGAGTCTTTAAAAATGTTTTTTAAAAATTGAACAGAAACATGTAAGATCTACCGTTAATAACAAGTTCTTCAAACGCAAACAAATCATTTGTCAAGAACCCACTGTTCATCTGTACTATATCTATGTTGTCTGATGTACTTCCACACCTGACTAGACTCAGCAAGATCTTCCAGAAGACCACTGTAGACCTTTCACTGATAGACTCCATGGTGTCAGCAACCCAGATGTCACTACAACACCTACTCAATCAGCATGGGGAACACATGACCAACCTACCAGACCTGTTTCAGCAGCTAGCAGAGTATGGGATTAAACAGGACAGCACAGCAGTTGACAAGTTTAAGGACAAGGTATTATTTCATATACTTTATTTGTACAATAGAATGGGAAACATGTCATCATTATTTATTTGAAAATATTAGAGTGAAAAAAAAATAAATGTCAAATTTAATACCAACTATAATAGTATATAAATAAACTATTTTAATTATATTTCAATATAGTTTTTTTCTTCTTTTTTTTTTCTGCTTATATATTTCACAAACTTCATAATTTATTTTTCAGACTTATCAGTAGTTCATCAACAATGTTATAGAGAACCTCCACAACAGATTCCCTGACACAGCTCTACTGGATGCCTTTAGTGTATTTGACCCAGACCTCATCTGTAAAGAAGACCCAGCAACCAATGAGTACATTCACTTCCAGAAATTGCAGGTATTTTATATTTTCTACAAAAAAATGCAATATAAAAAAGAAATTAAATTAATTAAAAATTTTAAAAAATCATTTAATGAAAAACAGTTCCAGTACTAATTATGCCAGTTGAATACAAGATAATGAAAGAACAAAAGATAAGTCACCAGTGAAATCATTAGTTAATCCAGTGATCACAAAAAGAAAAAGATTTTTTATTGACATTAATTTATATAATATTGTTACTTTATCTTTACATACCAATTTGTTCTCTTTTAGACTCTAGCAGGACACTTTACCAGTGTTGGTGACTACCAAACAGCATCAGAAGAGTTCACATCACTCAGACACATGATGGCCAGAGACATGAAAGAGATCAACTACTCAGAGGCCATCAGAAAGATTGCCACATTGAAAGACTGCTATCCAACACTGGCACAGTATGCTCAGATCCTCTTAGTTATACCAGTATCAACAGCAGACTGTGAGAGATCTTTCAGTACCCTTAACAGACTAAAGACATTCCTTAGGAACCGCCTGTGCCAGAAAATTCTGAACCCACTTATGACTATCTCCATTGAAGGACCAGCTGTGCAAGATTTCAACTTCCCAGAATGTGTTAAGCTGTTTGGCAAGGCAAAAAACAGAAAGCTTACTACTGTTTGAATAGTGAATTTTGTGACTTTGATGCAGTTATTTAAATAGTGACTTTATAGACTATTAGTGCTTTCTTTGAAAAATGTAAATGTGAATATTATATCTTGTGTATAATCATGTGTTATTTATTCTTAAATGACTTTTGTGACTTCATTGCAGGTATTTAAAAAGTGACTTTAGTTTAGACTACTAGTGCTTTCTTTTAAATGATAGTAAATGTGAATAAAATATAGTAGCTTTGTTCAGTGCTGGTTTCTATAATAATATATCTTGTGTGTACTCATGTATTATTTATTCTTAAAAGATATTAAAGTATACAAACTGTTTATTGATTTACTTCTTCTTTTACCAATAATTTTCTGACCCAAAGTCTACATAACACAGTAAACAAGACAAAAGACAAAAAGGTAATGACACAAAGACTAACAAGAAAAAAATAAGCGACGCAACGCGACACAACATATTGTAAAATTCATTTCATCACGCGTTACCCTGGTGCTATCCAAAAATCCTGGGGAGAACACTGCAAATGCATATGACGTATGACAGCGACTCGTGAGTTTCCTGACTTTTGGGCAAGCCTTTGAATATGTCGAGTGGTAAAACTAGTTTTTGCATTATCAGTCCATTTTTTTTTTAAATCAGTAAAGGAAAAGCACAAAACAACGGTATGAAAGACAGAAAAAATAAAACCCCAAAAAACCCGACCGATCAAGTACCAACAAAATGTAAAAACTTCAAAACAATCTACATAGAAAAAAGATGATGTGGTATGAATGCCAATGAGACAACTCTCCATCCAAGTCACAATGTGTAAAAAGTAAACAATTATAGGTCAAAGTACGGCCTTCAACACGGACCCTTGGCTCACACCGAACAGCAAGCTATAAAGGGCCCAAAAATGACTAATGTAAAACAATTCAAACAGGAAAACCAACGGTCTAATCCATATAAAAACGAGAAACGAGAAACACTTAAGAACCACATCAACAAACGACAACCACTGAACAACAGTTTCCTGACTTAGGACAGGTGCAAACAAATGCAGCGGGTTTAAACGTTTTAACAGGCGCCAGCCTTCACCTAACCTGAAATAGTAGTGTAACATTACAACATAGAAAGACACACTATAAAATATATATCATATGCTAGCAGTTTCTGAAAGCAAGCTCAAAGTAATCAACCTGCTAAATAAAAGCTTGTTTTCCTTCAATATAATGTTATATGCTTAAATATCCCAAACTGTCGCAGTTTGAATGAAAAGATCAACATTTAATGTGATTTATAAATGATGTGAGATTTTATTAAATATCCGTTGCTCCTCTTATGTTGAAATAATGAATACAAAGAATAATAGGAATAATAGGAATCACTAAAAATTATTAACTGTATAAAAGACCAATGACACCAACAACAAACAATGTGCTACTCCGAGAAAATAGATAATACCAATGCAGAAAAGCGCTATTGGGTACAAAATTTATAAAGTGGTATTTTCATTTTGTTTTTATAAATTTGTATACAATTTAGCTTGAATACGTTTGAGTGAAATTATTAAGATATTTTTTCGTCGTACAGTTGATTTTTTCTGTCAAGCTAATTTTGAGGGAATCATGAATTTGATGTTGCATCAAGGGCAACTGCTTGGGGAAAACATCCTGCAAGGTCGAATGTATGAATAGGTCGTGAACTTTAAGCTTGCATACAAAAACTGCAAGCATATTAATATATTTCATACCTTATTAGTATGGTTTTACTTGTACAAATATTTGTTGTCGTCTATAATTAAAGTTTTTGTAGAGATAAAGTCTTTTTCTGTACTAATTTTTATAACATGTATTCTAAAATCTATTTTATGTTATTCGACTGATCGCGAGATAGAAAATGCATAGCCGATGAGTGGTAGAAATTGATGATCAACCCACACCGCATGTTTAAGTGCCTATATTATTCAGTGATTGGCTTTTATATACTGTAAGGCCCATTTTTTTTTTTTTTTTTTGCGTGCAATGTAGCTTCAAAACGTATTAAATATGAAATATGAAGAAATTATGAATCATTACATGACAAAAACAGCATGTGCAGGATCATTTGTTCCACTCCTTTGAATGTTTTACCCTAGATATTCAGAACAACTTAAAGCCATGTTATATGACTTATTGTAACATTATTCTTAGTAACTATCTATATTTAGAATCTGCTTTTTGTTGTGTTTTTTCTGAAATCTTTTGTTCATGCTGTTTCATGGAGAGATTTTTAGTTGTTCTGTTGAAACTGAGATTCTGACCTTGTTCACTTTGCACGCATTGGCAACATGTTCATGGAGATTTCAGAGTAATGTACGTTTTTATGTGTTGCAATGCCCCTCTTGGTCTTCGGAAGTTTTATTGTGGTCACTTTGCACTCATTGACAACATGTCCATGGACATTTCATAGTAAGCTTTTTGATTTGTTTCAATGCCCTCTTGGTCATTGGAAATGTTTTGTGTTCACTTTGCACTCATTGTCAACATGTCCATGGAGATTTCAGAGCAACGTGCTTTTTTATTTGTTGCAATGCCCTCTTGGTCATCGGACGTTTTCTTGTGTTCACTTTGCACTCATTGGCAACATGTCCATGGAGATTTCAGAGTAACGTGCTTTTTTCTCTCGTAACAATGCCCCTTTTGGCCATCGCAAGTTTTCTTGCAAATTGTGTGATCATGGAACCCTTTATAGTGTTTGATCTTTTATTACATATATTTGCTTGGATAGTATTTTCCACTACAGTGATATTTTTGTAACAATGGTATTTGCCCCACTTGCAATTTCTATTGTCATACTCTTGAAAATGTAAAAAAAAGACAGACCTAACTTTTGTTTGTTGTCTGCCTCGACTATCCTAATTCCAGATCCACCTGTTTCAATCGACGGCCACCATCGGCAATATCCGGTGTGGTGCGATACACAGTGGCAGCTCTGTTAATTTCATCGTCAGTAGCAATCGCTATAACATCGAATAGTTTAAACTTATCTCAATACTGTATGTATTGTAGAGGACAAAAACAACAACAAATAATACTATAGTACTGTAAAAATATTCTAAAGAATGATTAACGTAACTGAAACTAGAGCAAAGTACTTAACCTTTTGTTTTAAATTTATGCTTTCTTTTGCCCAAAAACTCGCCGCTGAACTTCCATGTCGACATCAAATAACAACTTTTAAAAGACAGTACAATAAGGTACTGGCAGTCCACCAGCATAGGCATCGAGCCAGTGATAGTAATAACATTAACGGTACCAATTTGTCTGTACCAGATGCGCATTTCGACAATAATTGTCTCTTCAGTGACTCGAGGCACAATAATTTTAAACCCTAAACAGGACTGTGACTTACCAGCGAGTTTTAGTTCAAGTTCAAATAAGAGTTCAAGTTACAGCTGGAGCTATAGTTCGAGTTACACTTTGAGTTAAAAGTTTGACTGAGTCAAATGTCGAGTAAGCATACGAGTTAAAAATATTTAAAGGCTTAATCGAGAAAAGTTTTTTTAAACATACAATTTTTTAAACATACAAGAAGTATGAACGACGTTTACATCAAATCATGACATATCAAGTATGAATGAAGTTTTACATCAAATTAGACATAACAAGTAAGAAGTAAGAGAATGATGATACGAAAACAGAGGTGCCAGTGGTGCCTGAGTACATTTTTAAGTGGTTTATCACTTTTGTCTGGCGCTTGCTTGGTTTAATTTGTATTTGGTAAATTTGGATATATATCTTATTATTTAATACCAGAAAAAAACATTTACGTAAAATTTATGTTTTTCATTTTCATCACCACCTGGTTGCTGACAAGGATATGCAGATTGCAATTAAATAATATTTAAGTGTTGAAATTCACCGTGTTCTTGTAGACATACATAATAATATTATAAGACATACGATACAATTACATGTGATGAGGTAGCAGCAGATAAAGTTTTCCACTCCTCCTCATTAAACCAGTCAAATCACTGTCATATATAGGCAATGTAACATTTTTTTTTATTTCCATTCTCTCACTTGTAATCATCAGTTGTGAAGTTTGCAAGAAGAAATTCTCATGAAGTGATAATTTGAATCGTCATATACGTTCCATGCACAAAATGTCACATACAATACTAGTAAACAACGAGGAAGACTCGCATGACTCCGTTGAAACAAATAGCGAAGTTGAAGATACTGAGACTTCGGAAACCGATAGCGTTTATTCCGATGCTTCTAGTAGCTCTTCAGGTGAAACTGACGATGAAGAAGCATCAGAAGATGAACCAAGTGACCCACGGAGTAATATCGTTTAAAACTCTTTTAGAAAATTCGAATCAATGTATAGTGAGAAAGTACATAATCTTACAAACGATGGTGACGGTGAAGGCGTTGCACGTCAATCAATATTTAAAAGCATGATTCCAACTTTTCGAAAAGAAATTATATCGAGATACCTGGATCTGATATTATAATATGATAACATGAGGAACGATTTGATTCACAGAAAAATTAAAAAAAATACAGCTAAACGTTTAATAGAGAACGATAAATACGAGGAAGATGAAGCTTGGAAGTATGCTGTTAAAAAAAGGAGTACCTTTTTGACAAATTGGTAGAATCGTATAAACCGCCTGAAGTGATTGATGCAAATGAATGAATGAACCATGATGTAACATTTCAATGAAGAGTGATTTTTGTAATATAATTCAACTTCAATTTTGGTTTAATTTAAATATTGTGATTGTTAAGTTGAAATTATGAAGTCGATACTTAGATTGAGTGAAAAACGCAGGGGAATGCCAGCCTATGAAAATAAAAAAACGAAATATCTAGCTAAAGTGAATTAATGCAGCGGTTTTTTTTTTTTTTTTTTGCAGTATTTCAAATGAATGGTTCCATACTATATTGAGTGATATAGACCAAACAATTAAGTAACACATCAACAAAAATGATTGCACTTAATAACAGTTGTACATCAATTAAGAGAAACTGGAAAAATGGTAGTCTACAACATAACAGGTGCGGCATTTTCAACTTATTAGATGCTTGAAAAGGGTATTGCGATTCGACACAGACGTCAGAAAAAACGTAATCAGGATATAAAATATATCATAACTGATAACTTGGCGAGCAGTTGTTGACGAATAGCTCAACGATTTTTTTTTTATTTTGACAATTGTACTTGTAACCTGTGTGAATACTGGTACTGTTGTAATTTCGGAGAGCAACTAGAATATTCACTACAAACGTATACAGAACTATTTTGTGTGTCCTAATGTTTGATATGATTGTTTTTTAACTATGATGTAATAATATAAATACGCACTATACAAATAAAGTTTTCTTTTCTTTATATAAGTATAGGGAAAAAATAGAAAAATGAAGTCATAAGAAAATTAAGGGACAAAGACAAACCTGTGGTCAAGAAAAACACACAATGACAACAGATGACAAATCAACACTGAACACTATTACCAATTTGAAATGTGCGAGTTACTAATGCTGTCCCTTGATTTCCGTAGCCGTTCGGTTTTCTTCTTGTACCTTGTTTTACTCCTCAGTCTTTATATATATATGACATTTAAAAAATTATGGTAATTACTGTTGCTTTTTATTTATAGTAAAAAACTATGGTGATTGTCATGCTTTATTTATAGTATGATGATTGTCATGTCTTATTAAACGTATGGTGATTGTCATGCCTTATTTATAGTATGGTGATTGTTATGCCTTATTTATAGTATGGTGATTGTCATGCCGTTTTTATAGTATGGATATTGTCATGCCGTTTTATAGTATGGTGATTGTCATGCCATTTTATAGTATGGTCATTGTCATGCTATTTTTATAGTATTGTGATTGTCATGCCTTATTTATAGTATGGTCATTGTCATACCCTATTTATAGTATGGTGACTGTCCTACCTTATTTATAGTATGGTGATTGTTATGCCGTTTTATAATAAGGTACTTGTCATGCCTTATTTATAGTATGGTGATTGTCATGCCTTATTTATAGTATGGTGATTGTCATGCCTTATCTAATAGTATGGTGATTGTCATGCCGTTTTATAGTATGGTGATTGTCATGCTGTTTTTATAGTATGGTGATTGTCATGCCGTTTTATAGTATGGCCGCCATGATCGGATGGAATTTTTTCGTGGCTACCCCATTAATATGATTAAACACACATAAAGGCATGTTCTTACAAAGTTTCATGCTTGTATCACCATTTGCATGATTTTTGTGGTAAGCTGCTCAACTATTTATGACATTTAAAATTTTATGGTAAACTACTGTTGCTTTTAATTTATAGTATGGTGATTGTCATGCTTTATCTATAGTATGATGATTGTCATGTCTTATTTAAAGTATGGTGATTGTCATGCCTTATTTATAGTATGGTGATTGTTATGCCTTATTTATAGTATGGTGATTGTCATGCCGTTTTTATAGTATGGATATTGTCATGCCGTTTTAGTATGGTGATTGTCATGCCATTTTATAGTATGGTCATTGTCATGCCATTTTTATAATATTGTGATTGTCATGCCTTATTTTTAGTATGGTGATTGTCATACCTTATTTATAGTATGGTGACTGTCATACCTTATTTATAGTATGGTGATTGTTATGCCGTTTTATAATAAGGTAATTGTCATGCCTTATTTATAGTATGGTGATTGTCATGCCTTATTTATAGTATTGTGATTGTCATGCCGTATTTATAGTATGGTGATTGTCATGCCTTATTTATAGTATGGTGATTGTCATGCCGTTTTTATAGTATGGATATTGTCATGCCGTTTTATAGTATGGTGATTGTCATGCCATTTTATAGTATGGTCATTGTCATGCCATTTTTATAGTATTGTGATTGTCATGCCTTATTTATAGTATGGTGATTGTCGTACCTTATTTATAGTATGGTGACTGTCATACCTTATTTATAGTATGGTGATTGTCATGCCCTATTTATAGTATGTTGATTGTCATGCCTTATTTAATAGTATGGTGATTGCCATGCCGTTTTATAGTATGGTGAGTGTCATGCTGTTTTTATAGTATGGTGATTGTCATGCCGTTTTATAGTATGGTGATTGTCATGCCGTTTTTATAGTATGGATATTGTCATGCCGTTTTATAGTATGGTGATTGTCATGCCGTTTTTATGTAATTAACTACTCATAATGTTTTGAACCCCGAGCCTTTAAACTTTTTAGTTCTATTTTGCAAATATACCAAAGCTCACTGAGTGCATATTTAGATGTTTTGTGTAACTCCTGGCACGACGCTGCAATGGCTGCTAATTGTGTCCAATTGGGAATCCACAACCCATCTGCTGTCTCCTAAACACAACCCCAATCGCCTGGACTAGGTAGATGTTGTTCATGTGTGACTGCCTGTCCCCATACATGACCACCTCGATATGCAGCTCGCTTGGTGTGCTCAATCAGTGCAGCTCCGTTGGGCTGAATTGTGGCATACTGTCTTTGTTTGCGTGCAAACAATTCAAGCCCAAATTCATTGATGTCAAATGTTTTTGTAGTTCTGTCGTAAATAACTACAACTAATGCTTCTATTCAACTCCATATCAGCTTCACTGACGCTTTGCGTGAAAAGCATCCGGTGAAAGTATGAAAAAATGACAAAGCCACTGATTTAGGACCAAGAGCTTGATCAATTTCGTGAATCGGAAGCAATCGCTGGTTTTTTTTTTCCTTTTCCAAATGCAACCCAAAGTTTTTCTACTTGTAGTGTCTTGAATAGAGACACTGCCAAAACCATTACATAGTGTCTGAACTGATTATTAGTGTCGACTTCCATCTCCTTTCAGCTGCACTTTTGATATGAACAAATATCCTTGTGTCTGCTTCCTCGTGATAACATGTACTGAGATCATCATAGTCATCATAAGAATTTGTCATAACATCATCGCCTTTTGACACAAAAAATATTTTGTCAGATTGAATCGAGCAAATTTTATCGGCAAGGAAATGAAACAATTCCGTCTTGTTTTCATCCACTCCAAGGAAGCTCGCTCAAGCTTTCGAAGTCTTACTGGTGCCGACAACTTCCCGCCTGGTTCCAGCACCCCTCGCGTTACGTGTTTGTGCTTTTAGGCTGCCTCCTATGTAAATATCAAATATAATGTCTACTCTTGAATGTTTTGAAATAAGGTGATTTATGTACGGCAAAATCACATCTTTTGCGTACTCATCAAAAGTGTATGTTCCACGCGGTTGTCTCGAATTTGCCATAGCCGCACCATCAACTACCTATGTGTGATAGAGGTTTTTCTCTTGGCAAATCCCCCTTAACTTCCAGAACTTCAATTATTTGTGATTTAAAACCAATACCGATTTTACCACTTTGAGACAATGAAGAAGGAAATTTCTGATTTTCGTTACTGAAAAACTCTCCCAAGTCGCATTGTCTGCTTTGACAGGATACGAAAAGCCTTGAAAACAGACTGCAATTTTCTCGGGCGAGGTCAAGCTTGCTTTTTATTTCACCGTAACTTTTCTTTAGTTGTCGACTGAACAACAGAAACTTGCTTTTCTTAATATGTTCATAAATGTTTGCCTTGTTTTGCATTCGGGTTCTGAAGTCAGCCAGCGTACTGATTGCACCCTGTTTGTTTAATTTGCCACAGTTTCCACGTGTCTGCTTATACAATATCTTTGCTGTCTATCTTGAAGATATCTCCCGAATCCTCAAGAAATGGATTTCCATAATCATTCATGACAAGCTTCAGTATTTTCACTTTGTCAATGAAATCTCGTTACATTGACACAGAATTGTCATGATGCCTGCCATCTGTGTTCCTTTCCAGACAAACATTCTTCGAACTGGCTTATCAGTCTACTGATTTCTGGTCCGGCTACCACCAAACGTCTCAAGATAGCTGGATCCTAGGTTAACTCTACAGCTCCCCCATCACCTTTAACAATAGCTTTATTCTGTTCATGAGCCTGGTCTATCGCCATGTTTGAGAAAACGAAATTTGAGTTTTTCACAGTGAAGTGCCCTTTTATGAATTCTCTGTTATTCTTCAGAGACCAAGGATTCAGAAAATGTTGTCTTCTTAGTAGCTAATTGGCGGCGAATCATTTCGACCGTCTTTGCCATATGCATGGTGGCATTGTAATCACAAGCAAACGCGATAGCTGGTCCTATATCTTTTTTAAACATCAAGAGGAAATCTCTGCGTTTTGTGTGTGCTTCTTAGTTCTGGCATCTCCTGTAAAAGCTTGTCCTTCAGGTGCGTAGAATGTACCTGTGCAAAAGAAGAACCAAGTTGTGTCAATCTTTCTTCGTATAGGTTTGCCAAGTCTGCTAATCGAAACACCACTGACTCTTCAGAATTTCTTTGAGTTTCAAAGATGTATGTTACCAGCTCAGCTAATGCAGTTTCTTTCATCATATTTTCCTCCTGAGTACAACTGCTTTCGGCCCCTGTTTGTCTCTTCTCTTTGCTCTCTCTCTCTCTCTTATACACAGCTGCGAGACAAGAAGGGTGGTACTTCATTTCTTGTGCTATTACATCACCACTACTTAATTTTGCCAACAGCTGTTTATTCTGTAGCATTGTTGCACAATCCACTAATCGTTGGTTCAGTTTATTGTCATTCCCTATCTTAAAGCGGATAAAGGCAACTCCTTATCCAAAATGAAACATTTATGCACATTTTCAACGGGATCTGGTTGTTGGTCTTTCGAACGAGGATTAATTCTAAAACGTTTAGGGGACTTACATTCACTCGAACTTTCAGATGGCTTTGGTGACATATGGCGTTTCTGGGCTCTCTCAAGTTTTGTATTGTTTACATTATTCTGCATAAATTATGGTACTTCGCATTTTCTTTTTCATTGTGCTTTAAATTCCCTCTCCGTCGTTTAATCGCCGAATATCTAGAGGAATAGGGAGTGCTTTTACTTCATGAAAAAGAAGGATGTTTTTGTCCAAAATTTTATATCTTTCATCTGACGATTTCAGATGGTCCGTTGTGTCTTCTTGACACAAACAACATTTTGTCCGATCACTTTCCCAACTATCTGTCGAAGAAGCTGACAAGCGAATTCTTTTCGACATTTCAAAAATCAGCTATTATATAAATAAATTAAAGGGATCAACAATGTGACGTTAGAACAATAACGCAAATATTGTCCGATTAAAATATCTGAACACTTCTGATATTCAGGCCTTGTGATTATCCTTTTACCACATGTATAGCACTGTATAAAATAAAAGCAATATGTATGCAAAAGGGAACATAGATGTGATATGTTTTACCTGGGTAGACGCCATTTTGAAAATCAAAGATGGCCGCCATGATCCTATGAAATTTTATCGTGGCTACCCCCTTAATATGATTAAACACACATAAAGGCATGTTCTTACAAAGTTTCATGCTTGTATCACCATTTGCATGATTTTTGTGGTAAGATGCTAAACTATAATAGATTATTACATAAATTATGTCAGCATATACACTATTTTCTCACATATTACCTCGCGATCCTCATTCAATAAGACTTTATAAGTCTATGAAGGGCATGCTGGTATATGTATATTATAAAATGTATAACTATAGAAAAAATAAAGGACATGGGGTATCCATCCATGACACAAAATCAGTACATGCACAGCAAAAAACACACAAAAAGCAAAGAAACAGCGATTTTATTGCTGTTCTTCATCTCAAAGTCCAAGTGAGGCCCTCAACACAGAGTAAAAAAATCTCGACTCACTGCAATTTTAAGACGGCCCCTAGCACCGGATTGAGCGGAATTCTGTCCAAAACTTGGATAGACTTTGTAAGATGTAACACCACAAATGTTTATATGAAATAAACAATTACAGTGTAGTTTGTTTCGATAAATATGTGGTTTAATTGACTTTTGAAAAACTGATATTCACCTCGGCCGTTGGTCTCAGTGAATATCAATAACTTGTAGTCATTCCCTAAAGAAATATAGAACAATGGTAAACTTTGAGGAAATTATAATTCAAAACCTTGTGAAATAATGGAGTTTGATGAGATTTATTAGTTTTGATTAATATGATATTACATTACTATACAGTGATATGTATGACATATACTATGTATTAGAAATGGTATTTAAAGTCTTGCGAGGTGTGATATGAGACTTGATGAAAGTAATGATTGGAATATATCATTTGCATGTCGAAATGAGATTAATTAGCACAAGTATAAATCGTAAGATAAATTTTATTGGTGGTAAAAATAAAGCTGAAATTATTTGAATTGCATGAAAGCATTACTCTGTGGTTTTGAAGTTTATTTAACTTGTGTTGAAACTTGGTTAAGATATAACAGGTATAAAGAATTACATTTTCAAGTTGACATGTATTTGATATAAACATTAATCTTATAAATAATGTAAAACGTATCTTAGATACTTAGGCATTCAATGAGGACATCAAATTATTGTATTTGTCTCTTTTGTTTTACTATCATACTGATTTTACATCAAATTTTGATTAAGTTAAGAACCTTAATTGCAATTCCAATGACTCAGACTTGGTTTATTTATGAATACAAACATAAGTCTTGTAGATATGACCATATGTTGGATGCTACTGTTAGAACAGGGCTATGATGCAGAGATCTAGTCCGTTAAGAATGAGTTTAAATGAATGTATATATCTGTTATGATTCATATTAGTTTTTTGATTGGTTTTTACAGTGAGAAATAATTGAATGAAGTTTTAAGTATTATAAAATATTTATAATATATGTAGTTTATACATGTACAGGTAGTTAGTTGTTCTTCTAAAGATTAATAGACGAAAATTCGGTGCTTTTATATGTTTAAAATAACTCTTCTAGAGGATTTCTCTCTTGTTATCAATTGAGATTAAAACAAACCTTTATATTCACGCTCTTAAGAGATTTGCTGGTAAAATATTTTAATGGTTGTTAAAATCACTATTTTTTTGAAAATATTTTTTGTTGTAACTGTTAATATTAAGAACTTATTCTTCTTGTTTTATTTGCTTGTATTAACAATATTCCATCTCATGTGCTCTAGAATTTAAACTTTTAATAACATCCATTTTAAATCCATTATATGATTTGTACAGTACATCTGCTTTCATGTTGAGAAATTCACATCATCTCATCATTTAAATGGTGCCATTAACCTAGGTTTACTAGGCTGTGATACTTTTTGAGAAATTATCTTAATACTCGGGTGTTTTTTTACTGTGTCAGTATATTGAAACTTTATACAGAAGAAATGTCTTTTATTGCAGTGCACTTTTATGCATAGAAGTTGATAGATGTTTTAAATTTTTATTTATTTTTTTAATTATTGCGCGTGATACTCGAGGTAAATGTATGGATGTGATTGTTTTTGTCTATTCAATAATTCAATCAAATCTTTCTTTAACATTCCAGTATTTAAGGAAATCCATTCACATTTGCCAACTTTTATACTGTTATGGTACTCAGGAGAAATATATATTTATTGATATTGGTTGTAAAAGTTTAGTGACCTTTTATTGTGTTTTGGAACAAAGTGACATATTTTATTACTACTAAACTTAATTTTGTAAAATTTGGTGCTTTGTTTGTGCTCAAAAATGCAATACTGTGTTAAACTCAAGATATAAGATTTCAAAAATATTTTGTGTTTCATAGTTTAGGTGCACATTTTGTAGTATTCTGATATCAGTTTTATATATACTATATTACTGGTTGATACTCTGTTACTTTACTGACATGGTGGTGCTGAAAATGTATAATAAAGTGGAAAATACTGAGAGGTGGAATAATTGTCAATGAGACAACGGTTTTCAACAAAACAACAAAATACAAAATCTCTTACAGAGAACGCCTACCAGCTTGATACATAATAATCCTTTTATATTAAATAGAAAATATGTCGAATAATTTTCCATGAGACAACGATCCAACAAAGCAGCAAAATATAAAATCCCATATAGTGAACGACTAGAACCTTGGAATATAGTCATCCTTTAATGGCAAAGAGAAGTTATGTGGAGGGTTTTAATGGAAAATACTGGGATGTGGAATAATTGTGCATGAGACAACGTATTAACAAATAAAATGACTGCTCGATCTACTTGTTGTGAAACTGAAATGGTATTGGGACAAATCTTGATCTTTAATGATGATTTCTTATGAAATATCATTCCTTTCATATTATTTAAGTTTGCCCAATTTGTGTAATGGTTTGACAGACCTGATAAAGCACATTTTAGTCTCGTTTCATTTATTAATCAACGTTTTCAGTAGAATTTACTGTGTTGACACATTTTCCGCCAAACCGTAGTTCCATGTTTTGTGAAGGGTTGTCGTTCTTATCACAACAAAGAAGTTATTTCTGAAATACGGGATTTAATTCCGGGTTTTGCTTATTGAAATATTATTATAATGGAATAAAACTATTTATTGTATATAATTTATGGTCATGCATATTTGTCAGTGTAATGATCACGTACACGAGATCCGCGAAATGTAAGTAATTACAGGAAATATTCCGTGATAATGACATCTTGGTTTCCAACAGGGACTTTCTGTTAGTATAGAATGTCCCTGTTTCCAACGTAAACAACTTGGTAAGTTGAAATATTAATGTCCTAGAGAACGGCTGCTTTTCGTTCTCCTGACCTATTCATTTCACGTTTGGCTTTGTACATTTATGTAAGAAGTTAAGTTAAGCTATTTTAGCATTTAATTACACATCTTCAGGTATTATTTGTGTAAAAAGACGATGAATTCCGTTACACATTGTACTTAACGGTGGTGTTTTTGCCGTGAAACATTTTCAGCCCAACCCTGGCCTAAATTTGGTATTGTTCGATTATTATTAAAACATATATTTATTGCTATTCGTTATTTTTGTCTAAACACTGACACTATGCAGGTTCTTTTACTTGATTTTAATTGTGTGAATTTGTTGTATCTGAATGTATTGAAATTAATATTCCTGCATAATAAATTATTTTATTTAGAACTCTTTGTTAATTTGCAGCCTTTTTCTACTATTCCGCTCGGTAGTTTATATTTTTACAATACTGGTGGCAGCGGGCTTATTCATACCTCGAAATGTTTGTAAAATTTCATTGAAATTATTTTTCTTTGAGCTGCAAATATATATTTTTTTCTCTTTGGCATTCTTTTATTAAAAGATTTTTTATTTTTATTTTCGTCTGAGAATGTTACGGGATTTTATAATTCTAATGAGTTTTGGAATTATATAACCTTTGTGGTTGTGAATTCAACAGGTTATATATATTCATATTTTTTATCTTTTGCATTAAACAACTTTTATAGTTGAGAAGTCAACAGGTTGTTAACTTGTTGCTTTATTTATGCAGCATTTTAAGTAACAATTAATAGCCTTTGTAGTTGAGAAGTCAAGAGACTATTACTTGAAGTTTGAAGTACATTTGTATTTTAATTTTTTTTTTGGAAGAGATTTGAGTTAAATACATATGACTTTTGAAATCAAGAGCAGTAAAATCGCTCTTTAATACGTTGTAATGTATGATACGGGAAAACCTTACGACTTTCGCTCTAGATCCCTGACCCGTTCACAACCTTTTAAAGGAGGGAGGGGTAGAGGTAAATTTGGTTTAAATGAAAGTATGAGTACTTATGAAATAGAAATGGAGATTGAGGTAGGTAGTAATACAATAGCTAGAAATTCATCTTTTGACAAGTTTGAGGCTATTAAAGTACATGTAGAAGAAAAGCAAATGCACACAGGTGATAGTATTACTAGCAAAGCTTCAGAGTACGATAATCGTAGATCTCGAACTCCCAATGATATTGAGATTTCAGATCATGATAATTATGCAAAAAATAGAAATATGCCAGGCACAAGTGAAAGTGTAGTAAGTACAGAAAAAAGATCATACACGGATATAGAAGAGATGTGTGCTGAATTAAGGAGAGAATTAGTAAATACAAAGAAAGAGCTAGCTGAAACAAGGGTAAGACATGAAGCAAAAGATGCAGAGTTAAGACGTAAAGATGAAGCTTTTATTCAGATATATGAAGAAATCAATGAGATTAAGTTTAATTTTCAGACTAGACTAGAAAACACTGAACAAGATTTAAATCGCACACAGCAAGATCTATTATTTGCTCAGTCCCAAATTGCCAAAAGTCAGGTAGTAGATAGTAGACAGTTGGAGACTAGTTTAAATAGAGAAAATATTTATAAAAACAACCAATAAATTAGGTATCAGCAAAATCCTAGGTATAGTAATTACGCAAGAGAAGGCGTGAATGACACAGTCCTGCCTATGGTTCCTATGGCTACCCATATGCCCGATCCTTCAGTTTCGTTCAATAGAGGTGCACACAGAAATACCAATAATTCTGATGAACCTAAATTCAGAATACCATATTTTAATGGGAAAAGTAAATTTGAGGGGTTCTGGACTGTTTTTGAGCTTGGCACTAAAAAGTTCCAGTGGAATAATCAAGCAAAAATAGAGAATTTATGGTGTTCCCATAAAGATGACGCTTTTGCATGTAAATTGTCCCCGGATGTGCAAAATAATATTTCGCAATTTAGAGATGCTTTACAAAGACGATATGGAGATAACCGTTTACCGGAACAGTATAGAGAAGATCTGGCAAACATTAAAAGCACTTCAAAGAGACCTTGCCGGAATACGCTGCAAGAGTAGAAAATTTAGTTTGTAGGGGTACCCACATTTAAAGGAGATTGATTTATTAAATACCTTGAAAGTTGAAAATTTCTTAAAGGGGCTCCCAGACCAAAGTATTGCAGACGAGGTTAAAATCAGAAAACCACAAAGTATTGATGATGCAATTGAATGGTTGAATTGGCATGAATGTTGTAAAGGCAATATTTGTAAGAAGCGTGTCGAGGTAAGACAGATTGAAACTGAGGATCAGTATGAACATACTGAGCTTATTGAAGAGAATGAAATAAGAAAAGTATCAGGGAATACTCGTTTTGTAACTGAAGAAAGGTTAGATAAAAAACTAGAAATTTTCTCTCGAGAAATAAAAACTGAATTTTCTGCCATTGAAAATAATTTAAAGGGAGAAATAAGTAAATTGAGTACCAGTCTGAATAAAAATCAGAATTACAAAAGGAAGTTTGATGAAACTGTTTGTTTTTCATGCCAGAAAAAAGGACATATTAGTAAATACTGTCCAAATAAAAAATACCAAGGTAGTCAAACCAAGGGAAATGATTTACAAACTCAGAGAAATGTAAATAATCCTGGGGAGTTACAACAGAAAGCAATGATAAGTTAAACTAGATCGGGTTGAGCCTGACGGCCAAGTCTTAGCCCATTCAGTTATTGTAGATGAATTAAAGGAGATTAAAGTTATAATTGAAGAAAATGAAGATCATAAATGTACGCTGAATAGAGGAAAAACTGTTGACTTTAATTTGACAAATTCTGGTAATAAGAGAAATGCTAAAGTTTGTAGAGATATTGATATTGGTAAACCAAAGCTCTCGGTAGCTTTCGATATCCCTGATAAGTTGTATGCTGTTGATAATGTTTGTGGTGATGAGCCTGACAGATCAAAGCTCTCCGTAGCTTCTGGTCAGTTTGATGATGCTGAAATAAATATTTCAGAAAGTTCCTTTCTTGATGAATATGTTACTGTTGACCCATCTGTTGATATGATTAGTGTTGATTTTGTTATAGATAGGGTTAGGGCAGTTACTTTGAGGGTACCTATTGTTATTGAGGGTGACTATTTGAATGCAGTCATTGATACAGGTGCTGAGGTTACTGTTATGAGTCAGGAAAAGTCCTTAAAAATTCCAGAGAATAGACGTCCACAAATATATCGAGCTGAGAGAAACTTAGTTGTTACAGAGGAAGGCAAGAAAATGCAAACTTTAGGTATGGCGGATGTCTCATGTCAAATAGGTCCATTAAATTTTATTTGGTCTGTATATATTGCGCCTATTGGTGACGAGTTGTTGCTAGGCTGTCATATAATAGACGAGCATGATATCATAATTAATACTAAGAGGGGGTTAGAAATTAAAGGTCAATGGATTAATTGTGACGTCACTAGGAGGTCAGATAAAGTGGCCAGGGTTGTTTTGAAAGAAGCAGTTACTATTCCAGCTATTCCAGAGGTGATTTTACCAGGTTTAAGTATTAATTCAGAAATACTTGATTCCCGTTATTGTAGTGTTTAACCAGTCGTTGAAGATGAAAGAAAAATTATAGTTTCTAGGTCATTGATTGATCCGTATAAGGAAACTATTCCTTTTAGAATAGTAAATGTAGAAAAGTATCCAATTAGAATTCGTAAAACCTATTTATTAGGTGAATAACATCCTGTAGAACAATTTGAGGTGTTCACTGACAACAATACTGATGTTGAATTGTATGATTCTGTTCTATATAAAGATTTCTGTATTGTCATGAGTCAAGGTGACCTAATAGATACCCCAGTAATTCCTGAAAATTGGAAAAGTCCTAAAGTGTTGAGTACCAAAACTGATAGTTTTGAAATTGAGGCCGAAATCCCAAAACTACCAGATTTTCTTTCTGAACTCTATCAGAAAAGTTGCGAGAAGATTAGTGACCAAGAGCAAAATTGAAATTAGCCAAAGTTCTATTGAAAAATCAGGGTGCTTTTGCAAAAGATAAACTTGACTTGGGTTCTTGTTCCATTATTAAACATAAAATAGATACTGCAGGGGCAGCACCCACTAGGCAACCTTTGAGACGTACACCTAAAAATTTTGAAGGAGAGGAAGAGTCGTATTTGAAAGACCAATTGGAAAGGGGGGTCATTAAACCTTCTTCATCAGCATGGAGGTCAAATATTTGTTTGGTTCGTAAGAAGGACGGTTCGGTTAGGTGGTGTATAGATTACAGGAAACTCAATGAGTCGACTATCAAGGATGCCTACCCGATACCAAATATATCTATGTGCCTAGATTGTCTAGCCGACGCCAGCGTATTTTCAGTCATGGACCTTCAGTCTGGTTATTGGCAATTGAAAATGGCGCCAGAAGATCGACATAAAACTGCATTTATTACAAAATATGGTCTTTTTTAGTACACTAAGATGCCTTTTGGACTGTGTAATGCTCCTTCAACTTTTCAAAGATGTATGGAGTTAATTTTTCGTGAAATGCAATGGAAAACCCTTTTGATTTATCTGGATGATATTATAATTTATAGTTCAAATTTAGAAGACCATTTTAATAAATTAGATGATGTTCTAGGTAGATTACAAAATGTTGGTTTGAAACTTAAACCTTCTAAGTGTGAATTTATTAAAGATTAAGTCCTTTATTTAGAGCATACTGTCAGTAAAATGGCATTAGTCCGAATCCAAAGATTGTTGAATCAGTTAGTAAATGGCAGGTTCCGAATTCAGTCAAGGAAGTTCAGCAATTTTTGGGACTTTGTAATTACTAATTACAATTTGTTCACAAGTTTAGTGAAATAGCATCTCCTTTGAGTAGACTAACTAGAAAAGATGTTCCTTTTAATTGGTCAAGTGAATATCAAAGTTCATTTGAAATATTACGGAAAGCTTTGTGTGAAGCTCCAATTTTGGCATATCCATTACCAGAAGGTCAGTTTATTTTAGATACTGACGCATCTAATATTGGAATTGGGTCAGTACTTTCTCAAATTCAAAATGGGAAGGAAAAGGTGATTGCCTATAGGTCCAAAACATTAGATAAACCACAACAACGATATAGTGTGACCAGACGAGAACTTTTAGCAGTCATTACATTTATACATCAGTTTCCCATTACTTAGTTGGTCGAAAATTTTTGCTAAGGTCCGACCATGCATCCTTGAGATGGTTGTTTAACTTTAAAGATCCACAGGGGCAGTTGGCTCGTTGGCTTGAGACCCTTTCACAGTATCATTGTGATATTCAATACAGACCAGGGGTTAAACACCAAAATGCTGACTCGCTTTCACGACGTGAATATGACATATCACTCTGTGATCATATTAAACATGGAGTTAGAAATCCTGAATGTAAAAATTGCAAATCTATGGATGCTGATTGGGTAGATTTGAAAACTGATGTAGATAATGTCACTAATTTAAGTGACAACCCATTTGTTTCAAAAATTTGTGCTGTCACAAGAAGTCAAAATTCCAAGTTAATTGATTCAAAGTGGCTTAGTGGGTACACTACAAAAGAATTGGAAAATTTTCAAAGAGAAGATAGTGATTTAGGGCCTATCCATAAATGGCAAGATAATAATTGTAAAGCAAACAGAGATGAAATTGCTTCATATAGTCCATCAACAAGAAAATATTGGTTAAATTATGATCTCTTGATTACAAAAATAATGTTTTGTATCAGAAAAGATTGCAACCAACTGGTGAAAGTTATCAGTTATTAGTTCCTAAAGTCTTGAGAAAAGAAGTAATGACAAGTTGTCATAATACTATGTATTCTGCACATTTTGGTGTAAATAAAACTAAGGATAAAATTAAAACCTGTTACCAATGGTACTAGATGGGAGAGGATATTCAATCACATGTAAACACTTGTTCTGTTTGCAATCGATTTAAGGCTTTAAATAGGAAATCTAAAGCGTCTTTACAGAGTTACACTGTAGGTTATCCATTGGACCGTGTTGCAATTGATGTTATTGGTCCTTTACCCCATACCCGTCAAAATAATAGATTTATATTAGTTATTGGAGACCATTTTACTAGATTATTATTTAAGTTTGCCCAATTTGTGTAATGGTATGACAGACCTGATAAAGCACATTTTAGTCTCGTTTCATTTATTAATCAACGTTTTTAGTAGAATTTACTGTGTTGACACATTTAGGGCCAAACCGTAGTTCCATGTTTTGTGCAAGAGTTGTCGTTCTTATCACAACAAAGAAGTTATTTCTGAAATACGGGATTTAATTCCGGGTGTGCTTATTGAAATATTGTTATAATGGAATAAAACTATTTATTGTATATAATTTATGGTCATGCATATTTGTCAGTGTAATGATCGCGTACACGAGATCCGCGAAATGTAAGTAATTACGGGAAATATTACGTGATAATGACATCTTGGTTTCCAACGTAAACAACTTGATAAGTTGAAATTTAACTGTCCCACAGAACGGCTGCTTTTCGTTCTCCTGACCTACTTATTTCACGTTTGGCTTTGTGAATTTATGTAAGAAGTTGAGTTAAGCTATTTTAGCATTTTAATTACACATCTTCAGGTATTATTTGTGTAAAAAGACGGTGAATTCCGTTACACATTGTACTTGACGGTGGTGTTTTGCCGTGAAACATTTTTAGCCCAACCCTGGCCTAAATTTGGAATAATTCGATAATTATTGAAACATATATTTATTGATATTCGTTATTTTTGTCTAAACACTGACATTATGCAGGTTCTTTGACTTGATTTAAATTGTGTGAATTAGTTGTATCTGAACGTATTGAAATTAATATTTCTGCATAATAAATTATTTTATATAGAACTCTTTGTTAATTTGCAGCCTTTTCTACTATTCCGCTCGGTAGTTAACATATATATATATATATTTTTACAATATACTGATGAATTTCATGCATACCCTTGTCACTAACCAACCCTATCTCGTACTAACTGACTTCAGTCAAATACCTATATAGTCAAGACATCAGCCGTTTTTCTTCTCTACAAGAACTCGGTTAATTTCAACACTTAAATACTATTTAATTGCAATCTGCATATCCTTGTCAGCAACCATTTGGTGATGAATATGAAAAACATAAATTTTACATAAATGTTTTTTCTGGTTTTCCATTTATGAAAGATAATAAGATGTGGAATAAATGTGCATATATCCCAACTCGTTCGTTATGCCCGAGTTTGTAGTGATGTCATAGATTTTAACGAACGTAATCAATGCATCACTGGTAAATTATTAAGTCAGGGATTTCGTTACCATAAATTACTTAAAACTTTTTCTAAATTCTTTCATAGATACAAAGATTTGATTAGTAAATTTGGCTGTAACTGTAGAAAACTTGTTAAAAACGGTATTTTACATCCTAAATTTTACGGTAATATTGTACTAAAAGCACGGAAATCACTATGCGATCCGTGTTAACTCATAGAACCTTTACACAAACTTATAAGTAAAGGTTATCTTACCAATGTTGTAATTAGATCTTTGAATATAGTTTACATTGGCACAAAAATCGATTTTGTCATCAGCAAATTAAAACATAACTAAATTTGTATTCTTTTCAAACGGTTTTTTTGGGATGTATAAATACACATCCACGTTCAATTTCTATATAGAGATTACTCTATCTATATATTACATTATACATATTTATTAACAGGTTAACTCCTAACTTTCCTACTGCCTGTCGATACTTTTATTTTGGCATTGCACTAGTCTTGTTTTCTTTGACTGTCCATGACGTTAAAACACTAAATCCCATTGATGAGTTTTAGTTGATTTTTTAGTCTGGTGCATGATTTTTTATTATTATTTTTTTTTTTTTTTTTGGCTTTTAACTATCTTTCAGCAACTGCGAGTACTCTCAAATCGTACTTTTGGTTAATTTGACCTGTTGATATAATTTGTAATGTATTTTTGTTATTTAATGTTTACTTATTCAGTGCTATATCTAGTCTCACCATTTTTAATATATACCACCTTTGATAAGTGTTTAGTATGACGATAAATTTTCACTTTTGTTCTCGTACTAGGAACAACAAAATTATTTATTTTGTAAAAATTATTTCAGTACTCCATGTATACCTTACAATAAAATTATTTTGATTTACCTGTGTACGTTATTTTATTTGGCGGCATTTTGTCTAAGGTTATGGTAGTCTTTCTGATATTGTTTTACATCTAACCCCCTTTTTTATTAATTTGTATTTACATTGTGTCATAGATCAAATTTATTCGTTCAGTGTATGTTCACTTGTTTTTGTTAAATTGTCTTTTGATTGAGTAAAGCCATTTCAATTGATATTGTATAGTGTGTCTTTCTATGTTGTGATGTTACACTTTTGTTTCAGGTAGGGTGAAAGTTGGCGCCTATTAAAACTTTTAAACCCGCTGCATTTGTTTGCACCTGTCCTACGTCAGGAACCTGATGTTTAGTGGTTGTCGTTTGTTGATGTGGTTCATAACTGTTTCTCGGTTCTCGTTTTTTATATAGATTAGACCGTTGGTTTTCCTGTTTGAACGGTTTTACACAAGTCATTTTTGGGGCCCTTTATAGCTTGCTGTTCGGTGTGAGCCAAGGCTCTGTGTTGAAGGCCATACTTTGACCTATAATGGTTTACTTTTACAAATTGTGACTTGGATGGAGAGTTGTCTCATTGGCACTCATACCACATCTTCTTATATCTATGATACAACGTATTTATTAATAATAATATGGTTGCTCTATCTACTGATAAATTTTATGCATATCTTTGTCACCAAGCCTCTATCTATAACCAACGCCGCTATTCTATAAGAGGTTAACCAAACAAAAGTGTTCGTTCACCCTGAATCTACTCAAACCATACTTAAATAATAAGATATATATCTGCCCCCTTTTTGTTGTAGACACAACCTGGTAATGTAACCCTAGCATTTTCATTTTGAACTTTTACATATATTTGAATTTCAACACTTGAATAAATAGGTTCTGTGACGTGGAGAATAAATGGACACCACCCTCAAACATACCCTTGTCACCAACAAACTCTCTCTCTTCCTTAGTCAAATACCAATTTAACCAAGCAAGCGCCCGACAAAAGTGGTTCACAACCTCAAAATCTACTGAGGCACAACTGGCACCACTGTTTTCGTATCATCATTCTCTTACTACTCAAGTATGAATGGCGGTTTACATCAAATCATGACAAAACAAGTATGAATGGCGTTTTAGACTAAAACATGACATATCAAGTATGAATGACGTTTTACATAAAATCATGACATATCAAATATAAATGATGTTTTACATCAAACCATGACATAACAAGTATGAATGACGTTTTTCACCAAAACATGACATATCAAGTATGTATGGCGTTTTACATAATATCCTGACATATCCATCGCCTTAATTGTTGCCACATGATATCGATATCATCGGTGTCATCTGACCACTGAATAAATGATACATAGTTCCAAATATAGGCAAGTTCTGATGGAATTTCTTTCAAGGTAATGTCCTTTGCTAAAATTATTATGTTTTCTATATTTTGTATCCTTTTCTCGTGTTTTACTCTCTCAACTTCAGAGAGATTATCTTTTGAAGATTTAAATGATGGAGTAAGCAAAAATATACCATGTCTACTGTTTTCTATACACTCTGCTTCTGTGTCAAAATAAGAATCTCCGGGTAAGAAGTCACGATCTTTTAAAATACCTTAAAGAGGTACTAAAACGCTAAAATCATGTTTGTCTTATTCTAGAGTACGTAATTAATGTTTAAGAATGCAAAAAACCCGATAAAATTTCATCTTGTAATTATCGAGATATTTGCAAATTACTGTCAGTTTGTCATTTGAACACCTGAACGATTTAGTAAAACACGCCACTACAACTCACTACTTATACCCAACGGAAGTGACGCACAGTGGGTCACCCTGATCAAATACGTGTGTTATATCGTATGTAAACAGATCACGGCTTGCTTAAGTAAAATAACAGTTTTGATATATATCGGTGACAATTATTACATTGAGAATATTGTTATACATTAATCGAGGCTTGATAATTGCATAAATATTTTAAACAAATGTTTATCATTAGAAAAGTATTGAAAAACCAAAAGCACAACTTGCCAGAATATTCATCATGTTGAATATGGACGGTATTTGGAAGAAGACAAATCAACCTTTTTTCTATAAAATATTAACATGTGCATCCTTAAGTGACGGTAGAAGCAGGAGTAGAACCGTGCATGTTGTTTTCCATGGCGAAAATGGCATTCAAAATAGGACACTCCCGACACGTGCTTCCAAAAGACGACGGAGGGCGTAACTTGTTGATTTGTTAAATTAAACTATGTTGGTTTTTCTGAGCTACAAAACAATAAAAATTCTCTAACTTACTTAGTTACCGAAGGACTTTAGTGACAGCAGCATTTCAAAATTATATAAGTTTATAATCTAGATAATGTGGAGAATTGAGTACTGTCAGTCACAGTAATCTGCTTGACTGGTTTAGCAAAACCTGAATATGTATTGATTAAGCTATTTTCATTAAAATAAAATACCGAATAGACCTGTAATTAACCTATACGAGATTTACACATCAAACAAAATTTTTAAATCGACTGAAATCAGTATAAGTATATATGATGGTCATAGTCCTTGGACCTTATGTAAAACAATGTTATATTTGTCATATATATACTAACGTTATATCAGACCTCAGCATCACGAGCACAGTCCTACCTACGGACGAATGTAGGATAGAAAATCACAGTACAAAATTCACAATTCAGTTATTAGTTTATTCTTTTTTTTTAATATTAGAAGATTTTTGTCAAAATATTTTTGTATTTTTCTAGAACTTTTATATATATGACAACTGTGTAAACAAAATTTATTCTGAAAAGAAAAAACAATAATGAAAAATAATTGTAAAGATAACAATTTGTTAAAGTGGCTTGGTACTTAAATGGTTTCATTGTGACATAGTGCAAATAAATTTATCCTTTTCATGCATAAAATTTGACATCTATTCATTACTCAAGGTTTAAATGAACTATTTCATAAATTGAAAAAGGAATATATGCAAGTAACCTAAAAATTGTCGAAATTTTTCCTATGTTTTCAAACAAAACTAAACAAATAGTATGTGTGACTTTTGTACTAACACATTTGTTACTTTCTGTCCTGTAACTTTCAGTACGTTTGCCATAGAGACAAATTAAACAATTATAATCTATGTCTGTGTCCTAAATCACAGGCCTATTTTATATGTAAATATATATTATTTTTTTTTTTTTGTTATTAGAAAATAAGATATAAACCCTATTTCGTAGAAATATAAGAGCAATAGAATTACTACATAGGTTAAGATATCTAAGAGCATTTAAAACTAGAACAAAACCACTGATATAAATTTTTAGAAAAAGGTGTGCATTCCCAAATTACTTGTGTCCTAAATCCTAAATGCTTTTTTTTAATAAAAAATATACCATACTGCTTTTAAAATATTGACCTTTTCTTTCATTTGAAATTTAAGCAATAGATAACCAAACAAGAAAAATATTAATCCTCTCGATCTGGTAATTAAAACTGTCCGTACTTTGACACTACTGATAAGTAAACATCCTGTAAGGTTATAAAGATCAAACACTAGCTATTATCCCTCCACTCAGGTAATTAACAACATGGCCATGTAGAAATGCCACCTGTTGTTTATAAAGTGATAAACTTTATAGTTTGATAATTAACATTATTAAAAAGGAATTGCATATACCCAGTTTTTTTAACTTGCCAGTAATTATTTTTATTACATGGATTAGACGCCTCTACCGCTCTCTACTGTCATATCTTGTCAAGATATTATGCAACTTTACGTACATGTAAATATAAACCATATTTTTCTCGACTCAATATTTTTTTAATTAATAGCTAGAATATAATATATTGACCGTCAATTTGTCTCAGTTCTACGATCAGGAACATTGTTTTCAGTTGAAAACTCAATGTTGAATCACCCCAACCCCATACCCCCTTTTTATATCGAAACACGTTATAAATACACTTCCCTTCTGAAACATATTTTGTTTCTTTTGACAAATTGGTCATAATGAAGAATGAACCTTGAAGGGGTAGCGAAATTCATTGGCAGTGCTTTAAATCAACGATCAGAAGAAAGTTCATTTATTAAACAACGCTCAGATAAGCCGAAGAAGTGACCCACAGTGCGTCACTTCCGGTAGATTTGGTTTTAGTGCTGTTTCCGGAAGTAGCGTTGATTGGATTTTCCTAAGGTAAAAATAGTTGAACTTTACACGCTATTATCTCTGTTATTAGTGGACCAAATTGCATCGGGTTTTTTGCATTTTTTATCAATTATTTCGAACTTTTAGATAAGAATTACTTGTTATGAGCATTTTAGTACCTCTTTAAGATTCCATTCGTATTCTAGTTTTGGAATTAGACAGCTCTTCATCCAAGGTAAACTATCGCCTTCATATGAAACGAAAACGTCATATATAAAAATTCTACAGTATTTCTTGTAGACTATTTTCCGGAATTTCCGGTAAAAAAATAAACATATTTTCCATCGTTTACTATATGTGAATAATAACAAAGCAGTTATAAAACACGTGGACAACAAAGTTGTGGCCACGGTCAGCCATATTGAACTTTCACAATGAGAAAACAAATCGTGCATCCTCTCGTAGGCCTCTCGTACAGTGAGTAATGTTCCATTAACAAGTCTACATTTATACGTACGACTGTTCATCACAAGATTCGATAAGGAACGAAAATGTGTCGCATTTTTCTGTGCAAAATAAAATTGTGAATGGAAATTCAATTTGTTTGTTAAATAGTGCTTTATCCGAAAATTCGAAAGAGTTATCTCTCTCTAATGTGTCAAACGAAAATATTTCAGGAAATGTAGTTCTAAATCCAAGCTGTTCGTTTAACAGTGTATGCTCGAGTATATGTAGTGATGATGTGAAAAATCAGTCTCATTATTCTGTGTCAAATAAAATCATACATGTAATAGTAATTTAGCATTACATTCAAGTTATTCGTTTAATAGTGAATCTTCATGTAGTGTAAATTTGAAAATTCCAAGGATGTGATTTCAAGTATTAAAGTGTTGAGTTTAAATGTCTGTGGCATTCTAGCAAAATTAAAAGCGCCAGAGTTAGAGGAGTTATGCTCTAATTATGATATAGTTTGTTTTTGTAAAACAAAATTGGATGAGCTAGATGTGGTAGAGCTAGATCATTTTAGGTTATTACCGCCACTCAATCGTAAGAATGGAAAATGTAAATCTGGCGGCATTGCAGTATTTGTTAAAATAGTATTTTTGTAAATATTGAACTATTACATAGTTCTTGTGAAAATGTTCTATGGTTTGTTGTTAATCAATTATTTGATGTTCCTGTTTTATTTGGAACTGTTTATATCCCTCCGTAAACAGCATTTATAGCTCAATAGACATTTTCGATGTAATTGAAGACGATTTAATAACGTTTATAACAGAGAAGGACTATACAGTGTGCCTTATTGGTGACTTTAATGCTCACACTGGAACTAAACCTGATTACATTGTACTTGATGAATATATTTGTAATTCTATGCAGTTAGATAATATACCTTCACATGATATTAATATTAATAATTAAGACAAATTTGGTATCAATATAAATAGAGCAAGTCTTGACAAAAGTGTTGATAATTATGGTAATCGTTTATTACAGTTATGTAAAAGTTTAGAGTTGTTTATTGCTAATGGCAGGTTGGGTAAGGATAGTGGTATTGGTGCTTTGACCTGTAAAGAGGCAACTGTAGTTGATTACTGTATTTTGTCACCTGAATTATTTACACATGTCTGTGAGTTTAAAATATTACCATTTGATGCCATGATAAGTGATGTCCATAATGGTGTACATATAGAGTTTTTGAGTACAAACAAACCAAATGTTGGTATTCAGGTAAATGATGTAAACAAAAATGGCAATGTTACAGTTAAACCAAAATGGGATAATGAAAAGTACCAGTCATTTGTTGATAATTTAAATGATACAGAAATTGATAATATTTGTGAGAAATTAAATGTTCTTGAAGTTGAAAATATTGATAAAAGTGTTATTAATAATTTAGTAGAAGATTGTAATATTATAATCAGAGATGCTGCTGATGCAAGTGGTTTGTTTAATATTATATGTAATAATTCTGTGTCAGGTTCACGTAGGAAAAATAAACCAAACAAACCTTGGTTTAATAGAGAGTGTTTTGTAAAGCGTAAAGAGTATCACAGAGCCAAGAATTATAATTGGCGAGTAAAAACTGTTGAAAGTAAAAACAGTATGGTAAGATGCAGTAAAGCTTATAAAAAGCTCTTAGTGAACAATTTAATTCATATAGGAAAAACTTTATTAAGAAGTTGAGAGGTCTTAATCAGAATGATCCAAAGTCATATTGGTCATTAATAAATAGATCTTGTAATAAAAACATGAAAGAAAATGTTGTAAACAAGGTTTCACTTGATTGTTTTTTAGAACATTTTAAAAAATTGAATACTGTTGTACAAAATGAGAATGATGATTTTACTGATGAGATTGATACTAGTAATGTCACTGAGTTAAATACTGAACTCAATTCTGTTATTACTGTTGAAGAGGTTAGAAATGTTATTAAAAAATTAAAGAATAATAAAGCATGTGGTAATGATTTGTTATTGAATGAGTTTTTGAAACATTCATCGAATAAAATGTTGCCAGTGTTTGTAAAATTGTTCAATGTTATTTTTGAAACAGGTATTATTCCAGACATGTGGTCTGAAGGTGTAATTTTGCCAATATATAAAAACAAA
The DNA here is from genome assembly GCA_017311375.1 of Mytilus coruscus. Taxonomy (NCBI): domain Eukaryota; kingdom Metazoa; phylum Mollusca; class Bivalvia; order Mytilida; family Mytilidae; genus Mytilus; species Mytilus coruscus. The sequence continues at coordinate 49,584,556 of CM029601.1, forward strand.
GGGGACCCAGCCAGCCCCGACAATTACAGAGGTATCACTATACTTAGTTGTTTTGGTAAATTATTTACAGCTGTATTAAATAACCGTTTAAATTTTTATCTAGATGGTATGAATATTTTATGTGAAGAACAAGCTGGGTTTAGAAAGCATTATAGCACCACTGATCATATATTTAATTTAAAGTGTCTCATAGATATGTATTTACATCGTAATAAACAATTGTACTGTGCTTTCATTGATTATCGTAAGGCGTTTGGTTCAGTAAACAGAATAGCTTTATGGCAAAAGTTGTTACAACAGTGTATTGATGGTAAAATGTTCAAAATTATTCACAGTATGTACGAAAATAATAAATCATTTGTTAGAAAAGGTTCTGATTTGTCAGATTATTTTTACAGTAATGTGGGTGTACGACAAGGAGAAAATTTATCTCCTGTTCTTTTCTCGTTGTTTCTTAACGATCTTGTAGACTTCATATCTAAGGCATATAATGGTTTGAGTGATATTTGTAATGCAACTCATCTCCTTCTAGATACTGAAGATTTTGCTGTGTATTTTAAATTATATTTACTTTTATATGCAGATGATACAGTTATCTTAGCAGAGTCATAGACTGAGTTACAAGCTGCATTAAATGCAATGTATTTGTATTGTAGAACATGGAAACTAGAAGTTAATTCTTCTAAAACTAAAGTTGTTATATTTAGTAAACGTAAGCTGAATGTAAAACCTATTTTTACTTTTAATGGTGAGAATCTTGCTGTTGAAGATGAATTTACTTATCTTGGAATTTTGTATATGTCAAATGGGTCATTTAATAAGAATAAAGCAAAGTTAATGGAGCAAGGTAGAAAAGCTATGTTCAGTGTATTGAAAAATGCAGAAAATTGAATTTACCTATTGATTTACAATTGCAGGTATTTGACACAATGGTTGCTCCTATATTATTTTATGGTTCAGAAGTATGGGGTTTTGATAATAATAATTGTATTGAATCAGTGTTCTTACAATTCTATAAGATTATACTTAATGTTAAGAAAACAACACCAAATTGTATATTATATGGTGAATTGGGTAGATACCCAGCTGATATTTTTATTAAGAGTAGAATGATTGGTTTTGGAAGAGAATTATTTGTAACAAACAAGACAAAATCTCTTCTGTATTATATAAACTCATGTATAACATGCATGTCAATAACATTTACCATTGAAATGGATTAGTTGTATTGAAAATACATTGAATGATTGTGGATTTTCAATTTCTGGTTGTCACAAATGTGCCGAATAATTTACAGTTAGCTAAAATGTAAAAACAAGATTATGTGTCCAATATAAGCAGTCATGGGTTGATATTATATTTAATTCTCCAAAGTGTTTGAATTATAGAATATTTAAGAAAGAGCATACATTTGAGAGTTATTTAAATGCTCTTCCATTTGACTTAAGAAAAGCTTTATGTAATTTTAGATGTGTTAATCATAAGTTACCAATTGAAAGAGGTAGATTTTGGAATATAAACCGTGAGGATAGAAAGTGTGATATCTGTGATTGTGATTCTCTTGGAGATGAGTTTCATTACATGTTTGTATGTCCTTTCTTTAGAAATGAGCGTAGAAATCTTTTGCCTTATGATGCTTATGTAAAACCTAATATTGAAAAGTTCTGTACTCTATTTAATACGGATGATTACCAAATATGTTCTAAATTAGCACGATTTTGTAAAATTGTACTGGCTATTACAAATTAAGGTCATTGCCTTCCATTTATTGTGAGTTTATTTGTATCATATGTTATCTGTTCAATTGTTGATTGTATTTATTCACATACCCCAGTTGGGGTCTTGAGAAATAAAAACTTGAAACTTGAACTTGACTGTCAAGATTGACTTTGGTTTTATTTATCCATTTGATAAAGTCCAAATTGTCACATTTACATGCAAATGCATTATCCGTCAATGAAATACGTAACCCGTGTTTTTTATTCATTGAATCTGCCCAAATTCGTGTGTTTCTTTCCAATGTTGTTAAAAGATTTTGACGAAAATTTAATAATTTAATGTTAGAAAGATCCATAATTTGTGGAGGAATGGATTGAAATAAGTTTCCGGCCAAATGTAATTCTGAGAGATATTCCATCTTACGAAATAAATTTTCAGGTAAAGTCCAAATGGAATTTTTTGACATATCTAAATGTTCTAAATATTTTAATTTCTTGAAAAATGCTTGTAACATCAAAGAATATTTATTATCGGCAGGGTATATAGCAATATGCAAATTAGCATCTCTTCACTTCAACGTTTTGATTTTCCCGCTATCTATCAGATCTTCTTGGTCCAATTTTAATGATAATGACCATCTAATAATAATGTTTCCAAGTTGTGGGAGGAATTCTTTTGAAAAAGGAGACCAACTTACGACAAACCAAATGATATATCTAAGTATTTCAAATTGCTTGCTTCTGGAATTAAAAAAACTCTTTGAAAATCACAACATAACACATTACTTAGAAGTAAAGTTTCCAACGAGCGACATGGACAAAGTTTCTACCCAGGTCGTTGTTGCTCAGTTCATATCGAACAGGAATATATGAATAGTCAAAGGTTTTCAAGTTTTTAGAGTTTTGAAAAAAACTTTTCAATTCATCCATTTGTCTCCCTTTAGAAAGGCGAACCGGTTTCCTTTGAAGAAAATATGTTTTAAACATCCTGGTGCATCAAACGACAGTAACGAATTTTCCTCAAAATCAACTATCCCGTTGTCGGATAAGTCTAACAATTCGACGCAAATAGTTTTCAAATATTGCATCATGTCTTTTGTGATTGTTAATACGTAAGGATATTTATCAATACTGAATACAGGACAGCTTAATCCACTGAAATTTATTATTGTAAACTTCTTACCTCTGTAAGGAGATAAGATGTTTAGTGCCTGCTGTAGACGCATGCACGTTCCTTCTAGGTTTAACTTGATCATCTTTGGAAATGGAAGAAGAATGTCACTATCCGCGTGAACAAAATGTAAATGGCATCCAATTAAATTAAGTTCATGTATCTCTGAAGAAAAGTTTTCGAACACACCTTTATATAGATATTTTAAATAACAACGTTCGAAAGTCAACGATTGAAGTTTTTTCAATCTCTGAAATCCTTTCCCAAAACTTGGATTTGGAGCCATGTCTAATTGCAATGTCGATAACTCTTCTAAGACAGCAAATGCGTTATCAGGGTAGTGGTACACGTTTGTATCAGGTGGTTGTATATTTCGTCCAATATCTAGGTTGGTTAAATTTATCAACGGAAGAAATATTTCAGAAAAATAGCTATGCAACAAATTCAGATTGTTCTCTGACATATTCAAAACGTTCAGTCTATTTAATCCAAAGAAACTGTTTTCTTCTATATGATGAATATTATTTTTCTTTAAGATCAATTCTTTTAATGATCTGTATGGTCCAAACGCATTATTGTAGAGATTTTCAGTATTGTTTCCACTAAGATTTAGTATGTTAATATCAGTTGGAAGAAATTGTGGAACTTCCGTTAATCCTATATTTTTACCTTCGGCTATCTTCACCTTCCCCTTAGTTGTTATATCACATTCTAGAGATATTACGAATGGAATCAGCACAAAACAAGTTATAACACATTTATCAAAAGGCATACTTGCAAAGTCACGTCTTTGTCTGATTTCTCCTTTTTTATTTACTACTCAAACTTACACTTTTCAAATACATGAAAGTAATTGTCAGTTTATATATATTTTGTTTATTCGTAACTTAATGATAATGTTTACATATAACTCCAAATTCCATAGATGTCATCTGACTAGATCAAAATTTCATTTTACTTAAATGTCTAGTTTTTTCAATAAAACAGGAAGTTTTTATGTTCATGATTAGTTTCAATTTGGTGGACACTTGCTACGATTTCATAACAACTTTATTCTTGAACAAAGAGGTAGTGATAACTTCCCCTGTACTTGTTTCACTCGAAAGGTTAAAATCTTAAAGTTTTCAAATCCAGCTGATATTAGTTTTAACATTTTTGAACAGGTATACATATTTTCATACACGACTACATGGTGCTGTTAGGTTAAAATGAAGTAATTATTTACATAGGCGACAATGGTAGTCTTTTTGGGCTCTGCGTTTTCACTGTAAAAAATACGATGAAAAAACTGTCAAATTCTGAATTTTCAACACCTTTGGGGTGAATAAAACTGCAAAACAAATATGGTGCCACAGCTTTTTTGATAGAAAATTGCATTTTTAAGGGTACTCTATGGTTCCGGAATTTTCGATCGAAATAGTATGAATGAAGAACATCCCTTGCTGAATTTTGCACAGAAATTTTTGTTCATCACAGACTTTTTCCTCCATACTTCTCGCTATTTCTACACCAATACCAACACACATTTCTCACGATTTCAATTTTCTTTTCTAATTAACAGGGCAGCAGAAAATAAATTTACTGCTACCTATTATCTTGGTAACTAGGTGGCGCCAGTCATCTTTAATTACTTCCTTTTAACCGTTAAAGGTGTTTTGAAACAAAATTGCTTTTTGTTTTATGTTTTTGCATTGACGGACGTATCTTACTTTACATCGATTGATTTTTATCTGAAAGAAAATGCAACAGAGATTTTGATTTGGTTATGAATATCCTTCTTAAAATTTGTTTTGATAAATACTATCATTTTGACAAAATCTATCGAAATTGCAATTTTTAACTGCCTTCAGGAATGCCTTTATTACTTTTTAATGTGTTTACAAAATAGAGGCGAAAGTTACCAATGGGATATTCAAACTCATAAGTCGAAGACGAAGTGACAACTACATGGCAAAAAACCGAGAAACGACAAAAAGACAAACATAGTATACACAAGACAAAACAAAGAAACCAAAGATAAGCAACATGAATCTCACCAAAAACCGGGGTGATCTCAGGTTCTTCGGTAGAATAGGGAGATCTTGGTGCACAAGAGGTACCCGTCGTTGTACTCATCTAAGTACTCATTCGATGATGTCACGTTCGAGGTTAAATTAATGGCGTTTTGGTTACGACAATTAAAACATATTCGTGTTTATCTGTGACACATATATTCCATAACGGTTAACAAACTCGTGATGGTGTCCGTAAATTTTCGAAGGGATGACCTCAACTTCACCACTTGGAACCTTTGGTCTTCTATTAGAGAAATCAAGATAGGAAACGCAAGCGCATGAATATCTTATCAAATCGGAGATATATACTCCATATGCAGCGCTGCTGGAATTTTGTTACATACAAATGAAAAGATCACAAATAAGAAGCTGAAATAATCTCTTTTGTCGTAAAGGTTTGTTCTCAGCCGATCCTGATTGTCAATTTCTAGATGTAAGTCAAGATATGAGACCGACTTAATTGTATCTGTGATATCCTTTATTTCGAGTTCGATAGGATAGATGCATTCAACATAGTCAGTAAATTTAGAAGACATCGGAATGTTAAGTGAAATAAGACACACTATTGCTAGAACATCAACGTATATATACTATGAATTTCATTAACGATTATAAAAAAAATTTTGAAAATGACCCTGATGTGAACCGAATTCAGGGGAAATTGGTCTTTCCTGTTTGTGAACCGAAATAATGTAATATATTTTGTTCCCTATGCTTTAATAAAGAAATGAATAATTTTACATCTTTTTATTCAAAGATCTGCAGTGAAGACTAACAAAATATGAACACTCTTCTATATGGCGTGACAAAATTATCAATATTCACAAAATATAAAATATATGTTCATAAAGTTAGTTAATTGTTCGTAAAAACGAGAATATGTTCAAAAAACAAAATATATATTCAAAAAATCAAGATATGTGTTGATAAAATAAAATATAAATGCAATAAACATAAATATTATATAGATATAAGAAGATGTGGTATGAGTGCCAATGAGACAACTCTCCATCCAAATCAAAATTTATAAAAGTAAACCATTATAGGTCAAAGTACGGTCTTCAACACGGAGTCTTGGCTCACACCGAACAGTAAGCTATAAAGGGCCCCAAAAATTTACTAGTGTAAAACCATTCAAACGGGAAAACCAACGGTCGAATCTATATAAAAAACGAGAAACGAGAAACACTTATGAACCGCATCAACAAACGACAACTACTGAACATCAGATTCCTGACTTAGGACAGGTGCAAACAAATGCAGCGGGTTTAAACGTTTTAATGGTACCAAACCTTCACCCTTTTTCTGAAACAATAGCGTAACATCACAACATAGAAAGACACACTATAAAATATCAACTGAAATAGCTTAACTCAATCAAAGGACATATTAACACCAGTGAACATACACTGAACAAATAAATTTGACCTATGACACAATGTAAATACAAAATGTTCATAAAAAATATTTGTTTTAAACAAATTATAAATGTTCATAAAAAAAAAATTGTTCATAAAAAAATAATTGTTCATAAAACAAATAATTGTTCATAAAAAGAAATATTTGTTTATAGAATTAATTAATAGTTCATAAAAGCTATATATATATTCATAAAAGTTAAATATATATTTATGAAAAGTTCAATATCTATTCATAAACACAAAATTTTCATTCAAAAAATAAATTCAAAAATAAAATATAAGTTCTTGAAAAATTATAAATACGTTCAATAATTTACATAATGAATACCTCGTTGCTTTTGTGAGTGTATTTGATTGGGTACGCACTGAAACTGGACCGGACGGGACACCGAACCCAGATTTTGACATAGATATTGAACTTTTTCTTTTTATGAACAATTATTTGTTTTATGAACATTTATTTGTTCTTATGAACATTTATAATTTTGTAAGAACAAATATTTTTTATAAACAATTATTAATGTTTTATGTATATATATTTTACTTTATGAACATTTATTTATGTTTTATGCATATGTATTTTACTTTATGAACACATATTTTGATTTTTTTGAATATTTATTTTGTTTTTATGCACATATACTCGTTTTTATGAACAATTATATAAATTTATGAACCTATATTTTATTTTTGTGGATATTGCAACGTTTAACACGCCATACTAGTAATGATTATTTTTGTGTAAATTTACATTTGTTGTCGGTTATTCAGCTTGATGTAAACTTTACAAAAACAACTGCTATACTGATATTATTAATAGATCACTTGTTCTTGTTGGCGTAAGTTATTTTGTTTCATAAATCATACATTGTCAATGTTGATACAACATCTTGTTTTATGAAGGGACAAATCATTCTTTGTAATGAAAACCTCTCTGATTCGAGTAAATGTTAAATGGAACTGACATCATCAAAATGTTGGATGTTTATATTGACAACATATTTGCTACGTTTACAGGCCGTATTTTTTTTTTTCGACAGATAATTGGCATTCCAACTGCAAACTGCTCTGCTTGCTGGCTTGTTCCTTTACTCTTATGGGACAGACTTCATACAGAAGCTTCTCAAGAAAAATGAAAAGGAACTTGCGTTATCCTTTAACTTCACTTTTATGTATATAGATGATGTCCTTTCTTGAGTAATTCATACTTTGGTGACTATGTTGACTGCATCTATCCCAATGAACTTAAAATGAAGGATTCCACTGTTATTTCTGCCAAATACCTTGACTTGCATCTAGAATTAATAGGTAACGAGGGTCAGTAGAGAACTAAACCTTACGTCAAAAGAGTTAATTTCAATTTTGCAATTGTGAACTTTCCATTTCTGTGTAGCAAAATTCCAGCAGCACCTGTACATGGAGTATATAACTTAAAAGTTGATACGATATTCCAGCGTTTTTTTATTTTGACTTTCTTGATAGAAGGTTACTGCTTGGAAGAAGCTATTACATCAAGGGTTCCTACTTTTACATCGTCGTTTTAATGTTTGGTCATGGTGTTGTCTGTTTTCATTAGACTTCTATTTCCCCATTGGGATCTTCTCTCTCTTTTTCCAAGATATACCTTCTGATTAAGGTTGACCTAAAGGAGATCTGGCGTAGAAGTCAATGAGACGTAGCAATCTAACAACACAAAAAAGCGCAAAGAGATCAAAGGTCAACATACGGCCGTCAACAATATAGACATATCTCAATACAATATGTGCAACTCTGAACAGCCAGGGTTAGAGGAATCTTGTGGCGTAATTATCCTATGTCGGCTTAGGTGTAAAAATAGTGTAGATCGTAGCCATACAATATTGTTTTACGATTTAATGCAAAAAAAATATAACTTTCGCCCCACCTGAATCCGCCAACAATCGCCCGACTAAAAACAATCTATGGAAACATTTTTCGAAGACTGTCAAAGATCTGCCATCAACATTTCGTTTCCAAAATGGCAAAACAAAAATTTGACAAAAGACAACAACTGCGGGAGTTTCAGGCAGGAAAATGAATATGATACGGTATAAACTACTTTTTTGAAATCACAAAACCCTTTCAAGAATAGAATATTCACGAAAACGTGTTTGGTTTGTTTTTGTTTTTGTTTTTTTTTTTGTAAATCGTGAGACATGCAAGTTAGAAGTTAGTCAGTGTTGTATAATGGTTCTAATCTGGAAAGAATGTTATCAATCAAGCAGGAGGGTCTGGATGGGGTCCTTCATCTCTTTACACCTTAAATTTCTAGACTATTTGTTTTCTATTTTTTTATTTATTTTGACCATTATTCTCTATTTTATATATTTTAGAACCCCATTTTTCTCTATTCTTAAATTTTTTATTTCTTGTCTTTTTTATCCATTTATTTTTTGCCCTTTATTCTGCATTTTCTGTCCATTATTCTCTATTTTGTAAACCCCATCCAGACCCTCAAGCATGGTACAGACAGAGAAGATGTGAAGAAGCTCTTGACAAATTTTGTCGATAACAAAGATAAGGCAATCTGGAAACTGAAGGGAGTTAGTTTTTTTTATCATTGAGGGCATGTCAGAAAGAATCAGAAATATCTTTATTGACCTAACAAGGAAGAAAAAATCACATACTTATACCTTGACTTGTGTGTATTGGAATGATTAAGATGCAATGTTATGACAATTCACGCAAATATTGCAATGAAAAAGGTAGAAGTCATAAAGGTAGTTCACATTTACCCATTATGCAGACGTTTAGATCCGAAATCACACAACATCCTTTAAATACAACACCAGTGAGGCCATATAACTTATGTTGTATTCAAACAGGATTTTCCGTAAGACATTACCATTGCGTGATCGTGGATAGAAACCAAGTTCCATGAAACAATCTTGTCTAACCTACAGGCCTAATTGTTATCTGGCATTCTGCAAAAGTCAGCTTATCGTAGATATTTCGACACTTGTACAGTTAAGATAACAACTGTACCTTGTAACTTAAAAAAAATATTGTTTTCTATTAATAGGAGAAAAACAGGAACAAAGACTATAACTAAATTTAAAAGTAACTTTTTAAGCATTCACTTAAAAAAATATGGAGACGTTTAAAAGTTTTAATATCCGTTTCCCTCCTTAAATGGAGTTTCAAAAGTAATGATCATATCCATTCAAATAGCAAAGTTCTACAAGAAGGTGTAATAAGTTGAATACAAATCTTCGTTTAAATGATAAAAGCATTAGTTTATATGTGAGAGTGGAATATTCCATATCCCAGCGAGCAGCCTGCGAAATTTATATGAGTTATGCCGCTTTGTGCTAATGTTCATTTCAATGAGGATGTTTAAATAACACAGCCGTACGGTGACCTATAATTACTTATATTTTAACTCTGGTGGATAGTTGTCTCATAGGCAATTATACCACATCTCTTTATTTTTATATTCTACTAATGATGACCTTTATAGGCACCTACTAGTCAATCTTTGTGTTCCTAATCCTAGCTCCCTTAGTTTTAAAGATAACAGACAAAACTGCAAAAACAGTAATAATCAACATTTTAGGGGCAAAATGATTTTCTGAAAATTTCTGGGTAAAGGTCTTGTCATGCTGATAATGTTTTGCAATTTTCCCTTTGAACCTAACTCCATTAGGTTTTACGATAACATTCAAAAACGTCGGAATTGGAAAAATTGGTATTTTAGAGGCAATAACAGCTTCTCCATATAAGGTCTTCAGATTTTTCTAAAAAATTTCAAGTAGATAGAAATTGACATGCTGATCAATTTGAAATTTCCATTTTTCAAAATAATGCGCAAGAAATGCCAAAAAAGTTGAAAATTTCTAAATTCAGGGACAATAACTCAAAGAACGGGTAAGCGATTTTTTCAAAAATATTAAGAGTAGATAAAGCTTGTTGTTTTGACCATTTTTAACCATTTTGTTTTGTTCTTATTGCTATAATTTTCGATATATTCGCAAAAAGCAATTTCAGAGACGAAGATTTTCAAATTTAAAAAAAAAACAGACGACGAACGGTTGCACGCAAAGTGACGACGAACTTTAAAAAATGTATTCATATGTATATTGCATTATTAAAACATATCGTCATGTTAAGCCTATAATATTTGCCACTGATAGTAAAATCATCTTCACCAATCCGCAATAGCTTGACGTCTTATCACCGGATCATGAACTGTTGAGTTCACCTCCGTTTTGTTTTTATTGTGTTCGTTTTGCTCAAAGTTTAGTTTTATGTGAATATTCTATAGACCGTATGTCTTTTCTTCGAATTAGTTTGTACACGGTGTTGCCTGATTGTCTTCGACTTCAGTTTTTATTGTCTTTCGGTAGCGAGAAATAGGAGCAAAAATATCGTACTGTTCTTTCAATTTTCATCGTCTTAAATACTCTTAGTATATCCACTTTGATAACGTAACATTACCTGCTTTTTTTTTAGCTATTCGTTTATTTTTTGGAACATATTACATAAGCAAAAATGTATATTATGTCTCCACTTTTGACAACCAGTACAACATTTTGTTTTTTTAATTTTTGTAGAAAACAAGAGTATCAGCCGTACAGACTATCGTTGATATAAAACGTTAAAATTTAGGATTGCTGCTACTCAACAAAGCACGCGGCACTAAGGAAACGACCATTAAACTTCAAAGGGGGGTTATGGTTTTTTCCTAAAAAAATATTCTGATCCCCAATTTGATGAAAAAAAAGTATTGTGGTCAAGCAGATGACAAAAAAAAAATATTCTGAATCCAGATTTTCCCCATACCTTATAGTGTTAAATTTTGAAAAAAATAATTTGATTGATAGCGTCGAAAAACTAAAAATAAATGTTCGAGCTATGCCCAAAAAAATTTTTCTGACTCAGACAAAAACCATAACCCCCCTTGAAGTTAGATGGTTGCTCCCTAAGGAGTATGATCAAACATGTGTCAAAGGCTAGTCTGTTCGCAGTGAATAGATGGAATAATGTGGATTCATTTATTTTCATGGATACCAATTTTCGTAGATTGAGGAAGAATCTTAGTTTCGTGGAGATATTTAATTTCGTGATTTTGCCAAAGTCTGCTGATTAGCCTAGAGAACATTCATAATCCTATGAACATTTAATTCGTGTTCTACCTTTATCCACAAAATCCGTCAAAACTGGTACGTCACAAATAATGAAAAAATCACAGTGGAGTATATATATCAATACACAATATGCCTAGCTCTTCATTGAAGTTGAAATCCATCTGATTATATGCACCAATATTGCGGAAAAACACAAGCATTTTTGTAACTTATATTTGCATTTTAATCATTTTATTGAATACTATAGACTAGATGTCAAATAAGAACACAATTCATTTGAAGAAATCTGTTTGATAAAGAGGTTTTATATCCGGTTCGTCTGCTGATTCCACGTGCATGTTAGCAATGTCGTCCCTAGATTCAGGTGGTTTGTCAATTATGTCTAAATCTAATAAGTGTTCAAAATCATCCTCACGTAGACTATGCAACCAATTAAATACTTTCAAATTCCTATGTGCTCGGTTTAATGATTGGCCTCGATTCCACCATTCTAAGTCTCTGATTTTGATTTCGTGATATCGGGGTCGACCCATTCTTACCTTTATGTCTGTTCGGATTACATTACTAAGGTATGGTGATATCCTCATTTTCTGTATGATTTTTGGTTTAAATCCGTAATCATCATCAACAAATAGCGGGAAATCCTGGCATCTCCCAACTGTTTTTTGTAATGCATTATTTTCACCGTAACCGGTAACACGTTCCAAAGCTGATGTAGTTGTTTTAATTCTTTTTTGAACACGTGTAGTAAGGCCACGCCTTAAATCCATCTCCAGGATTTCCTTATCCCCTTTCCACATAGTTTCCGGTTTCTCGTATGTTGTGGCAGGTGATATTGAGCGTATTGATGGTGTTGTACATGACACATTTGAACTGATTTCCGAACGTGCCGATAGGGCTAACCGTGAATGAGTTGATCTTCTTCTTGGTCTACCACTTCTACTTTCCTGTCTTTGACGCGCCATGGCTAACTGACGTTCCCTTAATAGTTGTTGTCTAGCCTCCTCCAAATTAAGACCCTTACTGAGAGGTGTATGTCCTGCTGAAAGGGTACGTAACTTTTTCGGTTGTCGTGGCAACGGAATATTTTGGTTTAAAGTAGTTGTACTTCCACTTTTCTTAAGTTCTCTGTTGTATCTTATTCCGCTTTGTTTTCCACAATTAAGTATCATTTTTCGTTCGTTTGGATCCATCAACTCAAACGCCTCTGATTCAAACTGACCTTTATTTGTACCAAACGTATCAACCTGAAGTACATTTTGAGCTCTCATGAATTTTTCAAACGCGCCTAGACTTCTCTTATTTGCAAGTTCTACCCATTTACTAGGAATAGGTTCTGGCGATTGTCGTTCTTTTATTTCATTTTTATGTCTCCCCCTTTTCTTAGATTTTAACTTTTGAAAAGTAACTACATCGGATTTTTCTTCAAGAGACGAAAGTTCGAACAAAGATGAATAGTGAGTTGAAATCGAATCGTCACTAGGTGTACGTTTCAGACGTCCAGTTTCAGTATGTTTATGTTTTTGATCTTTTGAATTAAAAGAACGCTTCACTTTCATTTCACTCACCGATCGTCGCAGTTTAAAAGAATCGTTTTGACGTCGTTTAAATTTTGAGTCTTTTTCTATTGTGGTACCTTTTCTATCACTTTTAGATCGTTTAACAGCACTAGGAACACGCTTGGTTCTATCTAAACTAATTTTCTCTCTATCTTTTCCTAATTTTCCAGAGAATATCGGTTGCAAAGCAGGTTTCTCCATTGGCTCGATACTTTTTATCACATAGTCCGACATCCATGACTGTAAAGCGCGCGAAAGTCTGCCTTCGTCTGTTTCCTCGATACCCATCTCAGAGAATGCTGATGGGAGCCTTGTTTCGTCGAAATCGTCAGAACAGTACCAGGAAAGGCGGGAACTAGTCTGCCATGTCTCATTACCGTATCCTTCTTCGCTACACACGTCCATTGGGTATTCATATGTATTCAATGGACCCATAATTCCATATAAACAAATAATGAGTTTAGTATTTGTTTATTGTTTTCAAATGACAGTTTCTTTCTAAACATGAAATAGATCCCAAATATATCAATTTACACGGAAATACTATTGATTGTATTACGTTACCAACATCTATTTTATACGGTAATTAGAGAATAATTTTCTCATATCAACTCTATTGAATTAACAGTGGTTTTAACTTTCAACCTTTTTTCAATATTGATCACAAATAAAAAATCATTTGGTTTCATAAATCTTTACACGAAGAGTATTTAAATAGCCCCACAAATTTAATCTTTCTATTCGAAGTAGGTTCAACACCGAAACACGGTAACGACAAGTGGCGCGTGTAATAGTTTAGCAAAGTTCACTGTCATTCAAATCAGGTGGCTCAAACAATTTTGATTATATCTGTATTGACAAACTTCTCTGTATACATATTAACAAATTCCATTTCTAAGCCGATAATCAATGTTTGTATTATAATTCCCTATTGAGATTTTATTTAAATACGTCGATTGTTTGTTGTTAACGTATGTCTAACGATTACTTGTTATAACAATCACTTCCCAGGCGTCGATAACAGTCTTTGCTTTGTAGATTTCCTCAATTAGTTCAAAGTCTTTCTTTCTTCCTGTGAAGTTAGAAATAATCATGTTATCTTTCGAAAAATAAATAAATAATAAATACATAAAATAATAAAAGTAGAATGAAATAATCGGTTATAAATTGTATTAATCTTGCTGTATGAAAGGCCCTATGGTCACATACTTTATAAAATATAAGGCTATGTGGTATGAATGCCAATGAGACACCAGAGAAAATTACGTTGATGTAAGCAACAACTGGTCACCGTACACTCTTCAACAATGAGCAAAACCCATACCGTATAGTCAGGAATAAAAGGCCCGACATTATACAATGTAAAACAATTCAAATGAGATAACAAATGACTCCATTCACGATAAAACAACAAACGAAAAACAAACCTTAGAGACAGCAACCAACGACAACTACTGAATTACAGGTTTCTGACTTGAGATAGGTAAATATAAAACATGTCGTAGTTAAACCTGTTTGTGAGCGCTCACCACACCCCTTTAAGCTGGGACAGTAGTATAAAAGGACAACATACGACCGTATAATAAAAAAATAGTTGGAAATGACTTGACTCATGAGATTGACACGAAGCACACAATAAAACAAATTACATAAACCCAAAAGACACTAAGTACCAATCTAAGAGTATTCGCAGTTACATAAAACTAGTGCAAAGCCTTTTACAACTAATAAATACAAAATGTTCTACCAGACTGAAGTGTTAATTTGTACACATCCAACGGATATAGTGTAAAGAGGAGATGCCAGAATTTGCCACCCAATGATAAAATAATGGCTCAACTTTAACGTGGGCAAAACATTACATAAAAATTCTTCTTGACTTTTCACTCTATGTAATGTATATTGGATTGAATCAGATAGACCCGTTTTAATTATTATTCAAAATTAAATTTCCACACCCTAAACAGCTCACGGAAATTGTTTACCCGAAGAAATTCCTGTCGACAGTAGGTTATGCTCAACCCCAAGTTTTGAAAGTCTTTAATATATGGTCATCTGCCATCAAAACCCACCCTAAAGATGTAGTTCGTTTGACTACATGCGGGATGTATAGATGCGCAACCACGTCCGGTTGGAATGAGGACGTTAAATCTGATGTCGTGTGTTTTTGGAGTGCCACGTTTAAAAACAATTGCAGTAACTTCTTAGGAGGTCTGTAGATGGTCTGTTGAAATGCGAATTTCTGCGTCAATAATTTAGTATACCCTCTTATAGCATTGGTAATCGAAATCTCACGTCCTTCATCATGGTCGACCAACTTTGCCAAACTTACACGAAGTCTTAATTGTGTAAAATTTTTTCGTCCTCAATATTCATGAAATATCTGCCACTAATCGTTAAGCAAATAATCAACCAATCTCCCAAACTCCAGATAGACGCATCATGGGGCAAGTGTTGACCTCTTCGTTTTGTCGGGTTGGTCAAAATTAAGACGTTAACTGCCATATCACGTATTGTCATTGTCCACGCTCTATGTTTTTAAAAACAAAAAATCTTGCAACAACTCTATGAGGCACCCGTAGATTATTTCTAACTGTACCAAACATAGTTACCCTCTTTTTACAATGGCAGTTTAACCATTTAGTCTGACAGCGCAGAATCTTACACATCGACTTATTGTTATATAATAAAAGTTGATATGGTTTTTATCCTGAATATGCATAACATATTTGCTACTTGACGTTAAGAAACAAAAGTCAATCAATATTTTTTTTTTTTTTTTTTTTTTTTTTAACTATTAACTAGTTATAAAATTGAGTCTTTTTGTTACCATTAGGTCACTACCTCTGTTATTGAATTGGATTGCCGTAGAAGTTTTTTCAGTTTCATAGAGTGAAAATTGTCAGTTTGAATGCAAAAATCAAGATGAAAGTTAAGTACAGTCATGTACCATCGCCAGAGAAAGACCAAAATTCTTTAAAGTTCTTTCACGCATATTCAGCGAGGCACCCTCTCTTTACGAGTAGTCGGATTTAAAGTCCTCATTTCGACTGGACGTGGCTGTGTATAATTTACATCCCACACACGTTATTAATAGTTGTACTTCTGGAACGGGAGAATTAAGTCCATGGATATCTATATTTATCATACACATAGTCAACCCTTGGGATTGAAAGATATTTGACAATAACAAACTAAATTGTGTGAAAAAGATTATGATATTTTTCAAATACTTTATGAATTTCTCTTTTTTTCATTTTTTGTTTGTTTGTTTGTCTCGTTTCGTGTTATTTTTTTTTTTTTTTTTTTATGTTTTTTTTATTGTTTGCTATTAAATTTTTTGTTGTTTATCAAAAGGGGTGTAGTGCATGTCAGTTGGACAACAGAAAGACATGGAGTATTCTTAATTTGTTTTTGGTTCAGTTTTATGGACCAGCCCCTTATTGTATAGAAAATACTTAACTTAATATCGGATCAATACGATTAAAAATGTTTGTCCTTGGCCAAGAACAACCTGCTTAATCGAAAAAACATTTTAATCAGATTTCAATTTTAATCTTTTAATCGTATACCTATCATTAAAACTCGTGAAAGACTTCCATTTGAACCCCCCTGGTTGACGGAATAAGCAAAAGGGATTCAAATCGAAGTCTTACCGAAAATCTACTTAGAAATATTTTACGCAAGCTAAATATTATTTTAATTCCTTGGGATGGTGACCTTTTCCTTCAAATACGCGCATAACAAGTATATCAGATTATTAAAGTTTTTAACTTTCGTTTTACCTTTATTGATTTTTATATTGATAACCTGATCATGTATAATCTTCCAAATTGAAAGAAGAAGTTTAAACATATTTTCGGTTTCAGTTATTTGATTTTAAACTTTTTTGTCTAAAAGTACTTCAATGCCAATTTTCTAAAACACTTATAGGAACATGATAAATTGTCGACCTGAACATGCATGAAGTATTTGCCACTGGACGTTAATCAACCAACAATCAATCAATTAATGGCAAATTCCATACACACATAAACAACAAGTACAAGAATAATTGTCCTTAAAAATTGAAATATGTATTTAATAGAAATTATTTTGCTCGTTTATAATACCTAACATGTATTAGGCCAATCTTGAAATATGCAAGTAAATGATGGGATTGTTGAACGCAACAAGAGGCTGATATTCAAGAATGATTTGGGAATTAAAAAGCAGGGATCATAGTGACCCTTTTCCCGTATATACTAGTCGCGAAGCAGACAGAGCCTAATATGACCTAATATGTTCTATTCTCTACATAATGGTACGTTCTTGATAACCTCTGTGTGAATTTATTGCCCACTAGTTGGTCAGATATCTTGAAGCAAGATATATACTTAAAAAAATGTGTTATATCATGTGAGCTTCTATATGCTGGTGGCGGAGACCTTACATTTGAGCAAAATATAAGGATTTGTTTATTCTGTACAATCATTTACCAGGAGAGCACAAAGATTTAGAATATGAATTATCACTTACTTACTATTATCGATCAATCTAATATTTCATTTTATATTGTACTCTTTTCTTTGTATATTATTGTTTCAGGTACATACAGTCCTGCCAATATTCTTTTTTTTTTTTTGTGTTTATATTTTTATTGGAAGAGGGCGTCTCTAATTTTGTTGTATTGAATGAATTCTTTATTTGCAAAGCAGTAGTTACATGCTATAGCAAAACAAGCATTACAACTTGTGTCTAATCCCTTTTGCTATTTTTGCAAATAAAATGTGTTTGAACTAAGCCGTTTTTCATGCACGAAACGTTCGGAATATTATCTGTCCGTTAAAGCACATGCTAAGCATTCGATACCAAGACACCATACCCAAAGCAGTACTACCCCTCAGTCATTAAAAAACGACGACTTTCATCAATGACCTTGATATAAAATGTTTCATTCTATATTCGCGGGAAACATAGTTCTAATTCTGAAGTTATGTACAGTACATGCGAACGTGTTTCTATGTTCTTTTCAACTTTTGCCAAGAGAGAATTGAAAATCAATGGAAAAATCTTCTTAAATAAAAAAAATACAAATGTACATAGAACGTCTACTTTGCTAACATAAATCATATAAAACCTTGACATAAAAGATCATAAAATATTGAAATCATAAAATCAATTTCATTTGGACAATTGAATTTAAAGTACTGTAAATGAAAATTTTTAAAATGTTTATATTGAACCGAGCGAACAAGCAATACTATTATGCACAATGAAAAGAAAAATATCATTCTTATTTTCTATAAAGCTTCACTTACGTAACTACATTTGAATCCTGCAACAAAAGCTTATTCTTTCTGAGTACGTATGACCTCCACATTGTGTTCAAGTTTGTTTTTTTTTGTATGCAGTAAGCTATTTTATACACAAACATAACTTCTGACGTTTTTAAGTTTGTAATGAAATATTCCTCCTATTTTAAACAGAAGGTAACGGTATGATTTCTGTGTTATATAATATAAGTTAACCTTTCATTCTGCAATATGATATTTTGATTAATTCGAAAATAAGTGATTTTCTGGCGTGGGCTCAGATCAATGTAGTGAACTAAGTTTACGTATAAAACCAAGACTCAACAATTCATATTGAATTCAAAACCTCAAAATAGATTTCGTGATATAAAATATTGGAAAATTGATATTTGATGAAATGATGCTCACGTACCGAGATAGGGTGACGTTTTAAGCTAATATGGCGTTTTTGAAATTAACAACTCAAGAATTAGTTGAACAAACACCGCTTCAGTTTACATAACAATTTTCTCAAATATTTTTTTATTAAATATATGTTGCTTTAAACGTTAGCTAAGATATAGGTATATAACACAAATATGTCAAATAAACCTATGATATTAATGTTCTAAATATTCGATAAAACCTTTAAGGTTGACAGTTAGAACAGAAATTTTTATAAACATACTTTAAAGGGTCATTTTATCTGTCGAAAGCCGAAAGGAAAGGTTTGGAACCTTTTTCCTAGGCATACACCAGTACACCAGAAATTGGGACCCCCCCTTTTTTTTTTAAGTATCGGCGAATCTACAGATCAGTATTATTATCTTAACTAATATAGAAAAGGTACTTGCAAACTTTCTTCATGTGTTCTTTGCAGAAATTAAGACTTGATAATGCTCTTCCATTATTTCATAATCTGTAAATTTCAAAAAGTTTTCTATGTCTATGGCTTTTAATATTCATATTTCAAATCAACTTTATTTTGTTTTCATAAAAATATGAAAGTCATATTTTTACAGGAAATTTGATTCGAAAGTGTCTGGCAAATTCAGCACGCAGTCTGTATTACTAGTATGATAGTAATAAAGTTCCAAATGAGGTTCGGTTTATGATCATGGAAGTGTTCAATCAGAATTGACGTAATGATCAGTGAGAGTTGCAGCCCTTGTCACCTAACTATATATCTAGTCATGAACTTTCCGACAAAGATTATGAGAAAAAGACGCAAAAGTATGATAAGCGTAAACACTAGCTTGTATCTTGAACACCATCTCGCCCAATTAGTTAACGTTTTCTCCTTTTTTTAATTTACATACCAAATTTTATTTCTTATCACATAGTGATCAACATGAAAAATTAATCTATATTTAACTAGTTTTACCATTTAAATTGGCTTAGAACCGCCTCTGTTTAGGAATGAGAGCAAAAACTCATATATAAGGAGATGTTATGTTTACATTGTACGTCAAGTGACATAGCAAACAATCGCCACCAGAAAAAAACCCGGAAAAAATAGAGACTGTCAACGATGACCTTCAACGCCAAATTCTCTACAACACACAAACACTAACCGGTTAAAGTAATAATGGGCCATGATGGGGTAACGTAAGACGTCAAACTCATCATCATCTTCATCGATATGTATAGATTATTACATGGCATTTTTCATATCAGACCCTTTATCGGCCCTCGATCATGATATCAGCCCAAGAGCCGACCCTTTATCGGCCCTAGATCATGATATCAGCCCAAGAGCCGCAGGCTCGAGGGCTGATATCATGATCGAGGGCCGATAAAGGGTCTGATATGATAAATGACATGTAATTATCTTTTTATCATATACTTCAACAGAAGAAATACAAACAAGAACTATTAATTAAAATTTTGTTTTTCCATGAATTTTTAGATAATAATTTACAGACAACCAAATACAAATTTCTTAACTTTAATTGTTTTTATTGATATTACAAGCATTTTATTTATCGTATCACAACAATTATCATGTTCTTAGTTTGAAATTTGCTCCTCAACCATTTTGTTAAAAGTCTTAAATCACTTGCGGTTTTCCGCACTGTGTTGTCGTTTTCGAACAAATTTCCGGAAATGCACCAAGTTGCATGTGATAAACGTCACGGAAATTAACGGAAAGGCATGTGATAATATTCCGGAAGCAGTCAATAAAGGTTCCTTTATCAGCCCGCTGAGGATATTCTTAGGAATCTGATCAATAAACCTAGTAATCCTTTCATAGCCTTTTAATATTTTTAAATGTTATTGAACTGTAAAATTTTAGTAATATTTTATACAAGTATATGATAAAAACTGGTATCATATTTTACTAAATAGAGAATATCATATGGCTTTTTCAATATCACACCTGTATCAACCCGAGACACCAATATAATCCCAAGAGCTCTGCTCGAGGGATTATATTGGTTGAGGATTGATACAGAGTGTGATATTGAAAAAGCCATATCATTTACACTTTATTATATACATGTACCTCAAGTACAACTAATTTAGGTGTTTTTTCACGTGACATGACGTATTACATATATAAGGGGTTTGATGAAGCCCTTGTAACCGTGACTGATATCGATTACGTGACGCCATACAGATTAGGGGTTTGATAAAGCCATTACAACCGTGACTGATATCGATATCATCACAGTTGGCTGATACAGCATGATTGCCATCGATTGTATTACACATGCAATTTACTTGTATTTACTACTAAGTATATAATAAACAAATATATTGACTTTATAAATATTTCACATTACATTACAATGGAGCTTATAACTTTGTAGTCATTTATTAAACATATATTCTTAATAAAGAAGAATAAACTAAAAAGCTTGTTTCCAAACTCTAGCTTTTATACCACTGCCAATGCAATGATGTATGTGTATCAGGAATGGATTCAGACGGGGTGTAACGAGCCCTGGTCACCCTAAAATCGGGAAAATATCATTTTGCATGAAAAACGTAAAACATTATAAGGGTAACGCCATACCCCCTCAAATACTTAATCCGTCCTTTGTATTCATGTTCGAACTTAATACAATGATTTAAGTTAAGGAAGTCTTAGAAGTGTTGATTTTTTAACACTTTAAATGATAGACTTGCTATTTGAAACGGTCAGAAGTTATCGAGTACATTTCGATAAAATATAAAACATTTGAAACGTGAATTAAATAGATTAAAACAGTTAGATATGAGGGTAAACAAATAAACAAAACATTGACATATGATACAAGGTATATTCAATTTTAGAAAATACATATTCAAATCGCTTACCTTCATTTTAAGAGAGCAAATTGTTTTGCTTCACATTGTATCGATCACTGGTACCGTTACCATTGAAAACAAATCTATTCAAAACGAATTGGAATTTAAACTCTTTTATATAATTGTATATACAGAAGTATTAGAAGTTTTAACACATTCTTTTGTGATTTTCAGAACAAGGTGATAAGATTTAAAATCGCAGTTCAGAGGATTATCATTAAGGTTTAACCTTAAACCAATGACATGGAACAGTTTGTCAACAAATTCAAACTTGCTCAATTATTTGACACTTGAGATTTTAACTGAATTAACGTGTTTTTAAATACATAATATATCTTTGTAATTTGAGGTACTGAACATATATATAAACTATAGCATGTCTTACATCCTTCACTGGATATGGAGAACCTTTCAGGGCTTTAATTTTATTTTATCACATTCAATATATTTTTAAACCTAATTAACACGTTTTGATCGAATGGTTTTTATAGATGCTATAGTACACATTATTCATGTGATCTTTTCATATAGTCCTACTAAATTAACCAAACAATGTCATACGGTAGTTTTCAACCACAAAATCATCTGTACACACAGAATTCACGTTTAATTCATCTCTCGAGAGACGAACTTTCAACTATTTTTTCTTTACACATCTTTCGACGACCATGCGCCTATATATACATGATGTTCAGTAGTTGTCGTTTGTTGATGTGGTTCATAAGTGTTTCTCGTTTCTCGTTTTTTTATATAGATTAGACCGTTGGTTTTCCCGTTTGAATGGTTTTACACTAGTAATTTTTGGGGCCCTTTATAGCTTACTGTTCGGTATGAGCCAAGGCTCCGTGTTGAAGACCGTACTTTGACCTATAATGGTTTACTTTTATAAATTGTTACTTGGATGGAGAGTTGTCTCATCGGCACTCATACCACATCTTCTTATATCTATATGACAACATTAACGGTACCAATTTTACTGCACTAGAATATATAAGTTGTCGTTTCTTATTGTTGATAATACTTACCCCTCATATCAGATGTAAGAACTGCATTCCACACCAAGAGTGCTTAGCCTTAGATTGATTGACGGCTTGCTTGCTTAGAGTCCAGTGGCAAATATTTCATGCATATTCAGGAAGCAAACACATTTATAAGGCCACACCAATTTGATTTGTAGTTCTTTGGACAAAAGCTCCAAAAAATATGGGGCGAGCGAGCGAAATTTTTTTGATTGTATTTTTTTCTTGAAAATGAGTTTCCTTGAGGCGAGTGCTCTACAAGTGAAGCGAGCGGTATACTTTTTTTAAATTGTGCAATTAAGAATTTATGTACATGTTAAAACTGGGTTACTTCATAGAAAAACAAGGAGAAACATGCTGTAATGTATGTAATTTGATTTATTAGTGTCTGTACCACACCTGACTTTCTTATCTTGCCGTGGTTTAGTTAATTTTGATTATTTTTCACCAAATAAGCTTTGTCTGCATGAATTTTCATTCAAATCCATACATTTTATATACGAAGGAAGCATAGCAGATGCAGTTTAGCAAGAGGAATTGTGTAAGTTCGGTAAATAACATGTTAAATAAAATTGAAATATGTCTATGTATCCCATAAAATGCCCCTGAAAATATTTAATTTTTATATTGTTGTTTTCATTATATGATTGATAATTGGCTGCTTGACATTAAGTTGGAATTATTTATCAATATAATGATCAACATAATGAGTGAGGTGAATATTTCAATAACATCATGAGTAATATAGTTATATTGCTATGCATGTAGATCCCAATGCATTAAAACATTCCCTTAAAATAACTGTCTCTACATTCACATGCATTATTCTGCCTGAGAAAATACTCTCTCCTTACGCTCATAACATCTGCAATGCATTTAAAGCTATTAAGCTTGATAAGAAGTGGTTGAACCAATTACACACCCCTAATTATTATGAACATGCCAATCAATCCCACCATTTTGGTCTCAAACGTTTCAACTCTTAAACTCCTCACAACAGAGTTCTGCATGCATGCAAAAGAGACTAACTATGGGGATATGGGGTTTCATCAAAATAAGATAGTGCTGAGATTCTTTAAAAAGTTCATGGAAATTTAATATCAATTTCATCCAAAAGATAGATAGGTCTATACTAGTCCGAGATTACTCTGACGTTCAACGGCTGTTTGGTCAGGCAAGCTGGGGTCGTAGCTTGTCTGGCAAAAACAGCCTTGGGCGTCAGAGTAATCTCCGACTAGGTGTCCTACGGCTCTAGCTTGTCTGGCAAAACAGCTGTTAGACGTCAGAGTAATCTCGGACTAGGTCTATGCATGTTGAAACAATGATCGGGGATGACGATCGTTCTAAAAAATATTGATGTGTTTGTGTACATCTAACGAAATATTTTTTTTTATTTTTGTCTCCTAAAACAAGTCTTCAAATGTAAAACGAGATGCATTTCGGATAACTATGTGATTAATATCTACTGTCCACGGCAATGAGCTGACACAACTACATGTTGGCTAACCTGAATAATTCAGTCGTTATATTCCACTGCTCTACGATGGCTACATTAACGCCTGAAGGCATAGTCAATGAAAATCGTCAAAAATCATTCGGAATTAGCTCGATTTACCTATCTCGATAACATTTAGCTATTAGCTGATTGGCTCTCTCTCACAGAGCACCAATCAAAATCCTGGATTCGTGACGCGTTTTATCGTATAAAGAGTTCAGGCCCTCGCGAGTGGGAGAGTCGATCACGGGAGGGACTGAATTATTCAGACATGTTGGCATCCCGAATTTTGACCTTTTATTTACAAATTGATTTATCACAAGAGCGCTTGAATCAATAGAATAATATATGCACAAGAAAAACGTCTATGTGAAAAAAAAATTTCAAGGAGAAACTAATTTTGGAGCGGCATGCGGACCAGAAATTTGCGGAAGCGCTAATTATTTTTTTTTTATTGAAAAGTCAATATCTCCAAAACAGGAGCGGGAAAATCCAAAGAACTATTAATCAAATTGGTGTGGCCTAATTGATAAAATACAAAAGGTATGTGCTGTATTCTGCAAGATAGGTCGACCGGTATGAAGTGTGAAAAATATGTACTGAAACCGAAAAAATGAAGGCATGTTGGATATAGGAGAAAAGAGTATTTTTCTTATTCGTTTTCTTTGTATTATTTACAGTGCATGCTTTTTGGACATCGTTAGTGATTCATTTTTAATTTTATATATTGTAGAATGAATAATGGAATCTTTGGCACCAGTGTAGTCCGTCGTTTTGACCATGACAAGTAAAGGCAGTGATACATTTCATTGCGATGAAGCTAAAATCGAGAAAAAAAAATAGGACGGGCTTGTGGTTACGACAAGCGGAACATCTATACTACTAAAGGAAGAGACCGATTTCATTGAGCCGCAACTCCTCTGAAACCATACAAAGCCGAAAATATTTGTGATATGACGTATAAATGTAGTGTTTTGTACTTCTTAAATTTGTCTTTGAAACAATCTTTTTTCCACAGAAAACGCCACTTATTGAGAAAGTATCCAAATCCGGAGACCGTTATCGATCCGTGTCTTATACGCTTTCGCGCATGCTCAGTCGACGTACTGCCCGATAACTCGGCCCAAGGCCAACTCGCACCATTCAAACACTCTCACTAATTATTAAAACTTGCATCACTTTATCAAACTCGCACCACTCAAAAAAAAAAAAAATATAACAAACTCGAAGAAATGTGTTTAACCATTAGATTGTTTTCTTCTTCTCTTAGTAAATTCCTCCTTTCTTGGGGAACCCGTGTTACACAGAGACACAACTCGCACCACTCGAAAAAAAAAATAATACTAACTCGCACCACTGAAGAAATGTTTTAAATCGTTAGAGAGGTCTAGATTGTCTTCTTCTTCTCTGAATTATTTCCTCCGTTCTTGGAGCACCCGTATCACACAGAGACAGAACTTGACTCGCACCTTTCGAAAAAAAAAGAATACTACAAACTAGCACCACTGAGAAATGTTTTAATCATCCGTGATACATTTCATTGCGATGATTGAGGTTGTCTTGTTCTTCTCGGAGTTATTTCCTCTAGATTCTTATGAAGCTAATAATTGGACATGCAGACTCCTATGGAAGAAGAATTGACAAACTAATAAAAACTATCAACATAATGTATCAGTGCATAAAAACAGTTTGAGAAACACGAACCCAAGCTGTGTATCACCATAAACATTTCAAGTAGTCTTCAAGCCGCGCTCGCGCTGGTTTTTTCTGGTATATTCTGATATAACCTTTGAACAATGGAAACTTTTCGAAATAATAATACAAATTTTAAGGTAATTTAAGCAAACTATTAAAATAAATCAAACGCTATCAACATGATATTACCGAATTCCATCAAATGGTCATACATGTATAACTCTTCCTTTGTATTTTAATATGATTTGACAAACACTAATCAATGGGAGATAATTCTGATTCGTTTTATTACACCTAAGCATATATAGAATAAATAATTGTTTTATTGTAAGCATATATAGAATAAATAATTGTTTTATTGATACACTAAACACGCTATAATATGTTATCCAGCGTTGATTCTTAAAGTCAGGACAAGAGGATACCAGTGTAGAAATAGATAAAAGTTGTCTCTATTGGAAAGATATTGCGTTACCCTGAAGAAAAGCCCCCACCCCCACCCACCCAAACCACACACACACACACACACACTAAAAAAGAGAAAAGACTAAGAAACCAGAAAATTTTCACCATATAAATTAAAAATTAACTTGGATGTTGAAAATAAATTTCTAAAACATACACTTAGCGATCATTTATTATATACTTCGATAATGACAACAAATTAAATCTCTGTCTGAAACGTTTGATAACGGGGCAAGGAAACGAATGTAAATTGAATTTGCATGTACAATGTATATATTTGAAGATAATTTAGTGCAAGATTAATGCTTTCGTTTCAAAAAAACTTTAGAGCAAATATCTATGTTTTATCATTTTCATCAAACACTGATACCCAACCGTCTAAGCGCGTCACGTTAGCAAAGTAAATATGCTTCACAGATTGCTTGAGATTTGAAGAAAAAAACTAGTTTTAACCCCATTTACTCATGTGCCTGTCCCAAACTAAGAACCTCATCAGTGGTTTAGAGCAAAACATATTGTATAACCACCTGCTCAAGACTGCATGTTACCTTTAATCTGCCATTTGGCTAGTTTCATCTTCGAATGGCTGTCCCATTGACGTTTATTCATTAGAGTAAATAGTCCAGGTCAAAACCTCAACAAAAAGGGATTAAAAAATTGGAATCCAATAAACTGCTACCTGAATGCGACATAGGTCGTCGAAAGTATAAAAAGATGGAGAAGGCACCTAGGGACTATCAAAAGCCATAAGTCCAATTAATGCAGACAAGCACAAAAAATATACTAAAAACAAACAAACAAAAATCGGGTTGTTGTCTCTTTGACGCATTCCCCGTTTCAATTCTCAATTTTTTACCATATGAACCACCTCTTAGAAACTAAAGATTGAGCAACACGAACTCAACAAAATACTGGTGGTGAACCCAGGTTCTTTAAAAGAGAAAGCAGTTTCTGTTCCACTAGTATACGGAAGCCCATAGGGGACCTACAAAAATAATATTATATCGTTATCTCAATATATATATATATCGTTATTTCGATATAATTAAATCGTTATCTCGATATATTTATATCGTTATCTCGATATTTATATCGTTATATCGATATAATTAGATCGTTATCTCCATATATATTTCGTTATCTATATAATTATATCGTTATCTCGATATAATTAAATCTTTATCTCGATATTTATATAGTTAAGGTGGGGTGGGGTTGTTGCACCTTTTTTGCAAATAACTCAAAAACTTATACATATATCAAAATTCTAGCAGAGGGTAAAATTGATTAGTACATAATGATCAGCGGCTCTTTTCACAAAAAATCTTACGAGTAAAAATACTCGTAAGTCATACACATTTCAGTATAACTTACGATCAATTTTAATCGTAAGATTTTTTGTGAAAAGAGTCGATGTATCTGCCAAAATTTAAGTTTAGGTTGATCGGAAAACTTATCAAAGAGCTATGGGCCTTTATTTGCAATTTTTCAAATCTTCATCTTAGTTTTGACAATATCTTGAAAGTCGTAAAAGCTAGAGCCTTTTTAGTTTTTCATCAATATTCCAAAGTATTTCCTGTTTACAATTATCTTACTCCTCTAAGTAACAGACTAAGGTTCCCAGTTTACAGAAATGTCATCTATCCAGGAGCAATAGAAAGCTATCAAAGTCCACTTTAACCTTTATTTAACATAGAGTTTAAAAGAAATACATACTAGTAGTTCCCTATGCATAATGATAAGCGCATACAATATCAAAAAAATATAAATGCATGATAATTACATAAAGGCTTTCATTGGTAGTAGATATGGAAACATAGAAACAGTAATTTTGAAAGTTTAGGCGAAATGTATTTCTTACTCTAAAAGAAGTATACAAATATATGCAGTGTTGTATATGTATATATATTTTAAAATACGTCTAAACATCAGCCCAACAATGTTAGGTCTGTAAATTTGCTCTCGCAAATTTTTGTTCTTCCCTCAACGGGATTCGAACTCGTGCTCCTGAGATATCGTGGCACCAAATCGCCTTGCACTATGCCCGACGCGCTAGACCACTCGACCACCTAGGCTCTACAATAATAAAGTTTTCGGTGGCCGAATGTTACTTTTCCTTGTCGTATATTTTAAAATATATATACATATACAACACTGCATATATTTATATGCTTCTATTAGAGTAAGAAATACATTTCCCCTAAATTTTCAAAATTACTGTTTCTAATTGGTTTTTATCGATCAAATCAAATCCATTCAATTCAAGTTTTAGATTAAAAGCTAGAGCCTTAGTTTAAATTGGAAATTGTTTCGATCATTAAGAGCTACAATAAAGTCTTGTGGGCAAAACTTTCAGATTTTGCTTCTCTTAAAATACCCAAATTTGCAGATTTTCTCATATTTCTATTTATTTATTGAAAACTAAAGGCCCCTTGAACATTTTTTTATTTTATAAAATACACAAGGCCAGTAACTCGACAAATCAAGAATATGGTCTTCGTTTTCTCGTTGTATTTTACTTATGTATAATTAAATTGAGAATGGAAATGGGTAATGTGTCAAAGAGACAACAACCCGACCAAAGAGCAGAAAACAACTGAAGGCCACCAATGTGTCTTCAATACAGCGAGAAAATCCCGCACCCGGAGGAGTGCTTCAGCTGGCCCCTAAACAAAAGTGTATACTAGTTCAGTGATAATGGACGTCAAACTAAACTCCGAAATATATAAAAGAAACTTAAATTAAAAATCATACAAGACTAGCAAAGGCCAGAGGCTCCTGAATTGGGACAGGCGCAAAATGCAGCGCGGTTAAACGATGTTTTGTGAGTTCTCAACCCTCCCCCTATACCTTTAGCCAATGTAGAAAAAATAAACACACAGCAATACGCACAGTAAAACACAGTTTAAAAGAAGTCCGAGTCCGATGTCAGAATAGGTAACAAAGGAAACTAAACAAAATGACAATGATACATAAACTAACAAAGGAATACTAGCAGTTACTGACATGCCAGCTCCAGACCTCAATTAAATTGTCTGGATCAACATCTTAAAATTTTCAAAGGTATATTCCATTTTCTTTAAAACGATCCATAAACCGACATTTTACATGTAATAATAAAAAAAGTTATGCAATGAAACATCTCATAATTTGAACCTGTTTACCGAGGTCGGATAACTATCGGTCAGCGCCGGCTAACACCACTGGGGGATTAATCGAACATTCTTCATTTCGCGCGCTTCAGATGGATGCCAAACCTTGAAAGACATTAAACAGGCTTATTTTTTGCGCTGGCAGTTTGATCCGCTTGCTTGATATGTCAATTTCTGTTTACATTGATTGATGTTTGCTTAACGTCCAGTCGCAAATATTTCATGCATAATCAGGACGAAAAGAAGAAAGCGACAGACCAGGGAAGCCGATCGAACTGCCGGTGCAAAAATGTAATGTCGTTAAAGTTTTGTATCAATCTGTAGCTGGCGCGAAAATGCGTAGAACTGTCGATTTTCAATATAGGTCCCAGACACGCTTGAAATAGTATATATATCTGTGATATACACGAGGTCGGACAACTATCGGGGAGCGTTTGCTAATCCACTGGAGGATCAATCGACAGTCACAGTAACTCCTAACGACAAAACCATTATATTTATATTTTCCTGTGTACATTTTTTTTATTACAATAACGCCAATTTGTCCCAGGAAAGAGTTGTCTTATTAATTCTCTTACTATAGTCATTTATTACGACCTCGTGTATATTAAAGATATATATACTAGTTCAAGCGAGCCTAAGACATTTAAAACTTAATGTTAAATAAAGGTTAAAATGGACTTTGTTAGCTTTCTATTGCCCCTGAATAGATGGCATTTCTGCAAACCGGGAACCTTAATTCGTTACCTGGACGATAACGACATAATTATATCGAGAAAACGATATGATTATATCGAGATAACGAAATAAATATATCAATATAACGATATAATTATATCGAGATAACGAAATAAACATATCGATATAACGATATAAACATTGAGATAACGATATAAATATATCGAGATAACGATTTAATTATATCGAAATAACGATTAAATTAAATCGAGATAATGATTTAATTATATCGAGATAACGAAATAAATATATCGTTATAAAAGAAATAAATAATAAATATCGAGATAACGATATAAATATATCGATATAACGAAATAATTATATCAAGATAACGATATAATTATATCGATAAAACGAAATAAATAGATATCGAGATAACGCTTTAAATATATCGAGATTACGATATATATATTGAGATAACGAAATAATTTATTTTTTTTGCAGGTCCCATCTGGGCTTCCATACTAGTACGCCCGTGGTGTTTCTCGTTACTAGTGAATGAAAATTCGATCAGTCGCATTCATCAATGTCACAACCTGCCATATGCCTCCAAAGTCAAATGGACAATAGTACATATGAGCGACTTTTGGTAATGTTGAGATGTCACTGGTAATTCGATAAATTGAAACACTAACATTTGACAGATTGTTGTTGGCCACCGTTTATAACTTGTGAAGTGATAATTTCAGCAGTTCCTCCAATTTTTTTTGGATTGATTTCTTGTTATATTAGCTTAAATTCCAATGGCAATTATTTCATGCATATTCAGGACGAAAACAAATTAACAATTGATACATTTGATAGGTTTGGCAAGATAGTTCCACTGGGATGAAAAGAACGAAAGGACTACCACTGCAAAATGAGGATGTGTTGGATAGAAATAGTAATTTTACCTTGCACCAGGGCTCAGAAAGTTTTGCAAGGGTTCTTAAAGGTGCAGAGAGAGTGGCATTCTCCCTACACGATGTATCGAATTTATAATCCTCGTTTTGAACAGACATATATATGTCATATATATATGACAAATATATGTTTGAAAACCTCGCCCGTAATTATAAATTATGTAATTCATTGACCGCTCCCGACATGTGTAACTTCAAGGCATATTTTAGCGGCGATCGATGTCTTTCAAAATTACTTTATTTTTATCAATAGTACCGCTTAAGTCGACGCTAGGGGCCGTCTTGACCTTGTTGTAGGGTATGAATGATTTGTTCATTGTTGAAGGCCCTACATCAACTGTCAAGATGAAGAACAGGAATGAAAGCCCTGTTCATTGATAATTTTCTATGTTTTCTATGTATTGTGTGCGATTTTGTCCCATGTACATTTACTCCATATCCTTTCATTTTCTATATAACTGTGTATTCTTGCATCCCGCACATCTAAACGGACGATCCACGTAAGCAAGGGTGTTGCTACCGGGCAGGAGAAGTCTGGCCATATTTATATACCCCATTTTGTTTTGTAAACTGTTGTTTGTCTTTTGGTCTGTTTCGTTTTTTGCCATGGTGATGTCAGTTTATTTTCAATTTACGAGTTTGAATGTCCCTTTGATATCTTTTGCCTATTTTTTGTCCTTCAGAGGTTGGAAGAAGTTGGAGTTAATGATATATCTCTTTTAGAAGAATTGCCATGATGAAAACTTACTCTGGCAAAACGTCTTAGCTGTAATATGCACATATCATAACATCATAAGCTGCATGGGTCAGATGGTTTGCCACTTCTCAAGAATGAGAGAAAAAGAGAGCGAAGATACAATAGGGGCAATTAATAATATCAGATTTTAAATGTTTGTAAGTTGATCTCTCGCTAGCAAACACAAAGGATTTCCTACCCCAGGAATAGATATTAACCTTAGATGAATGAATTTGACAAGATCATTCAAAATTATGGGTCCTAGATGCTTTTTAACTGCGTACTTTATTTTAACTTTTAAGCTTTTTTTTTTTATTCGAACGTCATTTATGAGTCTTTTGTAGACGAAAAGCGCGTCTGGTGTAAAAAAAAATTAATCTTGATATCTTTGACGAGTGTATTTGCAATTATCATACAATGGGAGATAACTCCAACATTTTTTTCTTACATGAAGGAATTGCTCTTTAAGATTGTAAATGTATGCGGTAGTCTGCAGTTAACGTGAGAGAAAAAAAAAACGAAATCAATAACAATTGACCCAGAGACGAATTTAATGCTAAATTGATAAACTTTAAGGTAAACATTATCTATTTATATGGTGAACATTTATTTTGTACTAGCTTTCCAGTCGTTTCTCTTGATATTTCCCATTGTCATAAATACCAGTCTTAGTCATGTTAGTTGTCCATTTCAATTGATTTTTACATTTTGTTGATGTAACACTGTTCACATTGGAGGGGAGAGTTAAGTCCCATATCTTTAACTCCGTCGTTAGTTTTCTCGTTTTAATTGTTTCACATTTGTCATTTCTGGATAGCTTGCAGTATTGGTTTTGCTCATTGCTGAAAACCGCATGGTGACCTATAGCTTCTTACTTCTACGTTATTTGGTCTCTGGTGGAGAGTTGTCTCATTGTCAATCACACCACAACTTTTTATTTGTATATCGATATGCTGGTCGAAAGCCTATAGTCCATCGGTTGTTGTCCTCCTGATATTGCCTTGCTGAAATAGTGTTATTTAATTCGTAAAAGTCAAAGTGTTACACGGGTTTTCTGCCTATACGTTTTGGAGTTTTGAGAGTTAGTTGTTCAAATGAGTAGCTGCTCATGATAAATCTTCTAAATCCTGATTTAAAAAATAAATAATGCAATTGCTTGATGTTGTTTTCTTAATGTCCAGTGGCGAATATTCCATACATATTCAGGATAATAACACACTAACGATTAATCAGGTAGGTAGGCTCTTCAAAGTTATGCGCACAGGATGATGGGCGGGAACTTTGGACTTCCTGAACATTTTGTGTATGGTATTTTGGATAAGAGCAAACATATTGCGTTGCTTGCATCTTCGTACCCATTCAAAGGGATGTAAGGGTATATTTAACATGCACAATGCTTGGCACAATACATACACAAGGAAATGAATTTAACGTCTCCATTCCGACCGGACGTGGCTGCATATTTATGCATTCCACACAAGCCATCCGGGCTCATCATTACCATTTTCTACATAAGGAAATTCCTGTACCAAGTCAGGAATATGACAGTTGTTTTCCATTAGTTTGATGTGTTTGAGCTTTTGATTTTGCCATTTGATAAGGACTTTCCTATTTGAATTTTCCTTGGAGTTCGGTATTTTTGTTATTTTACTATAGCTGCTGTACTGACTCAGTAGTCAAGGTATCCACATTTCTACATTCAGTAAATCTTAGCGTTAAATAATAATTATAAATAATAATTGTAATAAAAAATGATGATAATAATAATTAGAAGAAGAAGTAATTATTACTGTAGAAGTACCGGTTATAGTTTATGATACTCGTCATGCCTATTCATAGTGACTAAAAAAAGCACAAATCATTGAGCAAGCCAATTACTTGTATTTGAATGCACCAAAAATCCGTTTCAGTTAAAATACTATAAATTAGAAATGTAAACCTTTTATAAAAAGGAATCAATACAATGTCGTGAAATACTTGATAAACCATCAAGGAAACGAAAGTTATTGTGATTTAAATAAATGCGCTATGTAAATAAGAGATATATCATGCAAAATAACTCTATTCCGTTACAGGTGGATTAGGATATATATACAAACAGTCGACAAATACATCGGTATACATGTTAGTTTTTTTAATACTATCTAGTATTCAGCATATTTTTGTCTTGAAACTGTACGAAATTCAAACAGGACTAAAGCACAGGCACTTGTCTCTGAAAAATATTAAAGTACATTAGGTATTTTTTTTTCAGAGATAAGTGACTGTGGACTAAAGACAAAAATCGTCTGTGTTGATGACAACACACTTTGAGCATCGCTTAGCTATTTCCACCGACGGACACAGACGGAAATCTGAGAGGCTTAACCAACTTGCACTTACCAAATAAAATATATAGACATCTTTTAATATTGATTTTGTGTAGATTTTGAAGAAATATAGGGTATTGTTGACAATAATTATATTTACTGTCACATTTATCAA
The DNA here is from genome assembly GCA_017311375.1 of Mytilus coruscus. Lineage (NCBI taxonomy): Eukaryota > Metazoa > Mollusca > Bivalvia > Mytilida > Mytilidae > Mytilus > Mytilus coruscus. The sequence continues at coordinate 49,618,837 of CM029601.1, forward strand.
TACTATCTCTGATAGGGTATTACATATATGTATATAAATGACTCGAATTATTGAACAAGCTATGCTTAGCCTGTTTGCTTTCGCCAGTAATATATTGCGTTGTACTGACGGATATGAATTTATAAGTTAGGACGAAACTAAACATCAAAGGGTAGCAATCATGATGATACGAGCATACAAACTATACTCCAATTAGTAATGTGTCAAGGTGACACCGTACTCCTTCAACTGTGTAGCCCTCAAATAAGAAAAATATTGGTTTGCTTAATCGGGGTGTTATTTTCTTTATTAGTATTTATTATTCAAGTTTAAGTCAATATTTTACATTTTATTTTTAAAAGTATACAAAAGACTTATGATAAATAAAGCCGTTAAATGGGTGTGCAATTAAACCCCGTTACACAACAATTGAAAAAAAAAGATTTAGTTAAATCCTATAGTGAAGATTGGTAAAACACAATAGGAGCTAATGAATGAAATAATTGTGTGCCATAGTATATGTTGTGTATTGATGTACATGTTTTAAAATACGATTTATATATGCCATGGACATAATAAATTATCAAAAAGGATCATTCTGAGCGCATGCCAATATGTATTTAATCTAAAATAGATAACATATTGGAATGTCTTGGACTAGTTGTGGAGCTCATAGTACAAATTGCTATAAAAAATTTATGTGATTATAGAGGAAATTATTAGCAGGTGAGTTAAATATTTTGTTCAATTTCTATCTAATAGAAAAGCTTGCTACAATTTATTAGCTGAAGAAATAAAGTTGTGGGGGAGTTTGGATAACGTTTCATAAGTTAAATATATTTTAAAGTTTAAATTTCTTAAGTTAGGGGACGACCGTTTAATTTTTTTTTTTTTTTTGGGGGGCAGGATTTTGAAAATGAATAACCTGGAATAAGACAGAATTAATATGAATGTTCTGCAACGCAAAATGCCGGAAACAATAGTGTACAAAAGCGAGAACAAAATATAAGCGTGCATAAAAATAGATCAAACTAGATAGTCAATCCGCAAAAAATCCTCCTCTTGGTCCTCCCCAGAATATCAAATGATCGTCCCTTGAAATCTAATTCATTGCTTAAATTTGATTTACTGTCGGTGGTTCGGTATCGCCGAGCTAGACAGAATATATTTCTCAAGTGGATCTTAGATGTTGATGCACGATTTATTACATGTGTACTGCAAAATGACTAGTTGACAAATTTTAAACTACAGTCCCAATTTCCTCAGGCAGAGTTTACCCTCGACGATTTGTGTCTATATTGTGTGTTCTATCTTTATATATGTCTTCTACTGTTCAAGCAAAACTTTTACTATCATTGCTTTAGGCTTCAAGTGTTTAAATCCAGAGGAGACATTAGAACTTAGATACTACACGAATCACTAATTTTATGCAGACATGAAGTTAGTTGAAGGGATTTGTTTTGATTGATTGATAGTTTGCTTTACGTCCAGTGGCAAATATGTCGTGCTTGTTCTAGACGATTAGAGATTTGTTACATGTAGCTGCTGTATTCGTCTGTTTGTTTTATTATTGTTCAATTAAGATACATTACAAATACGCTTTTACATATCAATTAATCTTGTGGCACACTATCCTTTGTTTAGTCATTTGCTTATATCTAAATATAAATGGAAAGATCTCAAAAACAAGCATTTTTAAATTGTTTTGGTTTTTAATTTATATTAGATAAGGTTGAAGGTTTAAGACAATTTTAGGGAAATCAAAATTATTGCTGATATCTGACAGACAAACTTCTGATCTGAACAAAATTATCATAATGTGAATCTTCGAACTCAATGGACCATAAAAGGACATTGTTTCTACTTCTTTGCCACCGAAAAAGAATCAGCCATTTTTATAGGTTAGTAAGTTGGACCTGCAACACGGCGTCATATAGACATGTGTGTAAATTTTGTTCATTAATTGGTCTTTTTTGTGCAGAAAATTCTCTTAATCCTGGACTTTAAATTCAAATATTCCGTAAATAACACACGTTTTAGTTTGGATTACTGTGACTTGTATTTTCTCTCCAATTTATATGTTGTATTGATTGTTTGACGCCTAATTAAAATGTTATTTAACCTAAATATAATTTAAACGTATCGAATTTATTGAAATATATTCTTGTAAGACTATGCTAAGACTTGTTTTTAAAAAAAAATTATACATATTCCGACTGATTATACAATAATAACTGAGTTCAATGTACACAAAATAGTTCAATTAAACAATTTGTTAGTGTGCCTGTCTCAAGTCAGTATTGTTGTGTGTGTGGTTTTGTTTTTATTGAGTATGGTGTTATTTGAGGATATCTATAGAATAATGGCATTTTTGTTTTTGATACTGACTTTATCAGCAAGAATATCAAGCGAGCCCGCTAGGGCGAGCTGATATTCGAGCTGATGAAGTCAGTATCAAAAAATAAAATGCCATTATTCTTTTTATCGGCAATTTGTTATAAATGTAGTTTTTTTTTGGTTGAGAATATGAAGTAGAATGAAATAGTTAGTAAAACTACTTTTACGCGTACAAAACGTTGGGATAGTTGTTCGGTTGTATGAATGACGTCGCGTGCATTTCATTGATAAATTGACGCCGACGGATTTGAGCACGCGACGTCGCTGCACTTATACATGATGTCATTGCCTAATATTTTCGAGTATCAAGTCCTGTCCATGATCTTGAAAATATTAGGCAGTAAGATCAAAGGGAAAATGTGCAAATTGCCGATAAACGATAGTCTCTGTGAATGTAAGAATATAATACTGATATAAAAATAAGGAGATGAGGTATGATTGCCAATGAGGCAACTATCCACCAAAATTCAAATAAAGCGGATGTAAGCAATTCTAGGCTACCGTACGGCCTTCAATAATGAGAAAAACCCATACCGTATAGTCGGCTATAAAAGGCCCTGAAATGAAAAGTATGAAATAATTCAATTGAGAAAACAAACGGCCTAATTTATAACAAAACAATTTACGAAAGACAAATATGACAGACATGAACCAATGGCGACCACCGAACTAGAGGCTCCTGACTTGGGATAGGCACATAAGGAATGTGGCGGGGTTAAACATGTTTGTGAGCACTCAACTCTCCCCCTAACCTGGGACAGAGGTGTAACAGCACAACATAAGAAAAAACTATAAAAATCAGTCGAAAAAGCTTAACTCATCAGATCGGTACAAAGCAGAAAAACCTCAAACATAAACACAGACCGGATGTGGCAGGGTATTTATCCATCCCTCATCCCTAACAACAAAAAGGACACTAAGTACAGATCTGAGAGTTCTTTCAATTACTGACAGCTAGTTCAAAGACAATAACAACTAATTAAAAAATCATGTATCTAAGACTGAAATATAAATCAGTACACATCCAACATCCAATGGATTAGTGTAAAGACTTCATTAACAGTCAGAGAGTTTAGAATGTATCATTCATTGTTAAGACTCGGATGATTTTATTATTGTTGAAGACAGAACACTGACCTCAACATACCTGTTTGGTTGGGTTGCTGTTTTATGAGCGTACACAATATATCCGAATTTTATCATTATTAGAGTATATTATGTCGTTTATTTTTTTAGTTTTCTCCAAAATAACTGAACAACCTCAGAAAAATTTAAGCTGACCTGTTAGAAGTATTTGACCATTCTTTTTATGAATCTTTTTGTTATCGGGCTCCTCACGTATTTAAGCGCTTATAAATCTTTTGGCTTGGAGTGTTCCTGGTGAACGTCAACCCAGTGAAGCGCTTCAGACGCACCGAATTTAATCATTATTTTCATTTTGCATGCAAGTTTCCGTCGTAGCTTTTCGTATGAAATGTCTTCCATTTTTGAGGATAAAAGGCTTTATTCAAAGAAAGGATAGGAAATGAAGTTTGGTCGGGTTGTCTCTTTGACACATTTTCCGTTTCCATTCTTTATTCTATGGAATACCAAATATCTCAAAGTGACAACACTTTCACTGCTTTTTTTCATTTTATCAGTAACTCGAATGGTTACAGTCACATGCTAACAGTGTACACACATTGCTTCAATGTCAAGACGGTCACTGATGTATATATATAAAGCCATTGATGTAATTTATGATAATCATTTCAAATGTTACTGAAGAAACATAAGTGGGAATTATTAATACATTGGAGAACTTTTACTCCAAAAAAAGCACTTACACGAAGGGTTAAAATTGGCCCTAAGATTTTTATATGTTTTTTTCATCAAACCAAAATACTAAACATTTCTCATAGATTAAGTTGTTATATTATTATTAAAACACCTTTTTTGCACTATATATTATAAATTATGAAGTAATGACCCCTTAAATAGTATTATTTGTGTTGTATCGACAGTTTTGGTCCCATTTTTCCATAATTTATGACAGATTTTAGCATAATTAACTTCAGCCGCGCACAAAATTAATTCCATACATCAAATTAAGTAAACTTCTTGTTTAAAGTATCTCAGAAGCAAGCATCATCACGAAAAAAAACCTGTGACAAATTAAAAGGTCAAGGAAAGATGACACCGTCCAGGCAGACAGTCATGCATACCATGTATACATGACTTTACTACCACTTATATACATCTTCGGATTTCAAATGTTTGGCTTTGAGCGTTCCTGGTGAAGGTAAATCCAGAAAAGCGCTTCGGACGCAAGAAATTATTAAACGTGTTGTTTTCAATTTTTTTATAGTATATGAGAAATTCTCCAAACTATATATTAAAAAGAAATAATTTTATGAACAACTGACACACGACAAACGGACAAATAAGTATTACAAATACTTTGTCTTGACTGACTATGACGTATTTACACTAAATCCATTGCATGTTGGATGTTTACGGATTGATAATTTAATCTCAAATGCATGTTTTTTATTAGTTGGTAGTTGTTAGTGGCTTTGAACTAGCTGTCAGTTAACTGCGAGTTCGGATCTCTCTGATCTGTACCCAACGTCCTTTTGTTGTTGGGATGTACAAATACCCGGCCACGTCCACTTGCAATGTATTTTCGTCCATCTGATGAGTTAAGCGTTTTCAACTGATTTTTATAGTTCGTTCTCATGTTGTTCTGTTATACCACTGTCCCAGATTGGTGTAGGGTTAGGATCCCGCCAACATCTTTAACCCCGCCACATTCTGTATGTATGTGCCTGTCCCAAGCCTGTAATTCAGTGGTTGTCGTTTGTTTACGTGTTTCATATTTGTTTTTTTTTCGTCCATTTTTTGTACATGAATAAGGCTGTTAGTTTTCTCGTTTGAATTGTTTTACATCGTCATTTCGGGGCGTTTGGTATCTGACTATGCGGTATGGGTTTGTGCATTGTTGAAGGCCGTACTGTGGCCTATAGTTGTTAATTCCTTTGTCATTATGGTCTCTTGTGGAGAGTTGTCTCATTGGCAATTATACCACATCTCCTTTAGGTTATAATTACAAATATACCATACACCAAATATAATTCACTATCCTTAAAGTAAGGACATGTATCTAAAACACAGCAAACTATAGGTATTGGGGACAGGACATTTGTTTTGGTCCTCCTCTTTTCAAAATCTGTTATCTGCAGCGGTCACTGATATATTATATAGAGCTCTATACACATGGTTAATGTCCAAGGACACCTGCCGTACGGACAAATACAAGTATGCGATAAACCAATTTGAAATATAATTCACTAACAAGTATGCCATACACCAAATAAAATAAAGTACATGCATACTTATAGTATCTAAACACACAGATCAAATCATAGAGGTATATATCATATATCAGTGACCGCTGCGGATAGTAAACTTGGAATTGATAGCAAATAGCAAATACAAGTTATTTCTAGTACAGTTAAATGTATGTTGAATTATATTATACATTGAAACACGAAATAATTGAAATTAATGGAAAAAATAACAGATTTTTGAAAAAAACGAAAACTTCCATTTGTTGGAGAGCTAAAACAAATGTCCTGTCCCCATGTACCAAATCAGTTGAATTTAACATTGATCAATGCAATAAACCATGAACAAGCCAAGTAAGATGACATCTTCAAGACAAATATTTAGACCTTACAAGTTCTCCTTTTTCTTCAAGTAACCGAAGAACAGACGAAACAAGAACAAGTTAACATTAACCAATGAACCATGAAAATGAGATCAAAGTCAGAATATTTTTGGAAAGGGTCTAGGCGTGACTTTTAAATATATACCTTGAAAACGTGAAAGAACTTGCAGCGGGTTTAATTTGTGATTTGCGAAATATATATTTTCCGTGATTTTGCAAATTTGCTTAATATACTGTGATAATTACGGGATCTCACAAACGCAGTTTGATAGTATCGTGAACGCATTTTTCATCATTTTCCGGGCCCTTTTTCCGGAATCAAAGCAAGTCTTCACAGCATTTCGATTATAGTTCTAGTATTCCAAACATGCAGTATTTTGCAACTTATCCAATCTCCTGGATGAAGAAAAGTAAAACACCGATTTATGAAGTCGGACAACAAGTTCTAGTGCGATACAGAACTCGAAATAACAATCGAGTTCCAAATAAGGCATGGGCTTTATTAGGTACTGTCATAAAAGCTGAGAAGAGAAACCATAAATATCAAGTCTCCTTTGTACCGCCTTATTCGAAGTGTAATAAGAAACAGTGGTTCTATGTATCTGATATTACTGGATCAAGTTTGTCTGGAGGCAAAAATAGTTCTAACCCAGAACAAAGACAGAAAAAACACTCAAATTATAAATCACCTTACTACATGATTTTAACCCCAAAAATAAAACTTACAATCTTATATCTGATTTTAGATTAACAGTTGCTTTTAATCCACCTGGTGATGGTAATTGTCAGTTTGCAGCCATTTCGCATCAGTTGCAAAGACTCGGTATTTCTCGATCGGCAGAAACATTACGACGCGAGGTCATTACTTATCTTGGGCAAACATCACGTTTAGGCAGCGCTGATAATAGAGTTCTTTGGTCAAATATGATAATAGAATCGAGGTCCGACTACTTACTGAGAATGGCAAGAGACACAGAGTTTGGTGATCAGATCACCTTACCGGCTATATCCGATATGTTTAATGTTCAAATTGTTATTGTTTCCACATTAAACCACGGGACTACTTTATTAAGGCCCGATGGAAGTAATATTATAACAAGACACCTTCCTATTATAACGATTGGACATTATCCCGAAGGACATGGTGAACATTATCTATCATTGACATACAATCACAATGCCGTACGCAGAATTGCAGAAGACAGTTCACAAATTCATTGGGCTACGACGACACAGACGACGAACCGAACACGACAACAGAAGCGATGAACACGACGACACAGGCTCTGGACACGACGACACAGACGATAAACACCACGACACAGACGATGGACACAAAGACACGGACGATAAATACGACGACACGGACGATGAACACAACATAACATGGTATGAAAATTACGATACATGCGATGAACACATCATAACAGTCGATGAACACGACATAACAGGTAATGAACACAACATAACAGGTGATGTACACGACATTACAGGTGATGAACACAACATAACAGGTGATGAACACGACATAACAGGTGATGAACACAACATAACAGGTGATGAACACGACATAACTGGTGATGAACACGACATAACAGGTGATGAACACGACATAACAGGTGATGAACACGACCTAACAGGTGATGAACACGACATAACAGGTGATGAACACAACATAACAGGTGATGAACACGACATGACAGATGATGAACACGACATAACAGGTTATGAACACGACATAACAGGTGATGAACACAACATAACAGGTGATGAACACAACATAACAGGTGATGAAGACGACATAACAGGTGATGTACACCACGACACAGGCGTTATATACAATGAAAACCATGACACAGAATCCCCCATAAGCCTCCATCATCAAGTGGAGGTAATGAGATAAAAAAAGCATTGTGTACCCCATAGTGACAACATTGAACATGGAGAGACTCTACCCAGAGAAATTCAATTTATAATTATCAATTTGTGTCTCCGTCAAAATCAAAAAGAAACCTGAATATATTAAATTGTATATTACACAGTTATGTTGATTTTTACAATAAGAGGAAGAAGTTATATTTTCATTTATTTGATGCAGAATGTCTTTCTGTCAAATAATCACTAGTTATTATATAAGGCAGTGTTTGCTTTTTTCAGGAATGAAATAGTTAGATAAGAAGTCTGAGTATTTGTACATCTAATTTAATTTTGATTTTCCTTTTTTTTTTCTATAATGAAGTACATTATTCTTTGACTGAAAATGTCTTAAACATTTAGTTAGATTTCGGTATAAGATTATAAGTAAAGAATTGTATCGAAGCCATTATTTTACGGTAGAAAGTCAAGTCATATATATGACCTGGTCATGTAAGCATTTGCCATTACTGCCTCCGTTGTTCATTTGTTCACAAATAGCACATCTCCTCCTCTAAAACATTTTTTTTCTATTTTGACCAAACTTTTATATAAGTCTACGATTGCTGCTCTTTCAAAATTGAGTCTGGTTAACTACCAAATGTATTTTGTTTCGATGGACTAAAATATCATTTTTCTTTTGCTTATACATGTGAGTTTTACCAACACTGAGCGACCGTCATTGTCGACGTATAAACATAAGTTCTTCGTATTTTTTCTGTTTTGAAAAAAAGCCTCTGAAAAGGGGGGTGTGTCTTCTTTCAAAATACGTTCGATAAAACAATACGACAATTTGAATCACTCTTTAATATAATCTCCTTTTAGATTCGTATCCAATAGCATCCAAGATGACCACCATTGCTAGAAATATTTTGCAAAAGATGATTAAAACTTTTGTACTAACCGTCAGTAGGGTGGGTGTGAATTTTTGTTGAAAGAAATGCATGTCCAAGAGGCCCGAGCACTGGAGCTCTAAAATTAGAAAACTTTAAACTATCATGTGTTTTCTTAAATCTTATTTATGTCAGGGAGCGATACAACCTTAAGATCACATGCTTCCTGAGGTTTAAAACGTTTAAGATCTATGTATATATTGTACAGAATTTCCTGTCGTTTATTAAATTTTGATTTCTTACGTTTTGTTTATTATCAATTCTCATAAAACACAAAAAATTATGTTGATCACCTTTCCTGTCATTGATACTATATTTTCGTGTTGTCAATTCAACAGTTTTGCTCATCAGGTTACTCGGATCATCGTTCGAACTCTTTAACTGGTTAACCGAAAGTAAAGTTGTTGTTCAATATCAAAAAAAAAAAAAAGTGGTATGATTGCCAATGATTTAACTCTTCACAAGGGGACCAAATGACACAGAAATTAACAACCATAGGTCACCGTACGGCCTTCGACAATAAGCAAAGCCCATACCGCATAGTCAACTATAAAAGGCCCCGAATGACAAATGTAAAACAATTCAAACGAGAAAACTAACGGCCTGATTTATGTACAAAAAATGAACGAAAAACAAATATGTTACACATAACACACGACACCACTGAATTCCTGACTTGGGACAGGTTCAATTCCTGTGTAAAGGACTCTATAAAAATGATTGGTATTATAGTCTGATGAACTTCACATCTAAATCTTAAATCTAGTTTATGCAAGTTTAACCGATTTCCATTAGGGCTGTGTTTTAATCAAACTAACAACTTTAAATTGTTTTCACAGTACCCTACAACATATACATATATCATGGTTGAAATAAAACCTTTAATTCTATTACTCGTCATTGGTAAAACACAATGAAGAGCATCCATTCATTTTTTTTTTTCAAATCGTCTTCAACACATTCTCAAACAAATATCTATTTCTTGTAGCAAACCAAACAAACATACAAACCAATCAGTGAACGAAATCTGCTTAGCACCACAAAATATTCTGCAATTGTGGAATTTTAAAATTTATATTATCATTGTGATTTCAAACGTGAACATTATGGTTTGAAGTCTATCTTTGAGGCTTATGGACCGTTTTTGCTGCTGGGAAGCATGACAGAAACTGAATGGGTTTCGATCTTATGTTTATATATAGAACCAGATAACTTTTCATAAATGGTAGTTTATACAAATTTATTCATAGTGGATTGAAAAACAAGTTTGCTACTTATATTAATTCCTTTCCACTTTGCGGGTGCGAGTGCTGCCTTGTAGCGACATTAGACTGCTCTTTTTCAAAATCATACATGTTGATTCACAAAAATTCACAATACATGATAGATCAAATTATGAGGATCAAAATCTTCTGCAGATACATGTAATCTTCATTTATTAAATATATAAATCAGATCGATAAGAAAAAACTGCCAAGAACAAAAGTCCATGCTTTTTACTATAATACCGGGATAAAAAGAAAAGAATTATTTTTTCAATAACAAAGAAAAGAGCTGTGTGGACTTTAACGGCGTTTTTTTGTGGACTTTAGCGGAACTTGTTCTTGTGGACTTTAACGGCGTTTTTTTGTGGACTTTAGCGGAGGTCATTTTGTGGACTTTAGCGGAAAGTTTGTGGACTTTAGCGGCGTTATGGACTTTAGCGGAAATTTGTTGTGGACTTTAGCGGTGTTGTGGACTTTAGAGGAATTGTGGACTTTAACGGTGCCACAGCCGCCATTCCTGATCTAGATTTTTTATGTGTCGTATTTTGTAAAAATGTGATGATTTGGGGGCCTATGATTTACTATTACGACGAGATTTATTTTACTAGTTAATGGCATCATGAAGGTTTTTTTCATGATGCTATCTCGTGGTTGTGTAACCCTCATCTTCTTTTATTCATAAATTGCATAAAAACAGACTTGGCAAGGAAAACTAATGCCATATTTTCCCAGTAACTCAATAACCTAATTAAATCATTGCTAGACTAAAAAATATATCAGAACGTATGAAATATAAGTTGTCCAAATTTGCAGATTTTCAATAAAGAAGATTTTACATTGTTCAATATGCCTTGTAAATTATATCAAATATCGCAATACGAGTAAATATAAGGTACACGGAGTTCTTCAATTGGAATCAAATCACAAAAGACCAGATCATCTTTTGATAAGAATGAATAGAAGTTATGATACTATCTACATTTAAAATGACACAGCACATGACCATTCTTAAACTTTAAATACTCTTTATTGTTCTGATTTTTCATATCTTTCCTATGTCCTACGTTTTTTGCTAAATAGTATACATGTCTCCATTTTATAATATCAGAATTGACGGATACATGGATTAATATCATGCAAATGATCAAACGACTTGATGTCGTTCGAGTCTAAAGCTAGAAGGTCGTAGTTAATTGTTTGAAGAACTCTTAATGAACTGAATATTAATTATGTTTCTCCGCTATATATTGGATTTATTTGATTTAACTGCTTGAAGTCATAGAAGTCTGTGGTAAGTTTGGTCATTTCTTGTCTTTTTCATAATAAAGCGTATAAATGTTTTATAAGAACGTGCGACATGTTTTCATGAGGGATGGTAAAAAAATATTGGAAGGCTAAATACATAAAATGTTTGTGGGTAGAAAAACTAAATGGGCCCCAATAGAACAGCCAATAACATCTTATGTCACTTTTTGTTATTGCTTGAAAGAGTTACAATCTTAGGGGTATTGCGTTACATTATCAATAAGTCAAAGTTACATCAATATCTTATCCAAATTCTAAAGCGCTGACCATGGCTCCTTGGTGGAAATGATTAAAAAACAATTATTTACTTATATAAATGAAGAAAACCTGTCTCACGTTGGAAGTATCATATATATTTAAAATGTTGCAATTTAGTTTATTAGACGAAGAAGGTATGATAAATATACATTATATGAACTATTTCTGAATGTCTGTAATGTTGGGCGTTAAGTAACATCGGTCATTCAAATCATTATTCTGTTGTGATCACATTAAGAAGGTGTGTTTAATATGTGATTGAAATAGAATAGTCAAATTTAAAAAAAAAAAAAAATATGAAAAAATATTGCATTTATAAATGTACAAAAGTGGTATTAAATTTCTTGAATTACCCTTATCAAATACACTAAAGAAGGAATAAAATTTGTTCGGGAAGAATAAATTACTTATTTAAGAAGGTGCTTTAGAGGCATCAAAACCACAAACGAACCTAAAGAGAACAGTTCACACCGTCTAAGGTCAACTATGTCTTAGGTGGTTACAATCTTAGTTTTAATACAAATACCATTTAAATCCTGGCAGTACCGAAGAAGCAATAGTTAATAAACTTCTGGGCCGATGATATCAAGGATATTTAACCTTGCTTTACATGTAGGTTTGGTTGTACTTATGTTTGTAGTACTATCAATCTGTGTCTATATATTGTTTTTTACCGCACCCAACTGTTTGAGTCTTGTAACCACTTGACTCCGTCCGTCCGTCAGACCTTTTTGCAGCCACTACCTGTTTGTAGATAGTCTGCAATTTTACAACACTCATTGTACATGAAAATTTGAAAGGAAATCCCAGTTATGCTTGAGTATACCTCATTCAATAGCATGCAGCGACGCAAGTCTAGACCCGGTATTGGTCTTGTTCTTATTAGCGATAGCATTTGATAAGTGAATCTCGCTTATAATCAATCTGAAATGTACATATATTGCTGCAGTTACGTCTTTGGAAAACTTCCTTATAATTTTCTTTAGAATTGTTAATTATAGTAATGCTCCTACCACAAGAAAACGCACACAACCTTAATCACGAGAAGAAAACATTACACGGAATATTTTATGAATTAATAAATATATACATGCATATTTAACAAGCAAATCAATAATTTGTTAGGATATGCTAACAATTTTTTCTGTGGTTTTATCTTTTTACTTATTATGTTTTGGGTTGCTTCGCCTCGAAGCTGTTGTAGATAACAAAACTAGACCTAAAATAAATTAAAAACAACACATAAAAGAATGAAAGAAAAAATGAATATTGAACAGAAAAATATATAACCTTGAGTGATAAACACTTTAATTATATAGATGATTTTATTTTTAATTGAATTAATGCTTTACGCAGAGAGAAGTCGAAGTATTCAGAAAAAAATGAAATTGTCGTTGTTTGGCCTTAGTCATTTTTATTCCTGTGAAGTTTTCGTTGTTTCTATATTTGACTTATATTGATTCACTTTTACAATTCTGCAACCTTCGTGTAACAAGCACAACAAGGTATAGTTGATTAAATATTTGCATAAGATTTTCCTGTCTTAACTGTAATTTATTAGTGTTCAGTTTTTATACCTTTGGAAAGCTATATATATATAGTTATTTAAAATTATAATTGATAAACACATTGCCACGATCTACTGAAAGTGCGTGAAATGGCACATTTTGGATATTTATTGTCAAATCTGTAAATTATCTGTCTAAAATTTGTAGAAAGTCTAAGTTTTCAGGTACTGAAATTCTTTTCAACGAGCATTCTCATTTTGTGGTAAAATTTTGGTTTAGTATAAACTTACTCTTCTGTAATTGATTACATGTATGCACAGCTGTTTCATTGATTTTCATTCAATGCTACAAATCTTCGACTTTATAATATAAATATCATATAGTATCATATAGTATGATATGTAGTTTATGCGTGTTTCTCGTTTCTCGTTTTTATGTATACTAGACCGTTGGTTTTACCGTTTGAATGGTTTTACACTAGTACTTTTGGGGCCCTTTATAGCTTGTTGTTCGGTGTGAGCCAAGGCTCCGTGTTGAAGGCCGTACATTGACCTATAATGGTTTACTTTTATAAATTGTTATTTGGATGGAGAGTTGTCTCATTGGCACTCACACCACATCTTCCTATATCTATATCAGACTAAGTAAAGGAAACGGGTGATCTATACTTTCAAACTTTCATAGCAAACCTTTAGTTTATCATTTTTTTTTTAATTTGGTTGTTCTATTTGTAACGGTCTAATAAATCTCAAAGCCAAGTGGATATTTGTAAACTGCAGAATTGATAATGAATTTTAATACATTGTAATGAAAATGCATGAAATATTTGCTACTGGACGTTAATCAACAATCAAATAAAATAAATTTAAAATGTCATGGCCAAACGGATGGATGAAATATTTGCTACTGGACGTTAATCAACAATCAAATAAAATAAATTTAAAATGTCATGGCCAAACGGATGGATATTGGAAAGTAGTTTAATTTTATACTAATACATCGTCCTGTAAGCGATTAAAATTTTGCAACTGGACATTAAGCAAACAAAAATCAAAATCCATCTACTAATACTAAAAACAACTTTCGCTAAAATTGAGAAAATACAGATATGTGTTTTTTTATCATGTATTCCTGACAGTCTCATGCATAATTTGCATTGACTAGTAATAATTTGAAAACTCTAATTATATCTTTGAAATAATAAAAGAAAAATGATAGTCATTATCGCGGCATTATAGTGAAAATAAATGTTAGCGCACTAAACAATTTTGCTTTTATGAGATATCAATTAACCAAGCGAATTGAACGTTTGTCATTTAAAATAATTCATATCAATTGAGGTTTGCCACCTACCGTTTCAATTTGAAGAGTAAATTAAAGACACTGTGTAAATACATTTAGGTAATTAAATGCACTTGCTGTAAACGTTTAGGCAAACATTAAATATATAGAACTTAGGATGAACAAATACCATTAATGAAATAATTAAAATTATATTTCAAGTAAAATACAATTTCCTTCCATTTATCAGGTAAGAATATTCATAAAATTTATAATATACCTTCAGAATAAATTCTCGAATGGTTTTAAACATTTCCGCATCTACTGAATGACCCTTTTTCAGATTGTCCTTTTGAATTGTGTCGCTTGACGAAGTAAGGGCCGGTTATTAGGTTATTGTCAATTTTCAAGATTCTGATGAATTTTGTAGATGAGTTGTTTTTCATTTTTTTAAAACAGTTTGTAAATTTCTGTATTTTACTTCACCCTGGTAAAACTATAGGCGATCGATTTGAAACAGATATAAAATAAGAAAATGTGATATAATTGGCAATGCCAACGGAAACCAAACGACATAGAAACTAGCAACCATAGGTCACCGTATGGCTCCCAACAACAAGCAAAACTCACACCACACAGCACGCCACCAAAGGTCCTGAATTGACGAATGATTAACAATTCAAACACGAAAACTAACGGCCTGGCTTATTTAATAAAACCTCAAACGAAAAAAACAAACATAATATACAGCAACAAAAGTACACTTTTTTTTTTTACATTTGAATAATATATATATAAAGGATACCGGGAATCACCAAAAAAATATTGGACAGTAAAACAGACGACACCAACCAACAATACCCAACTCCTCCGACAAGGAACAGACTCCAAAGAGAAAACAATGACAACGAAAAAAACATGGTCCAGATAACTTGACTACGAACAAGCTTAAAGTGTGATGGGGGTAAAACCAATTTTCATGCACCAAAACCTTCCTAACTTAGTCTTTTTAACCATGCATATGTCCATATAGCCAATATAACACACAATATAGAACCTGCACATAACAGCTACCAACATGATGACCACTAACTTGAACAGGAAATAGAAAACTGTATATAATCAGGAAAGCAGGGTCAAAATGTACTATCTAGACTTAAAGTGGTTTTGGCATGTAAATAACGTAGAGTCAGGCTCACTTTTGTATATTTTTTTTTTATTGAAATTGAAATAAGCACATATATATATGTTTTGCGCATTATCAAACAAAAGGTATCACCAATCGTAGTTTACCGAACTTTTACACATTCTTATCTTTTATTTACGAGTATGACCTCGACATTCTCATATATACCAACTATCTATATACATGTACGGTGTTACGTATCCAGTTCATTTAGCTTATTATATATATAGATAATTACCCCTTGAAATTAATTCTTTACAGTAAGGTTGAATGGTTGTCATTATACACCACACGCCTTTCATAAAGTTCTATAAATGTTTATTTCTAAACTGGCAATTAAACTTTTTAAATGTTATATCATATTTTGTAAAATTGTCAGCATTTGAAAAGTTCTTTTCTTACAAACATCTAAAGGGAATATGGCGGACTTTGTGTTAAAGCTGTACCAGTTCCGTGATTGTGACAGGTTTGTTTCTTAAACTTTACCATTATTTTATAATTTTTCAAATATTTTCGTAAGATTTTGACATTATAGTAAAAAAGAACCGTAACTGAATTATAAGTTGATTCAAATATGGTTTACCCTCCTGAGTGTAGGTAGCTAGGGTAAAAGCATTTTTGAGAAGGCTTTGCTAGTAGTCGACTTCGACTACTTTGGGATCTCACCGTCTTGAGTACATTCCATCTTCCTTTCATCATCCTTTTATTCGTCTTTTTTGTGCTGACAAATATAAAAGCAATCAAAATGTTTTCGATTTGTGTTATAAGTTTTAAAGATTTAATATTCTCATCACTCTCAACAATTTATTGTGTATTTGATAACATAAGAAATACACACATATAATATATAATGAAAAATGAAAATAGATTAATTAAGAGTCATGTTACAATGTATCTTTTTCAATGAAGTAGAAGTCTACTTCTTCCGTCATGTTGTAGCCATGATTACCAGTACTGATAAATACATATACTTGAAAAAGGAATAGTATAAAGTCCAACCTTTAATTTTCGTGACATATAAGATACATTGTTCCTGAACAATGATATGATGAGATATTACCTTCATCTCAGAGATTGTGATCACCTTCGTGTTTCTTTAATTCACAGACCAAACTCCATGGTACAAAGACATAAAAATGATTATAAACATGCATTTAGTATATAATCATTATTTATCGTGTACAACCGCGTAATTATTTTTTTACTTTTTGTGTATTCAGTTTAAAGAGTTCTCAAAGAATTAAGATAGTGATATGCAATATACTGGACGAATGACCCCACAAACGAATGAATGCCTATATGGTAATTCCTTCCTTTTAAAAGGCTTGATTTCCAATGACGAATATAGAAGTAAGAATAATAATCTGAAGTATCCAATGGTCACAAGTAATTATAGCTAGTTTCTAACACGAAACCGTATATTTTGTTAAAACATTCGCGCAATGAGTTGGTCTCATTATCGTTTTTTTCTTCTTCAGAAATACTAATTGTGTGTACTCATTTCATTCAAGAATTATACTTTTACAAAACTTGTCAGCTGGGGATCTTTAAAAAAAGTCTTTATATAAAGTGGCATTAATAAGTACTCTTATAGTTTGGTTAGTCTCGATGTATGCTCGTTCCACAAATTTTCAGAATTTTGTCTAATCGATTTTTATTAACTGAATGATGTTGTTTTCTTTATTTTAGGATTTTAGTAGTGCCAAAGATGTTGCGGGTGTGCAACTCGACACACGAACCTCTACATACCCCACGAACGCCTAAATCTCCAAATGCAGAAGTCATACGTAAACAGATAGTAGGCATGATTCACGAAGAACCAGGCAAGGAAAATGATAAACCTTTGAAAACCCAAAATCCATTGATATACCAAATAAAACGGAAGGGTAGCACGGGAACTATGTTGAAACCTAGTGATAAAAATGAACGGCAATTAGAGAGAATTAAACGATCTCATCTCAAGTTTATAAGAGAAGCAAATAGCAGTAGGAGTAAGGAATTTCCATCAATTGAAAACTATGTCTTGCATGGAGAATCAAAAGATCCTAGCTACTTTGCAGACATTGATGACCCTGCTAAGCGTCACTGGAGTCTTCCCGGAGACCTTAAACAAGAAATAAAAGTTAAAAACGTGAGATTTCATATACAAGAGGAACCAAAAAAGAGTAAAATGCAAGAGGACTATGAACCTAAGGAAAGAGAACATGCTCAAATTAGTTGTGAAGTGCGTGGTAGTGCTATTCAATCAAACGAAAAGCCTGGAAGAATGAGCAAACCGAGTCTGAGGCATCGGCGAACCGAGGCAGCAAAACGACAAGCAACAATTCATACATCCCTTCAGTTGTTTAAAAGACGATTGAAATTAAATCATGAAACAACATATATAACACCATCTGTAAACACAAACCATGATAATGATTATATCATAAGACGAGTCCCCATTAAAAATAGTCTGAACGCAAATATTGCGGTACCACGTGCTGCCTCGGCACCCAAACCAGTCATTGAACCGAGATTAACCGTTAATACTACTCAAAGACCTAAAAGTTCATTTACACCTTGTTTAAACGCACAAAAGACATTTTTGAAAGCTAGACCACAAAGTAGTCCAGATCGCTATCCAAATGAAGGTCATCTTTTGCGACCTCGGTTGCATGAAAATTTACATAATAATGAGATGAACTTCTATCAGGAGGAAGAAGAACAGGAACCGGAAACTGTAGCAAATGTTGTAAATACTTATTTCGTAGAACAAGGCAAACCTAAACCTAAGGAATATTACCAGTCTTCTCTTAGTGCGCATAATCTCGATGTTCATAATTCCCTGACATCATGCCCTGACGCAAGAATGAAACATGTGAACAGTAACCATCATTTTGATAATCGATTCATGAGATGGCTTGAAGAATCGTCAGCAAATTCTGAAGAGGCTCGCCGAGCAGCAATGCGGTCACATCCGGAACCAATACATTCACCGGAAGCACCAAAATCTCCATTACTTCCCCAGATCATGATGATACCGAACTATAGTTGAAAAATGATATTGATACTTATTGACCGGATTAGGGAGTAAATTGCAATACTAAAGAAATTGACCATTCCGCTCTTATTACAGTTAAGTTGTCTCACATCGTACAGTCTGAGTACTTTACATACATGTAGTACATGTAGTAATAGAATTATTTGGTTCTCATTAGTACTAAGAAAAGAAATCTAATTAGACATGTTAGAAGAAATATTTGTTAAAAGCACCAATTTAGATTTATAGTATGGGTCTATATGAGGGTTTATTTCAAATACTAAAGAAACAAATAGTTTCAAAATTTTCAACGCAAAAGGAATTGTCGCTTTTAAATCGTGGGGATATTTAGTTTATTAGGCTTAAGTAACTATGTTACATTAATATTATTAATTTTTGAGGTAAAATTATCGAAATATTCTTTATTAAGCTGAGGACAACCCATGCTTTGCAAATTTTAGGGGTAGGGCACACGCCCGCCACGCCCCCGCATGAATCCGCCACTGATGCAAAAAAAAGTCCTAATTAGTACATGAACATTAATATACAATGAGAAATATAGATAGTTTTTTCCATGGATAGCATTGTACACTCGGGAGATTGAGTTTTCCTCTTTTTCTTAAATGAAAAAAATGGAAAGTTCATTAGTAAGGGTTGCTTTATTCAAAAGACAAAAACTTAGTTTGCGATTTTTCTAATTCCTTCTACTAGTATTTCTATATTAATGTTGAATTATGTATAAAATGTAATTAATAATAGTGTTTTATTGCATTTTGACTAATTTCATGTATGTTGTGTACGTTTAACTATATGTTTTAAAATACATTCGTTGTTTTTGTTTTAAATGATTCGGAAACCAGAACGGATTTTCTGTCTGTCACTATTATTGCACGAATCTTTTATCTATACCCAAGTCAACCCTTAGAGGTAGTAAATGATTAGACATCTATCTTCAATATAGTTTTCAGTAATATTTATTTGCAGTTATTTTTTTTACCTTCTTACCGATTTGATGAGTCCAACCTCTTTTAATAACATTAACGGTCCCAAATTCTTTTCAGATGCGCATTTACGGTCCCAAATGTCTACAAGGTGCTCGATGCCAAAATATTTGAAATTTCAAAATCTAAAACAGTGGTAGTCTTCGTTTGATATCTGTCATAATTGTTCCCCCCACCCACCACACACCTTTTTTTCAATTTTACCTTAAATCAGACCATTGGTTCTCTCTTAATTAAGCTTGAAATTGTTCCTATTGTGTAAACGATTTTCGATGCTCAAACTAAAGAGCATTGACCCTCTTTAATGGTAAAACTAAGAACATTATTGATTTTCAATAATGAAAATAGAGAGCATTGACGAGAAACACACCAAATCACAACAGTATACAAAACTAGTGTGTCTTTTTTATGTTGTAATGTTACACTACTGTTTCAGGTTAGGGTGAAGGTTGGCGCATGTTTAAACATTTGTATGCACCTGTCCTAACTCAGGAGCCTGTTGTTCAGTGGTTGTCATTTGTTGGGATGACTGTTGGTTCATAAGTGTTTATAAGACACACGTATAAATGCGTTTCCAATCGTTTTATATTTACATAGGATTAGACCGTTGGTTTTCCTGCTTGAATTGTTTGTTTTTGGCTGTAAAAGTTTTGTGAAGGCATGAAAGTTAAACTCGGACATTTCCGCAAGATAAATGCAAATCTATTGTTTTAAATCAAATATGCAGCAAAATTTATTTTTAATTTAAATTTTGAGCTTACATTTAGTACAAAATGATCGTGCTTACAATTTAATGAATTGTCTATCAAAATTTTATTGTTTGAACTAAATGTCTCAAGTTTCCAAATTAAATTTCCGATCGGACATTTCCGTACATCATATTCTTTTCAAAATATTTATGCAAATTTTAAACGGAGACAGCCATGTAAACCATTACTGAAATATATCACATCATAGAACGTTCATGCAAAATTTCCAAGACTTGCGTGAACATTTCGCGAATTGGTCGAGTTTTATGTTTCGAGTTTGTTACATGGGACAACGCTAAGTAAACGTTTTTTTCTGATAATCTGTGTCTTCCGAAGCCTATGAATATTATATTTTTATTCTTTCTCTATCATAATGTGACAATTTAAGAAGCAATCTTTATTTTCACGTATAATTTGAAATATTTATTTCAGAATTTCTAAGAAAATTTCCCGTCAAATATTTACAACTATTTTCGTCATTTAACGTTGGGTCATTTTGGGGCCCTTTATAGCTTGCTGTTCGGTGTTAGCCAAGGCTCCGTGTTGAAGGCCGTACTTTGACCTATAATTGTTTACTTTTTACACATTGTGACTGGGATGGAGAGTTGTCTCATTGGCACTCATACCACATCTTCTTATTTATAGCGAAAATATTCTGGCAACTTAAACTATAAATCAGTTGAGTCAAGATAGGATGTGAATAAATTTAACAGGGACGGTATCAAACAACTACAATCAAGACTTAATTCAATAAATTACAGAAAACAACCCATAAAAACAACCACTGACTTGTGACATGCGCATAAAAAACGTTGTAGGGTTAGATTACTTATAAATGTCTCTACCCTTTCTCTTAAGTAAGTTTCGATCAGTAGAATAAGTAATGGTATATAAAGGAACGTACAAAAGTTTTTTTTTTCTATAATACCGGTATATCGGAGAGCTAAAACAGAAGTACAGGCATATCAATAATAGAAAAAATTAAAAATACGTACCAAAAGAATGCTCACCGGTCCTGAAAGCAGGCTCAATGAACTCAAGAATTTTTCATGTAATTAGCAGCATAACGACTGCCATTGGTGGGACAGGAGCTGCTTATTCCTATGGAACAACTATTTTCATCACGAATAACTCGTTCAGTTTGACTTGCTCTATGTTTTCCTTTAGGTACGATGTTGTCTGTCATATTTATGAGGGTCTGGATGGTGGTCCTTCATTTCTGTAGTCTTTGATTTTTTAGGTCATTTTTCACTATTCTTTAATTTTTTACCCATTATTCTCTATTCCTTATATTTTAGCAATCCATTGTTCTCTATTTTTTTTTTTTCTTGCCCATTTTTCTGCAGTATTGGCCCATCGTGCTCTATTCTTTTTTTCTTGCTTGCCCATTTTTCAGCAGTATTGGCCCATTGTGCTCTATTCTTTTTTTTTCTTGCCCATTTTTCTGCAGTATCGGCCCATTGTGCTCTATTCTGTAAACCTCATCCAGACCTTCATTTTTGATTTCCATCACTTAAATCCGAACCTCACAGGCTTTTGTATCTTTCATTTATTTTTCGCAACAATTAATGGAAGGATCCTCCCGACTAAAATTCAGATCTATCGTGACTCGCTTTCTCTTACGAACATGACGAAATCTGAGATCTATATTTTAATTAGATTGTGGAAGGATTCAAGGAACCCTAAACAACATATATTTTTAATTATATTTATCTATTCTATAGTATACACGAATTGCAGGAACCTCTCTACAGAAGGAGTCATTGACAGTGTAACATGTATGCATCTAGGGGTACAATCAATTAAAATTTGTGAAAAATCTATAAAGGTAAAACCATACACATGCAGAGCGTTGTAAATATACTTTTCCGCTTTAAATTGTGATTCCTCGAAAAAGAAGTCAACAAAAATAAAACTGATATCGTATTTTGCTATTAACATTTTGCATTTTAATGATATCATCGGAAGCTTTCATTTGAACACCGAATTCATTTTTGCAGTAGAAATCATTTAGGAAATTCAATGTATTCAGAAGGAAAGACAATTGCTGCACCATCAGTGACACTCTGTTACTTCTGTTGAAATCCGTCACTTAAACATATACGTTGGTAAAGCGCCATATAAAAGCGAATTTTGTAAATGTTTTCTTTTACCCAAAGACATAGCAAAATTTATTAATCATCGGTACATGTAGACCTCCTTCTTACCATAAAATACATGATCAAATGTAAAAGTTTGAAACGAAGACAATTTTCTAGACAAGACCTTTACCATTAAAAACAAAATATGACGTTGAAAAATATAAAAGGACAGAAACAGCAGAAAAAAAAACTAAAGCAAGAACAACACAAAATCCTTAAACCTAGAGGTGAGATAAGGTGTTCTTAAGGTAGATTGGGGTCTAAATTTAAATCCATATTTTTTTCTAATAATTTGCCAAAATGTAGTTTATATCACGCTTTTTTCAAAAATATAATAAAAAGTATGGGTCACCGGCAGGGCCGTATATATCCTCTGTTAAAAGTGAGGTCAAATTAATTGCCGAGCGGAGCGATGTGAAAAAATTTCCGGCGAGGGGTCTGGGGGACTTTAGCGCCCCCCGCGAAGCTCTGAAAAAAAATGACGCAAAATCGTGCATTCTGAACGTTTCCCGGACCCTTTTTAATCTGAAACGCAAGTTTTGTTTTGATTATTTTTTGACAATATTCTGGTCTCAAAGCAAAATATATAAATTCAGTGTAAGACTTTTAGTTTAAGGGACAACATCAAAAGACCGATATGTAGGATAAAGCAAAAATCGTAATTCACATAGTTAAGTGTGTGGCTGCTGTTTTTTGTTATTGAGTTTCTGCTTGTAGGAAAAATGTATTATACCTGCCAATTATGTTTTTTTTTTCAAATTAAGTTAAGAAGGGGCTGACTATCATTGATATAACTATATATATATATGTGTGAATTCAGTTTTTATAATACATTTCAATTACAAATTGATGTAATTCCTAACTTACTGGGAAAGAAAGGGTACATTCAGGGTAGGCTCAGGAAAACTGTTCTTAAGACCTCATTGCTACATGTTTGTGCTGTTTTAATATGTATACCGGGTGATTAATGTCGGATCTGCCTGTTCTGGTCTTGTATTGTGTTTATACTTTGGTGTACTTTTTTTGTTACTTTGAAATTTATTCACAGCTACTTTAAGTACCGTCTTGACATTGTTGTAAGGTATGAATGATTCGTTCATCGTTGAAGACCCTCCAGCGACTGTCAAGATGAAGAACAGGAATAAAAGCCCTGTTCATTGATAATGTATATTTTTTTTCCATATATCCCTTTATTTTCTATTAAAGGGCCTGAACACGGCTTAATGCAAGTTTACGCCCTTCAATGTAAAAGGTCATATGGCAATACATTATTTTTCTTTTTAAATCCTTTGATCCGAGAGATTGATTGTCTCACTTTAATTTAAACCATGTCATCTTTTTAGTCTAACAGAAAAGAGAGCCAGTTATGTATTCTTTAATATAAAGTATAATTTTCCATGAAAAAATGACCAATTTTTCTATGTCCGGTAGCTTCGTATCTTCTCAAAACATTTTCTCGAACAATATCTGGACGTCTTTGGACATGTAACATTGCTAAACCACACAACCGTTCACCCGTCATTTCCGACCACTTCGACTATGCTATTTCAATATTTTTTAATTTTTTATTATCAATGTTTCATAGATTAACCGATACATATTTTTACAATTTAAAGTAGTTTTTAAAATTAGACGAAAGGTCCTTAAATATAATAAAAACCAAGTTTAAAACAAAATTACTAATTTACAAATGAAATTCAACGCTAAGACAATAGTCATGAAGAAGAGCAATCAATGAACAAAAGACAAACCCGTGAACAGATAAGACACATAGCAACAAATTATAAATAATCAACACTGAAAACTAAAAACAAATGAGAAACATGGGTCCCGAAAAAAACAGGGGCGACGTCAGAGGGTGAACAGAACTTGCTTCTTGCAAGACACTCGCCGTGAAAACAATTTGTTATGAAGACAAGCTTTTGTTTCAACTGATTAATCTTTTTTTTAAATTTCCAACATGAGGCATTTGCCTCATTTGCCTCAATGTAGTTACGGCCCTGACCGGGCTTCTTTTTAAGAAGCATGTTGTGCAATTTTGTCAGATTTTGTATAGATTATGCATGGAAACTCCTATTTTGTGTGATAAAAAGAATACTAAACCATAGAAATTAAAGATGAAATATGAGATTATAGCTCTTATAGTGTTTTTTTTCAGAAAATGAAAAGAAAAGATGGGGTCATCGGACTCGTTTTCTTGCTACAAAAGAAAATAGCTAAATTCATAACACATTCCTTTATAAAAGTAACTTTATCAGAGTTGTCTCCCCTAAATGGCAAAGTTGAACAATAGTGAATCAAATAAAAAATATTCTACATTTGCAAGAAACAGTCGTAAAAATATTATAAAACACATAATTTTCTTCATTTAGATGAAAAGTCTTACAAATTAATTACATTCTTCTCCTGAAATTTGCCCATTTTATTAAATATCTATACATATTATTTCCTGCAATTTTACAATCCAAGATGGCGGAAGACACCTGATCTAGATCTACCTTAAAGGTAAACAGTTCTTGTTTTACTGGTGGCACCCGTCGTGTGAGTCTTTGTAAGTAAGGTATTTAGTCATGTCATGATCGAGGAAAAGAGGATGGAATAAAGACATAGATACTCCTTAACGCTTAATAAATTTTGAAAGTGTTTGTAAAACTTTCGAAAGGATGACTTAAACTTTCCATTTGAAACTTTGGGTTCCACTCTTCTGGAACATTTACTCAACGTTGTGAAGTGAAAGAACTATTGTTTACCTTCGATGATTCTACAGAAGAAAAAATGCATGTGGTATGATTGCCAATGAGACAAATATCCACCAGAGACCTAACAGTTTACGCATAAGTTAGCAACTATGGATCACCGTATGACCTTCAATCATAAGCAAAATTCATACCAATTTACTAATGAAAATTTGTCTGAACTTAAATATTTAGGGAACTATATTATTACATGTCTAGATGTTAACGAAATGTAAATTAACGTATGTAATAACAATGATAATTGTAATGATTTTATGTTTCTGGTCCTGCCTGGAATTAAATGTATGTGATTTTTATAGAATGGAGATAATAACATCTGTCTGAATTTTTAATGTTTCATTTCAATATATAGAAATTTTTTTCTGTTACAAATCATGATGTATTGTTTAATGTGTACATGACATGCTGTCCATCAAGGGCCCTTGATTGGAATAATGAATATTCTTAAGGTGAAATTCTACCATTATTAGATGTTTGCATCTATAGGCCACCGTATAGCCTTCAACAATGTGCAAAATCAATACTATTATTAGATGGTTGTCATGTCTTTAACTTTACGGTTTTGCTTGGTGTTTTAAGTTGCTAAAAGCCTAGGATGCAACAAAGAAAATGTTTAGATTATTGTATATACTGTAAAGAAAGACAACTGGAACTAGCTTTTGGAAATGTTATCGATTATCAAGTATTACATTACTTTGTATTTAGAAATCAAAAATTCAAACCTTACTGTTAATTTTTAAAGAGCTTACATGGTTGAGTGCATGCGGTATGTGGACTTGAATATCAGTACAGAAATAGTGTGTGATATGCTTTTGAAATTTTTCAACATGGAATAAATTAATAATAATGGTACTTCCTTCGCGATTACTGACAATAGATGATATGTTAATATAGAATATAATGAAGTGTCCACGATTGAAAACAATTGCCATAGTGGTATTCTGTGCATACTTGCTGTCGATAATGATTGCATTTTATTTACTGCATAATTTGCATACTACACAAGATAGCAATTTTAAGATACGACCTGAACAAGTGATTCGACACATGAAAAGTCATAGAAGACCAGAACAACTTCGAATAGGTCATCCTTTATTCGACAATTGTATGCAAAATCAAGATTACGAAGAACTTCTGTTGCGACCATACCATACGCTTGAAATGTATATGTTTACTCGGCTTTCTTCGATAACCGCACTGGAATACCACATGTACGAATGATATCAATGATAAATAGTCGAGATTTCAAACAGAACCTCAACCTTTCGTGTAATTTTGCTTATGGTGCAAATAAAGACAAGTACTTTTCTGAACCGGTGATATTCTACGAAATGTGTGAAAATCACCATTTTACCCATGGTGGATGGATATTATCATGCAAAATACCAATGAATGAATTGAAGATTATTCCTTGTAAAATTTTCATAAAATATAATGACATGTCACATGGAAATCATCTATCCACTATGATTCCATTGTTAAAGACAAGTTCGTATAGAAGAGAAAAAGAAAAAGAAGATATTGGAAAGTTTGGAGTTTGTATTCCTCCGCTCTATGGCGATCTAAAACCATCTCAGTTTCTTAAATTCATATCTCTAACAAATGCACTCGGCATAGATCATTTGATATTTTATGTGTATAATATTTCTTCGAATTTAAATTCCATTTTAGAATATCTAGAGGACCGTAGTACTATTACCATAATCCCGTGGGTACTTCCGGTTGAAAGCAATCACGTTTGGTATTATGGCCAATCCGTTGCCATCAACGATTGCTTATATCGAGGAATGTTTTACTTCAAATATCTAGCTTTTACGGACTTAGACGAATATATAGTTTCTCACAATTCAGAATATTCTTTACGTAATTTGATAGAACAGAAAAGATCTTCGGATAGACGAATCGCAGCATTCAGATTCCGTAGTGCAATCTTTATCAGAAATCCAGAGGCAAAAGGCAACGTTACTTTTGATGTTCTCGAACATAATTATAGAACAGAAGGAACCAGTAAAATTCGTAGTAAATTGATAGTTCAACCTTATAAGATATTTGAAGTAGGGATCCATCATGTCAGCAGGGCATGGCCAGATAGTGAGAATTATACTTCATATGAGATAGACCCCGATGATGCCATTGTGCACCATTACAGAACTTGTACATCAACCCTTGATCTCGCATGCACTTCATATATAACAGACTCTACCATAAGAGACTGGCATAGCTTCAATTTCATTACAAGGTACAACTCCCGTATGAAAGAACTTAAATCTGTTTTTAATATTACAGATGATACCTAACTGTACTCTGTAGTAGTTTCTTATATTGTATAGATATTGATATATTGTGCACTTTTTATCAATATCTGTCATACAATAAACATTACCGTAACGCGTGTTCATGGAATATTCTTCAGTCTGGTCATATTCAGATTCCTGCTAAAGCAACTATTTACTGTTTTTCGTCAAGAAGAATGAATTAAGCACTGATATAATATATGTGTACATACGATAAAAAAAGGTATAAAATACAAGGAAATGTTCTGGAAAGGTGATTTCACTGTTGTTCTTCATGCTCAAATTTTCTTGATGTATATGTATACGAGTGTGTGTGTGTGGTGTGTGAACGTAATTGCAAATACGTTTTTTCAGGACAAAACAAGTACTAAAGTTATTCGTCTACGCACCGGTTTATACATCCAAATTATATTATAACAACAGACCAAAGGACGAAACTTGGCCTAGTTTGAATCAAGAATGTCCTTGCATACAACTTTGACAATGGCATTATGAAATTCATCCTAAATTATGAGTTTTCAACAATAAAAGTGACATTGTTTAGGAATTCTATTATATTGTCATAATTTAGAATGATAAAGATTGCGAACATTTCATTGAAAAATATATATGTTGCTTTTGATATTTTAATTTACATTGTAAGGAGAGACAGATGATACAAGTTAATATAACTTCTCGGCTGATGGAAAGCAAATTGTCAAAATCAATTTAATTAAATTCAATCGACAGCCAATTATGGCTTTAATGTCACAGACATATAGAAAGAGGTCTGATCATAATAATATAAATTGCGATATTTTCATAAAGTTTGAAACGCGGTGATGATTAAACAAATTGTATAGTAATGGCATTGCCACAGTTCTGTGAAACTTATAATTTTATATTTCATAAAAGCGCTTTTGAAATTGTCTGAACTGTAAACTTCAGTTTGGAAATATAAATGCTTTTACAATTTGTTTTGTAACATATGAGATGCAATCGAGTGTATATGATCGCGGCATTAATCTATATATTAGACTTGTGTGTATCAGTCTAAAATAACACCGAAGCCATTGCGCGTCACAACCTCAATCATAGAAAGAACCAATAGTCACTCGTGAGTAATGAAACTAGTCATAGAAAAACAGAAGGCACGTTTCTTTCATCTGGTTCAGCTGGTTTTCGAACAAGTCGTTCATCTCAGCACACCAATAACAAATAGCTATTTGGACAACGCTTTCGGTCAAGTTCCGAATCAGTTACAGAAAACTATAACTTTTCACTTCTAGGCAGGAAAATTTAAAAATCATGTCCATCCCTGTTTATTACGTACTCCTGGCAAATAATGGAAGCTTGCAGTGAGCTTTAAGCCTTAACGAAGTCGTTCAAAGTGGCATTGTTGACATCTTCGCTAGCCAATGATTGCGATCCAGTCCCCTCCTCTAGGACTGGATCGTAATCCTTGGCTAGCGAAGATGCATTTTTGAAAGCTGAATAGAACAAACGCGACCCTGAAAGTCACCACAAAACGGCAAATAAATTAACTTGCCAATAAAGTATAAAGGATTTCATCTATTAAGCGGAGTTTAAAACTGAGGCAGAAAATTACTAACTTTTCTCCAGAATCTTGTCTTTAAAAAATGAAGAAGAGGACCGGATGGGAGTTGTATTGTTTGTGTCGTTCTTTATCCCTGCACAGATTAGGAACTGTTAAAATTATTTATTTTGCATTACCGAATGGAATGTACGTTACTATATTGATATATAAAAAAACTACATCCATCTATTACAATTATAAAAACAGTGTTCCCGAGTGCAAAGTGAGCCAAAAAGCTTTGTTTTGTTATCTGGATCTTCAACGCATTTTTCACAATCAGAACAGACTATATGTATTCCGTTTAGCCGAGGAAGTTAATTCGTTTTAATTTATTTTTCAAAGTTGGAAAAAAGTCCATTGAAAAAGCTTATAATGCCCTGCCGTCAAAATATGCCTGTGTGTGTTGTATGAATACATCGAATGGATACGTTAAATCTGATCGATGCCTCGTGTACGGAGTGTGCCGGGCTCTTTGAACGCCAAAAACCCTAGAAAAACTCTTTGACGAGTCTGTCATGAGATGCCCTGTTGCATCGTTCGTTGAGTATTAAAATACATATTGCTCATGTGAAACAGTTTACATCCGGAGACTTCATTCTAGATTTTGCACGAGTCTAACTAATCGTAATAATTTGGTTTCAGCCCAAGATATCATCAAACTTTTTCCTCATATAATTGGCACTAAAATAGAATTGGGCACTTGTAAGAAAAGGGATTAACGGTTACATGATTTTGGTTGTAAATCGATTAGACTCCGACTATTACATCATAACCAACAACAGATAATTCGATAATACAGCTTGTTTTAATATGATTTAAGTCCACTTAAGCAGGTCCAGGTATATACAGTATATGTTGGTGTAAGTAAATAAATATATTGAGTACAGTGGAATTTACTTATTTAAACTTTAATATTTAATTCAATATTTCAATATAACAAACATTAATTTAGAGTATGCCAGTTAAAATCATCATACTTGAATGTCAATGAAGTTATTTTAAGTTGAAATTGAAATTTAAGAAGTGTGCATTATATTGAAGTATTTATTCATTGTTGACTTAAATGGAACCAAAAGAATTTTATCAGCAGCAAATTTGTTTTTGTTTAAACGCCTAAAAGTTATTCTACTTTCCTACTAAGAAAAAAACCATGATTGAACATTTTGAATGTAAGTATATTTTATATGATTAAATTGATTGATTGATGATTGCTTGCTTTACTCCGCATCAGCGCAAATAGGCTACATCACAGCGATGGTAAAATTGATGATTGTTTGTGTTTTATGCGCCAATAGCACATAAAGCCTCCATTAATTGGTGATGAACATGAAATATATGATCTAAATGAACGTGCATTTTGTGGCTTGCTGTGCGGTGTGGGTTTTGTTCTTGATTGAACGCCGTACGATGACCTATATACAATGTATATATAAAGTGGCTTGCATCTATGTCATTTGGTATTTGGGGGATAATTGTCTCATTGGCAATCGTACCACATCTCCCCATTTTATTTGAAATGGAAAGAGAGAGGATTGTACGCCAAAAGCGGAACTAGTTTCGACTGCCTCAAAATATATATGGAAGGTTTTGTTGGGTTGAAAATTTGACCTCAGCATTAAACCCTATATATATGAGATGATATGGTCTTTCTAGTGCTATGATCGTGGTACTATCCCAAGTTGGACTGCGTTTTTGATACTTCCCGCACAACAACGAACGTCCCTTGTAAGGATGTACATTTGTACGTGTTTGTATACTAACTAATCACATGATGTCACAACTTACAATAAACTAACGATCAATTCGAAAGTACTTTTAGTACGTATTCCTTGGTTTCATTTTTTCGTTAAAATATTTAATATATATTTATTGGAATACGAAAGCATATGTTAGAGTGACATTTCTTATCTCAGTGGAATTTTGTATTGAGCGTTACAGTTTTATTTGATGATGGTCTGTACGAATATTGTTTATTATTATTATTATCATTTTGTACTTGTGTGTTTTGTTATTTACTACAATGTATACATAACTTTATTTTAAAGTTAAGTGTTTTTCTTACGCTGATTTTATTGTATGTTCTCATAGATATTCATTTTGTTAGTCCCTTCATTGAGATTAAATGGAGAAATGGCTACATCTAAAAGAAACTAGTTTATATTCATGCACCGCGGTATCATGTCCGGAACTTCGCAAGTGGCTGATTTATGTCATATCTTCCTGTTTATTTTGTTATTTGGAGAATTTGCTGTTGATAACAGGACCTTAATTATATATTTTATTTGAATCATTCACATGTTCACATTTTTAAGACTCGGGAAGATTTAGTGCTTGAAATATTAGCACTGGTCGCTACCACTACTGGTGGACTATCAGTCCCCCACGGTATCATCAGCTCAGTAGTCAGTACTTCAGTAATGACATGATTTTAAATCTTAAATTGTCCGTTTATAAATTCATAAATTATTCAGAAACTAAGGTTTCAACTCATACAGTCAAAGTTGACATGGATTTGGCTATTATTTAAGGTACTTTTTGGTCAGATATCTCTTCAACTGTATCGGTTCTTATACATCCTTGACCTACAAATATTTTGCTTTGAGCGCTTCGGATGCATGAAAGTTATAAAGTGTTGTTTTCATTTTGTATAGAGACCTGTCGGTTGAAGACTAGATTACTGTGTCGGTTATTTGTTTCGTTGGGTTGCTGTCTTATCAACTATACCTAACATCTTCTTTTCTTCCTATATCATTGTACATAATTAATTTGTGAACGTACGTGAAAGCTAGTTAAATAAAGTACATTTTATTGTGTACTTGCCAATTCTCAACAAGTGCTTTCTTTATGAATACCGAATTTGAATCTGTCAGTTTCTGACGTAATGGGTAACAGAGTTGAAGAATCAAGGTTGTCTTCGTGCCGAATTTTGGTAAAAGGTTAAATCAAATCATAATCTGAGGTCCTGGTCAAAATCTACATTTTCCGTAACTACTTCCTACGAATAGTGCATGTGTCATGATAACAATAGTGTCTTCATATTGGAAAATAAATCTTACAAAATTTTTATTTCTGACCTAATTAAAAAATTATTTGAACCCTTAAACTAAAATACTTCACAAGGCCGTCAAGAAATCTTCTGTAACCCCCCTCCCCACACATTTTCCTTCCATCAACATTTAAAGTTCAAAATCTGTATAGTTATTCAGCGGCAGTTTTCGTCACACTGGAAGGAGAACAGCGGGATTTAGTCCAACTGTTGGAGGGCATCTATGAAACACTCTAATGTCTTTATGCACATTGTACTTTTGGTTCCAATCTATACTGTAACAGTTCAATGTTAAATAACAGTTTTTGGATAGAAACTGTAAACAGTTGAATTGGTTTAGAATGTTGTTGTCTTATTAACATTTGCCACGGAACATTTGAACAAATATTACCTGAAGTCCATTACCAGTGCACTTGTCATTATATGATGTGCAAACAACTTTATATGGTGTCCAGTTGACATTATATGATGTGCAAATTCCCTTATATGATGTGTAAACCACCTTATATGATGTGCTAATATACTTATATGATGTGCAAATATACTTATATGATGTGCAAATATACTTATATGATGTTCATATATATATGCATATGATGTGCAAATACACTTATATGATGTGTTAATGTACTTATATGATGTGTAAAGATCATTATATGATGTGCAAATATACTTTAAAAAAATAAGACAACAATGAAATTGAAAAAAAAAACAATCTTGTTTTTGAAAAAAGTTTATTTTTTATGAAAGTCGAAAAATATGTTTGTCCTGAGCCCAAGAAAATGCATATGCTCCCTCCCACAAAAGATGAATAATCGGTGCCTAACCAATCTGATTTATATACAGATCCTGTGTCTACGCTTATCTTACAAGGATCTGACAACACTCCATTTTACTTTCTGGTCTGGTAATTATTACATCAGCAAATGAAATTTCAGCTTTCAAACTTTTGAAGGTGTGTATCAATCCGACAAAACCAGAGAATCCCAAATGGTCTTTAAAACAGAAAGTAGAATGGAGCGTTTTCAGATCCTTGTAAGCAACGCTTAGACACACAGGATCTGCTTTTTAATCAGATTGGTGCCTGACTAAACATAAAAAACTGCATTAATTTATTGTTTCCAGCGATGTAGATATACATTTCCTTTACATCTACAGCGCTGGACTTTACATCTCAAGACCAACAGGGCTCTGTAATTATTAAAGCTTTGAAGATTGAGGATCTTAAAAATATCTTTTTTTTTTCAAATTAAGTCCTGTTTTCCAACAGTAACTGTTATTGTCATACAGGGCTGAAAGGCCATGTGAGCTGTTCTCGTCATTAAGCATACGTCGTCCGTAAACTTTCAAATTTTCACCTTCTTCTCTGAAATCACTCAGCCAATTTTAATAAATCTTTGCAAGAATAATATATTGACATTCCTATACAAAAAACCTTATTTAGTTCCGATTGGTAAAAAATTATATCACCAGAGTCAATCTTAGAATTTGATCGGTCATTTAAAAAAAATCCTCTTCACTGAAACTGCAAAGCTATATGTTTGGAAACTCTACATGATTGATGATTATGAGACCCCTTTCAACGATTACCATTTACTATTGATAAGTTGCCGATACTGGTCACAGTGGCACATAGTTAGTTATCATTGAAACGTATCGGGAAATAGTATTATTAAACCACTTTTTCATTTAAAAAAAAATTACGCAGATTGTCAAGATCTATACCTTCATGTACTTCCTATTTCCATCAAATTTATTCCAGCGATGAATCCTTGTAGGAGTAATTGGCTTTAAATAATAGTTTTTGGGTCGAAACTGTAAACGGTTGAATTAGTGAACAATACACGATCTACAGCAATGCCCAAATAATTAGCCCTAGCTTTTTCATATTGATATTGGATAAATACTCGAGTATCTTATTATGAATTTTAACACATTTATACATGTAAAAAATAATGTTTTGTTAATATTGTCCCTCCAAACATACCAAAATTGTGAACTCTTGAAATATTTTTTTCTCGATAAATGTACAGTTCGGGGAGATTCAGTTTGCGGCGGCGGCTTTTAACTTTTTGCGTTTATCTTGAAAACTACAATAGATTTAAGAAAAAAAGTCTGAATGTATATGCTCTATAGAAAAGGTCCCATTTGGACAATTTGGGCTCTTATGAGTTTTGTTGTTTTATTGCTTATTATCTTGATAACTTATTTATAGAGAAACCTTTGCTTGCAAAATGGTAGGCAAGAACAGATTTACAAATAGATAATTAAACATTACTGAAATTATAAATCAACTACTCAGGGACTGGTCATTTTCTTTCATTGGGGGGACATGGGAGGAAACATTGGAATTTCTAGTATTATTTGAAGTGCCCACCTTGAAGAAGGAAAATAAATTCAAGACCCCCTCTTCCAAAGACATATAAATTTCAATATAACAAAAAATGCATACAATTTCTATTTCTATTATAAGTATAAAATATTGCATTGATGATCAGTAGTGGATCTAGAACTTCAGGTGTGGAAGTTGTTTGCGATTTCAGGAAACTGTATTTGGATATGTCGGTTATGGTCTCGTTGATATTTACCACACGTTCATTCAATTTTATTTTCAGATAAGAAATACTCTCCTGGGAGAACATGTTAAAACTTAGGATTTGGATCTTAACAATTGAGGCGAGCGGAGCGAGGCGAATAAAAATTGATGTATTTCGAGCCAATATTTTTTTTCACTGCAGGGGAAGTGTAGGGTGTGGGTCCCCTGATTACGCATCTCCAGGTCATAAAGGAAAATTATTTATGTAAAGACATGTTGAAAATGCCAAACTTGACTCCCAGATATTATCTTTAACCATTGATATGTATGCTCAATCATGAGATTTACGATTAATCATGTAAGGAAACAGCTATTAGTATTATAAGTGTTTTTACTATATAATATAGAAAGGAGTATAATCAGGAAGGCTTCAAGAAAACCTGCAAAAACTAAGAGAACAAACTATTAATCTCTGATATTGTCGTTCTTCATGTCCAATAAACAAACAGACGATGGTCATGACTTACATGAAACAAATATTGAAATGAAGATTGAAGCCAGAAATGATGACATAAAAGATACAGATATGACATCTAAATCAAGTGTTAGACACTCCTACTAAATATTCAGATACTGATTTAGTGTATTCATCAAATTGGCTATAATATTTGGATGTTTGAAATACAGAATTGCTTAAATTTTATAAACGAATGTTGATGCCCCACATTTGAAGTATTAATTAAATGCCCCGCAGTGCTCAGCTTGATACGACCGCAAAGGTCGAATCCTGAACATTTGGGGCAAGTATGGACACAACATTCAAGATTGATACAGCTCTGAATTTGGATTGTGATTAAAAAGTTGACACAGCATAGGTTTCTGAAACAGAATGAATGTGGTCTAAGATCTTAAAAATTTGAAATTTGACATATTTTGGTCCAATATCCAAAATCTAGATACACGGCTAGATTCAGCATATCAAAGAACCCCAGGAATTCAATGTTTGTTGAAATCAAACAAAGTGTAATTTTGGACCCTTTTGACCTGAATGTGGACCAATTTAAAAACGGGGTCCAAAATTCAAAATCTAAATACACGGTTAGATTCAGAATATTAAAGAACCCTAATAATTCAAGCCCCAAAATCAATCCCATTCTTCCTTTTTGATATGGAACCTTGTGATACAATTTCATAGAGATCCATACACTTATACACAAGTTATTGTCCTGAAAAAAAAAAAAGAAAAATGCTTGTTTTTGTCCCCTACTTCCTAATCAAGTAGGACAATAACCCCCAAAATCAATCCCAAACTTTCGTTTGTGGTATGAAACCTTGTGGTACAATTTGATAGAGATCCATACACTTATACTCAAGTTATTGTCTGGGAACCAAATGTCTGCAGACGAATACGACGACGACGACGACGACGATCCCATTATACAGCCGTAATTTTTTTGGGGTCTTATAAAAATTGGAAACTCCTTTTCCATTCCTTGAAAATTTCAAGGCCCAAGGCCCCTCCTCCATTTCCTCCTATCCCCCTTTTTCAGGTTACAAATGATCGGTCCCTTACAGGAGTTATTACCCTTTCAATGTCCGATTTTTTTTCTCCATTTTTGCGTCTTTTTTAAACTAATATCTTGAGAAAAGTGATATATAAGGAGAAACTTGAACAGCTAAAATGATCAGCAAGGCAAAATAAACAACAAATTAACATACTTAAAATTTGTGTATTAACTTCTTATAGATATGATAGAAGAAACTGTCTCTAAATAGGAAAGACATTTTCAATGGAAACAAACTATTTTGTTTGCTTCCCTCTGAAACAAAATAATGTCTTTTTCAAGAAATTTGGAATCAAACATAAAAAAAAAAAAAAATGCCCCCCCCTCTCCCAAAAAAAAAAAGATTAAAGACTCGGTGCAACAAGTCTTTACCCCCAAAACATAGGACGATATTTAGAGACAATCTTAAAGTTCTTAATCAACTATTTGAAGTTTCTGGGTATGTTTCTCGCGCAAATGTTGGATTGCCAATGTTTATTTTCGGTTCCTTGCTTCACGAAATTTGTAAACACTAGACACAACCGTTTTTACATCTCCCTACTAAAGAGTGTTCAAGTGCTACCATTGGTCAAGAATGATGTAGTCGGAATGGGCGTGACTTTGTCTACCGGTAGATGGCGCAGCATTGTAATCACAAATGTTGGCTTGATCTGCCAAGGGTGGAGAGGAGGGGACTGGATCGTAATCCTTGGCTAGCGAAGATGATAAGGATCTTTGCACATGATATAAGTATATTTGCACATCATATAAGTATATTTGTACATCATGTAAGTATATTTGCACATCATATAAAGATGTTTACACATCATGTAATGTCAACTGGACACCATATAAAGGTGTTTGCACATCTAATAATGACAAACTTGTGCACATCATATAATAAAAATGGGCATAATAAAGCAGTTTTGGCGTTCCATATTAACCCATCGAATATTATACAATTATTGTCTTTTGATGAGGTAAATATGTGGTTTTATTGATTTTTGAAAACTGATATACATCTCCCTACGAAAGAGTTTTCAAGTGCTACCATTGGTCAAGAATGATGTAGTCGGAATGGGCGTGACTTTTGTCTACCGGTAGATGGCGCAGCATTGTAATCACAAATGTTGGCTTGATCTGCCAAGGGTGGAGAGGAGGGGACTGGATCGTAATCCTTGGCTAGCGAAGATGATAAGGATCTTTGCACATCATATAAGTATATTTGCAAATCATATACGTATATTTGCACATCATGTAAGTATATTTGCACATCATATAAGGATGTTTACACATCATGTAATGTCAACTGGACACCATATAAAGGTGTTTGCACATCTAATAATGACAAACTTGTGCACATCATATAATAAAAATGTGCATAATAAAGCAGTTTTGGCGTTCCATATTAACCCATCGAATATTATACAATTATTGTCTTTTGATGAGGTAAATATGTGGTTTTATTGATTTTTGAAAACTGATATTCATTGAGGCCAAGGCCGAAGTGAATATCAGTTTTTCAAAAGTCAATTAAACCGCATATTTATCGAAACAATTATCAGACAGTAATGGTTTTATTCCGTATTCCGAGAGAGAAATGTTTTAATGGCAATTATTTACCAAAACCAATTGTACGTCAGACGTGTTACTGTGATTATACAGGTAAAAGCGCGTGGCGTTTAGCGCGGTGAATATCACTTTTCCTCGGGTGAATATGCTGTTTTATTCCTCTGCATGTTAATATTGATAGCGAAATAAACATTTGATTGGTTTAGACTATCCCACGTGACGTCGAACAAAACTTCATATTTCTCGGGACTTCCATGTGCGACGTTACGCGCGATTAATGATTATAACGTTATTGAAGGGTTTTTTTTTTAAAGATAGTTTAGTAATTTATGTTTTGTAAATTATTTCAGTTCTAAAAACATAACAGAAAGAATTAATAATTAAATTTTGATCGGTACTGATTATCATTGTTAATGTCGTGTTAAGTTATAAAAACAAGCGGATAAGAAAAAGAAATATGTAATTTAATATCTTATGTTCAGGAAGAAAAACAGTATAGGCAGTGGAATAAAACATTCATTTCCCTTGGGTTAGGGAGATATGAAGATTTGTTCACCATTGAAAAGTCATTTTGACGAGGGCCATGCCCTCGTGAAATATGAATTTTCTTGGGTGAACAAATCGTCATATCTCTCTCAGGTACGGAAAAAATGCATATTAATCAAAATTCAATTCGACGTATAGAAAATCCTACTGTTATAATACCAATATGGAATAATAAATTGTTACCGAATTGTTACTTGCCAAGAGCAACGAGACGGATGCCACTAGTGAATCAGTGTAGTAAGAACACCCGAGTTCATGCAACCCCGGTTTTTGGTGGTGTTCCTATTGCTCAATCTTCAGTTTTCTAGGTAATGTTTTGTAGACTGTTTTTTTTATTTTGACCATGGTATGTTGTTTTTATTCTGACCATGGTGTGTTGTTTTTATTCTGACCATGGTATGTTGTTTTTCTTGGAACTATGGCTTATTGATGCACCCTTGAGTATCGTTTCACCCTTTGTTACATCCTAATTCGTATCAATGTATACTTGTGCGTTCAGGTATTTCACATCCAATGTTTTGTGGTGATATTCTTTGCAAAGCACAAAAGTGTCGGCGTTCGCCTTGGGGGCTGACCAAACCTTTGGACGGACTTGTTCGGAAGGGATATGGTTTCGATACTGTTGTCAGGTCATTGGGGATTTTATATTTTGGTGTTGATGTTGATTCACTCATGGGGTCTTTGCATCGGAGATGGACACATTTGTTCTGAGGCCGGTTGTTGGCATGATACGGGTTGTGTTCTTCTCGTGTTTTATGATGGTATGATACTAAACCCCTAACGGGAGGGATTGTACCTGATTTTCATATGATGAAGACATGGTCTTTCAATCGGTTTAATTGAGGTCTGGAGCTGACATGTCAGTAACTGCCAGTAGTTCTTTGTTGGTTTATGTATCATTGTCATTTTGCTTAGTTTCTTTTGTTACCTATTCTGACATCGGACTCGGACCTCTTTTGGGCTGAGTTTTACTGTACGTATTGCTCTATGTGGTTCTTTGTTCTACATTGGCTAGAGGTATAGGAGAGGGTTGAGATCTCACAAAACATGTTTAACCCCGCCGCATTTTTGCGCCTGTCCCAAGTCAGGAGCCTCTGGCCTTTATTAGTCTTGTGTGTTTTTTTAGTTTTAGTTCCTTTGTATGTTTTGGAGTTTAGTGTGACGTCCATTTTCACTGAACCAGTACACAATTTTATTTAGGGGCCAGCTGAGGACCACCTCCGGGTGCGGGATTTTCTCGCTGCGTTGTCAGAAGACCCATTGATGGCCTTCGGTTGTTATCTGCTCTTTGGTCGGGTTGTTGTCTCTTTGACATAATCCCCATTTCCATTCTCAATTTTTTTTATTAGTTTGGAACTATTGAGTTCATTTCGACTTTAACCTAGACCTATTAAAACATTTGTTAGCTGTTGATACAATAAGTTGCACGCGTAGTCGTGCTAAGGACACACCACTCGTCATTTAAAGTATCGGAAAACAGGAAGTAGATGTCTAAAAGGATACAGGTCATCACTAGCAAGCTGTTGACCAAATATGAAGTCATTCCGTTTAGTACAACAGGATAAATTAAAGTTCACTCAACATACTGAAAATTTCAAAGTATCGCCATAAAGGAGGTAGGTTTCTGTATATTGTAAAATATCAGCTGCGAGTCATAAAATGAAGCTTTTTGTCGAGTGAGCGCAGCGAACGAGTTCAAAAAGGCTTCATATTGTGTCGAACAGCTGATATTTTACAATATAAATATGCAGACAAGAAGATAATCGATTTATCGGGTTTTATTTGCGTATTTTGCATAATAGAAACAAGTGTTTTCTTTGTTTCACCAGCAAACCAGAAGAAGACTTGATAAGTTCATGTCAAACTTATACATTATGACGTCGCTGATATGTCCGGGTCAAAGTTATTACGGCCGGGTCATTATATTTGACGTCACAAAGCCGTGATATGCAATTTTATTAAGAGCTAAGCAGAGTGATACAGACAGTGGATCACAGTAGGATGACCGATAAGAAGTCATTCAGTTCAGTTCTACAGGGGAAATATGTAAATTTAAGGTCATTCAAAAGTATAAATGTGTACAATAGGAAAAAGAATAAGCGTGTTTTACCTTTTATTATGTACTTGGTCCGTTACCAGTTTGATACTGGATCCGAAATGTTCTATTTACAAACCATATCCATAAAATTATATCAATGAATTAAAATATCTACAACTGCTCCTTGCTTTAATAATGAATATATATAAATAACTATTCTACTTCAAATCTATATACAAATTATGCAAATGTACAAAATACAAAACAGTGTCCTTATGATATAATCATGTACCCTTCAACCTACAACACTTGTTCAATAAGGTAAAACGTGTACTTGACAAGCTACAACTTGAACAAGTCCGTTATTTTTTACCAAAGACCATACGATCTTACAATAACAGTAGTTTATAAGTGAAGTCCATCTTTTCTTATGTAGAAAATAAGCATGTATAAACTACTGTCAGAGCAAGAACACATCAATTAAGTTCAAATAAATATACATTAAATGATTAGAAAATTCAGACAATATGTCAAAATGTAAAAGATCAAAGATTTCAGTTAGTAACTTGTGGAAATGTTGGTTTGGAGAACCGAGCTGTGTGTTCCAACATTCATACTGGATTTATAAATGAAATGAATGGTTGATATAGTTGTTAAATCCTTACAATCCTTTCTTATTCGAATAATACTAGTAACTTGATATTAGTCTCAATAAAACCAGGTTGTGTATGATTTTGTCCAGACTTTTAACAATTTTTTTACAGACACAGGACATTTAAATGTATACTTATAATACTACCTTAAATGGATAACTATTTAAAAAGTAAAAATGTATTACCACACCTAATAATGACAAAAAAAAATATATAGAGATGTCATATATTTACATCATATACTTATACTTCTACATTTAAATCTTAATGGTGGTCTTGACATATGAAGTGTTGGACGATATTCTCATGAGACCTTAAACTGTCAAATGAATTTCGGCATAACCATAATCTCTGCAAGGTGGTTGTTAAGAATTATGCCAGTTTCAAATCGAAAGAACAATTGTTGCTGTATTTAGTACCTATTTCTGAATTACACCCCTCAGACGGAACGCTTCAGTGCTAAAAATAGGGACTGCCAAATATGAATCAAGTTTATTATTTAGTTTAAAATTTATCACTTGAAATGATTTGTGACTGATGTGTGCTTCATAAATTACATTGTTATTACTTTATATGTAGACCAAAGATTTCAGCTACTTCATTTTTAAGTTTTGACCGGAAACCCACAGAGTTTCTTTTTTATCAATATAAGTGCAAAAAGGAAACTCTATTCCAAATTCTTTACTTATATCACACACAGAAATCACTTGACCGTCGAGATTTAAAAAATGTATTGCATGATTGTAGTCAGATATTAATATAATATCTGCTGAAGAAACAGATAGATCCCTCGGATCAAATTCAATCATTATCTCTTCAAAATCTGGGTAACCGCAACCTATGTAATCCCAAACAATGTACCCCCCTGGATGTAAAAATATTACCCTGCCTCCAAACTTTTCAAGGTCAATAATCACCATGCAGTTTTTATAGGTAGTAATTCTGTGTGGCCGCGTAAATAATCTCTTATTGTTTCTATCATATTCATAATTATGATGTATGTCACCATCTACATCTAGAACAACAACTTTTCTTACATCTACAGTTGTGGAATTCTGTGGCCCGACTAGTCCAAGATATATTAAATTTTGATCGCTTACGTGAACACACAAGGTTTTCAAAGGGGAAAAGTTTTTAAAGGAACTAACTTTCCCATCTGTACTCACAAGTTTTAAATCATTGTCTTCACTAGAAATGAGGATATTACCATTCTTAAAAGGTACCATGTCATACACAGAAAGGTTCACTTCATACTCGACCATCAAATTGTCTTCGTGGAATTTGACTTTTTGTAGTTTATCTTTAACACCTCCTATGTACGCAGTGTTTGTATCACAAATGATCACTTTTTCTACTCTTTCAAGATTTGTTTGATATGTATGTGCAAGTTGCAAATAAGGAACATTACAAATAGAACCAAGTATTTTTTTAATGATATCCTGTTCCGGTAATGCTCTTGGAATAAATTTTATATGCTGCAAATTTACCGACGTCGATTCTATCTCCGGTAAACACTTTTCAGAATCAATAGTTGCATTTAAAATATCTAAGGACTGATGGGACTGCAATACTTCTTCGAGGTGATCTCTTTCACTAACAAGTTTATCTTTGCCCTGAGTAGTTATATCAAGTTTCTTTGAAATTGCATATTTGTTTTTCCACCACTGTTCCTCAAGATTCTTCAAAAGCCGCTCTGAGTGTTTTGTAACTACTTCTTTAAGATATTCTTTTTGTTGGATGATTTTAGCCTTATTTTCTTCGAATTCTCTTTCTCCCAAAGATAG
This sequence comes from Mytilus coruscus, assembly GCA_017311375.1. Lineage (NCBI taxonomy): Eukaryota > Metazoa > Mollusca > Bivalvia > Mytilida > Mytilidae > Mytilus > Mytilus coruscus. The sequence continues at coordinate 49,661,787 of CM029601.1, forward strand.
CATGTCTTGAAGCATACTTTCTTCGTCTAAAAACGACGGTATCCCTATTTCAACAGTCTGATACAATTCTCTTATGGCAGTACATTTTTCTTTGTAAACATCTTTGAGTTCTCTGTATTTATGATGCTGGTGTGTCTGTGTCAGACATCGCGAACAAACCGGCTGTTGACAATGACGACAATAAACACAACATATTTGATCCTCGTGTACCGCACATGGTATGGTTTGAAGATTTATTTTACGGTGTGAATTAGCCGCATCATCAGTTCCAATTTCCTTCAGGCTAATGATTTCGTGCTCATCTATAGATTTAATCTTTGAATGAATTTTAGATGTACAAAGTCGACACAAAAACAGGTTACAGTTAATACATTTCCACTGAATGTCAGAAGAAACTTCACAAAACTGACAAGATGCTGGAGTCTGGGCTATGTAAACAGGCACTGAAAATGCCATGTATTAAGCCGCAAGCACGTTCAGATTTCAAATTTGGCCATATGTTATTAAACTTCCATGTAAAGAGTTTAAGCATACGTGTACTAACAAATGAATTCAAACGAGGGTCGTTTCAAAAACACAAAAAATCAACGACGTTTATCTACCAGCAATTGTTCGCATACATAAACAGTCAGTGTTGCTTTATTTTGCTGCTTTAGTGAAATACAATCATTTCTATATTAAAAAGGAACAATCCATGAAAATGGCAAAAAATAACTTTTATATCTCTGTCAAGTCGAAAACTCTTGTGAGTGCGAAGGGAGGTTATTATATAAATAACACATAGCTGAGAGGATGATAGAGCAGATTGTTACCCCGAGAAAACATTGTCAACTGAGGCTAAGCCAAGGTTGACAATGTCTTTTCGAGGGGTAACAATCTGATCTATCACCCTGTCAGATATGTGTTATTTAATTTATTATACTGAATGTTCTGTTATTACTGTCTATTAAATTTCAAATTCAAAGTAATAAACTATGACGTCTTGTCCATGACAACCATCGGTATTCAATATAGCGCGCACTTGATCAAGCGTCTCCGTGAAGGGTAATATAGTATTTGCCATAGGATAGAGTAAATTGTCTCCCTCGTATTAACCAATCAAAATCTGGCATTTTGACATGAAGTATAATAAATCTGTTTGATCAACTGTAACATATTTTCTTTCAATGCGTGTCAGAACAACGCAACATCCTTGATTAAAAAAGTAAGTAAAGATCAGCTAGAGGTATTTTTGCAATGGACCTACAAATATCAGAGCCGCGAATACTAGCTTTAGCGAACTCTTCATAAGATATAATATGTGTCATTGGAGCATAGCCAATAGTGGTGTTAAAGTAAAACAGTTATCTGTATGTTTCCGATTGTAGTTCGCATGGCACGAGATTGAAAATATGTAAACCTTCATCAGTATACCCGAGATCAAATGTTTGTCAAATAAATAAAATATATAAAAGCATCGGAAGTGCTATTCCAAAAGTTGTTAGTTAATCCATTTTACATGTCGTAAACTGAATTGTAGCGTAAAACTATATTTTAATTTCATCTTGAACACGTTTATATATATTGTTCGCTTCAGTCTAAATTTAGAAGGGCGGGTGAGTGATTTTCAACAAAATTGTGCAATTAATATTATACTTCACTCATCAGATGTCAAAGATAATTTAGCGCAACTATTATTTAATTTACCATATCAAAATTTGTTTTGAAATTATCCCCAGTTTAAATTTATCAATTTTTTATCACATGTTTTATGTAATACTATATATATATGTTTTATACCTGCTCTATCAAGCGAACAAGTATTGATTGACCTTTGTAGTCAAAACTAAGCAACGGATAGGACTTCTTATAATTTGATGCAGTACTTTGTTTAAACAGCCTTAACATATTTATTTGCTATTACCATATCAAAAGTCCAATGTAGGTTAAAAAAAACTTAGTTTACATAGATTTTTCCTGGAAATTTGGACAGCCTCTAGAAAATGAGGGTAAGTTGGAAAAGGACAAAAATCTAGTCTCGCACAGCCCACCTACAGACCCCTCTAAGAGTTGTTACAGTGGTTCTTAGTGTGTAGAAAGCATGGCACTCTCTCCACATAAGGCATCTGATTTTACATCCCAATTCTGTCTAGACATGGCTGCAAATATATAAACATTCCTTACAACCATACGGGTGTCCCACTTCGGCAAGGTTTTCATACTGCCTGTCGGAAGGAGACCAAGAGAGACCATATGTATATTTCAAATCACCCTTGGGGTTCCTCAATGATAAATGGTGTCTTCTATTTGTATTGACTTTTGTCATACCTGACTGGAAATATTGATGTGCATATGCTGATGCATCAAAAATAATACTAATAAATATAAATTATTTTTACTTACACTACAGTCAGTGTAGAACCTGCATTTTCTATTTACCAACCAACCGATATTTTTTCAACGCTTATTTGAATGTATTCATTGTTGAATAGATATGTAGCTTCAAATTTAAGTAGGGACCCATTTTTATAGTAAATTAAAGGCAATATTTGTGGGCTGGACACTTTTACCTACTTAGTATGAAGAGTAGTCATGGCTAAATCATTAATGACTGAAGTATATTTGAAATTTTCTCTGTAATTCTAAATCTATATCCTATATAACATTTTTCATCTGTTCCCAGGAATTATGTATGGCTTTCAAATATTGTTTGTATCTGTATTATGTGTCACTGAGGTTCAACATAGCCATTTGATTATGGTTCCAATGACATAGGTACCATGAAACAGTTCACTTTTTTTTTTTAAATTTCTGTTTTTAATGCTCTTCAACTTCATATATGTCTATTGAGTTAGCATTCACACTGTTTTGATTAGAGCGTTATTGATGAGTTTTATGTAGACGAAATACCCATCTAGCGTACCAAATTATAAGCCTGTTATTTTCGATGAGTGTTTTGCCCTCAAAAATAACTATCCTGTACAATTTGTATGAAAAGTCCAAACACATTTAGGATCTAAACTTCACATGTGTTTCTATAACCCTTAAAATCAATGTAGGATAACAAAACTTGTAGCATGTTGGACAACCCCCCTCCCCAACTATGCGAATTAAGTTTAAAATACTTGAGTTTACTCGAAAAAAAAATGTGTACATAATTGAACACATCATTATGCAATTTTATATGTAAATACTTCGACGCTTAACTATTCCTACTATTACATACAATGAAACGAACACAATATGTTGGTACTGAATGGTGCAGTGGCCACCTAAATAGTTATTTGGAAATAGTACAAAGTATCAACTCTGCCATCTGAGTCCATAATGCTAAAATATAAACTCCAAATCAACTCAATGTTACATAATACTGCATGACAATGTCCTGACCACGTACTGTAACAAAATAATCTACAAAATAAATATAAAACATTTAACTTACAACTCTATAAAAACATAAAAACAATAAACGTCAATACTGTTATTTTAAGCTGAAATCTAAGAAGTGTGCATTATGAAGAATTTTACCATCAACAAGTTTGTTTTTGTGTTAAATGTAAGTATATTATGTACGAGTGAAACTGATTGTATTTTCGGTGTTTACGCCCCAATAGCTCAAACGGTCTCTATATGTAGGTGATGAACATTAGATGGGTGCGTGCAGAACGAGATAACACTTAAGTTAAGGTTTTAAATTTCATATCTATATATATTAAGTTTCAATGATTAAGACATAGACAAATAACAATCCAGAACAAGGTGGCCGAATTTCAACGTAGAAAATTAGAAAGAGTGGGCTGGAAGCGGAAAGACAGTAATTGAGGGATAAAAGTGAATATGTAATTCATGAACAGTATCCTACTGGGGTAAAAGAAAAACGGAAACGTCTAATTCCCATAATGTTAGATTATGGAAGTAAGAATCACACAGCCGCACTGAAAGACGATAAATTGTTCATAGATACTTCCCACCTCTACCTCAAAACGAATTTCAGTATTGACATGACCAGCATGTAATATGATAGGGCGATGAACAAGAGGTAAAATTTATGATAAAGTTACTGTTCAAAGAGGCCTTAACATTGTAAGTAATGGCTTGGAAGTTTTGTATCTTAATGTATGTGGTATAAGAAGAGGATTTCTTTGTCCAAACTTTTTTTTTAAATTATGAAATCAGCATGATATTTTTATATTTATTGAAACAAAACGTAGTGATCTAGATTATACAGAAATTCCTGTAAATTACACATTTTTACAAAAAATCGTAAAATTGCCAAAATGAATTATTGGAAGACGATAAACGTTTTTAAGAATCTTTTTATAAGAACTTGTGTGTCTAAAAAAAAGAAATTGTTAATTTATAGTAGTAATCATTAACGCTTTATTGTATGATGTTGGAATTCCGTGAAACGACAACATGTCCCCGTTTACAGTAATTTGTACTTTTTTTATCGAAAGGCTTTTTGGCTTAGCTTTTTCGTGTAATGAATAAAACATTATGCGTGATGTTTGAATAAAATAAAAAAGAAATATCTGTGTACAGTCTTTGAATAACAAGTCAAAATTGCGTGCATTTTTAGTCAATTTTGCTAGCTAAACGATAAAATTTTAATTAAAACTGCACCAGACGACTTTTGGAATTCTTAAAGTAAAATCGTTTTTCTAATATTGTGCAAATTTTTAGCCGTGTAATATGAGGTGAAATTCAACACTTTTAATAATCGACTGTTTCCTTTTCCGTCACCGCACTTATATGGAAGCGGAGTAACAAGAGACTTTATTTGTACAAATAAAGCAAAAATCATTCGGGTACCCGTTATTTGTACAATAGTTGGCGGCTGATTGCAGGATAAAGCGATTGTTCTAAAATACTTTAAAATTAATTGCCTTACGGAAAAGATGGCATTACATTTAAGGAAACGTTATGGAAATTTTTGCTGAAAAGGCAGGCTGATATGCGGAACTGTAAAATGCCGGCTATTGCAATTGAAAGCTGGTCAGAGAATACATGTATAATGATAGCAAGTTTTAAAAACAAAGGATCGAAGATGAATCCTGAGATGTATAGAGGAATTACGTGTTTCAGTAAGACTTTTTTCTGTTATACTAAATAGGAGATACAATTGGGTTATTATCAAATTAACAGGCAGCTTTCAAGTTTCGTAGTTAAATTTTCTACATGTAGTTAACAATATATATTTTATTTTTCATTCGGTAAAATGCTTCATTGCACATTTGTTGAATTAAAAAGTGATTTTGACACTATTAAGAGACCAGGGCTTAACAAAATTACAAGAAGCACAAGGAAAACGGAAAATATTTACTTTTATCAATAATATGTATCAGAATATTAAACACAGTACAGAATATTCAGGGTTCTTTAATTGTAAGGTGGGAAAAGCAGGAAGAATATTTATCTTCTTTTTCATTCTTAAAATTTCTAAATGACCTTGAAGATTTCTTTACTCAAAATTAAGACCGTCTCGTTGGTTTTGTGGTAGCTTGCTTGCCTCAAGTGCAGAAGGTCGTGGTCTCCGTCCTCTGGCCAATCAAAGACTTTAAATTGCTAGTTGCTGCTATTCCGCTAAGCCCGCGACATTAATTAGTAAGAGCAAAGACTTGTCGGCTCGGAGTCAGAAAAAATGTGTCAGGGTAGGGTGACATGTCTTCCTGTGGACCCGGTTATATTGTAGACCAGCACTTAAAAATTCGGCCCAGAAATACAAAGCAGCGTTCATATTTATAGCCAGCCACCCATCATCGTCATGTTACCTCAAAAAAATATTGATAGCCTACTAGATAGTATAACAGACTTCGGTATTTGTGATATTTTACTTTTTACTTTATACTAACAAATTTTCACTAGCTATGAGTTCAACTGTTTTATCAGATGATCAATTTGCAGAGATAAATTCAAACTGCAATTTTGGTAAAACATTTTAGCAATTGGTATTGAGGAAGGAAAAGTCTATAGGATAAGCACTGTAAATTATTGTTGTCTGACATTTATTTTTTTTTAATTTTTCGCTTTATTAAGAGAAAATATGTTGATCTTTGCGGTCAATACTAATTGATCTATCCATTGGCAATGGATAGAACTTCTAATGTTTCAATGCACTTTGTTTAAACAGCCATAAATATAAATAAACCATATTAAAAACCCCGTAGTAAAATTATTGACATAAATGCACTTTAAACGGCTGATAATTTTCCACATTTTTTTAATCAAATATTCTTCGTTGGTTTCATTGCCTTGTTCTAATAGTTAAAATCAATAATTTTCTTTGTCAAAATTTCTTTTACATCTGTATTGTTCTAAGAAATTGTACACTGAAACATTTCTAGCTATTTTCTGCATAATGGGTATTCATTATTTCTGGAAGTAAGTATACTGAAATATTTTCTGTCCATTTTCAAAGTCATTAACATTCTGCTTTACTATCCTTGGAATTTCATACTATTTTAAAGCCTTGAAAAATTAATATGCTAGTTCCATATATGTCCCTTATGATAGCGTTGAAAAATATAGTTTTATGCAGTAACAACTATATAAGAAAGGCGAAAGATACCAAAGGGATATTCAAACTCATAAGTCGAAAACAAACTGACAATGCCATGGTAAAAAACGAAAAACGACGAAAAGACACACAGCACACAAAACACTACATAAAAATCTAAAGACTGAGCAACACGAAATCCACGAAATAAAATTGAGAATAGAAAGGGTCAGATTGTATGTAGTGTCTTACCATGATAAACACTTGTGTTATTGTATACAGTCTCATTGACCTTATCAACTGACTACAATTATGACATGTAAATCTACTGGAAGGAACGCGATAAGCTTAACTTAAAATATCGAAAGTCAGGGATAAAAAACTCTATTTGTAGAAATTTTACACCCGAACACGTAAACATGTGATTTAGTTCTTTTGAAACTGCAGTTTGTTCAATTTGAATTTGACATAGATCTATTTGTAAGCTATTGCAATTAATATTAATGTTGCTGGAGTAAAACCGTTTGTTTCTGATTTCTTTATCTTAGGTTTACATAAGTTTGACCTGGGCACTTTTGTTTTCCACACTTTTTTTTTTGAAACAGCTCTTCATAAAACTAAAATAAAAATCAGAATTGAAAGAAAATTGGTTAATACATATACTATTTTGGTTGTAAATGATTTTGGTGGAGACTATTACAGCATATAATCAACTCAAGATAAATCGCTAATACAGCTGGTTTTAATATGATATAAGTCCACTTCAGTAAGTCCGGGTTTATATACAGTATCTTGATGTAAGTAAATAAAAATTTAAGTACAATGGAATTTACTTATGTAAACTTTTAAGATTTAATTCAATATTTCGACGCAAAAGAAATTGATTTAGAGTATGCCTGTTACATCATCAGACTTGATCGTCAATGAAGTTCTCTTAAGCTGATCATCTAAGCTGAAATTGAAATATAAGAAGTGGGCATTATATTGAAGCATTATTCATTGTGAACTTAAATGGAACCTAAAGAATTTTACCAGCAACAAATCTGTTTTTTTGTAAAAGATTAAAAGTGATTCTACTGTTCTACTAAGAAGAAACTATGATTGAACATTTTGAATGTAAGTATATTTTGTACGAGTAAAACTGATGATTGTTTGTGTTTTAAGCTCCAGTAGCACATAAAGCCTACAGTTATAGGTGATGATAATGATTACATCCAGCACAAAAACAAAAAAACAAAAAAAAACAAAAACAAAAAAACGAACGTCCCTTGTGAGGATGCACAGTTGTACGAGTTTGTTTACTAACTAATTGCATGCATGATGTCACAACTTACAGTAAACTAACGATCAATTCGAAGTACTCTTTGTATTCCTTGGTTTCATTGAGATTTTTTTTTGAAATATTTACTTGCTTACTGGAATACGGAAGGTTATGTTAGATTTAGTAATACATTCTTTATCAATGTGTAATTTTATGTATTGAGCATTACAGTTTTATTTGATGATTAGTTTAAGCCCGTCACATATTCATGCGCCTGGCTCGTGTCAGGAAACTCGTCAGTGGTTGATTTATGTCATACCTTACTGTTTTGTGTGTTTTTGAGAATTTGGTGTTGATGACAGGACCTTAATTCTAAAGTTTAAATCATTCACATTTTTTAAGTCTCGGGGCGATTTAGTGTTTGACATATTAGCACTGGGTCGATACTACTGCTGGTAGACTATCAGTCACCGAGAGTAGCATCAGCTCAGTAGTTAGTGCTTCGGTACTGACATGATTTATAACAAACCTTTCTTAAATTATCCGTTTATAAATTTGAAAATTATTCAGAAACGAAGGTATTTACTCCCTCAAGCAAAATGGACCTTAGATGGATTTGGCTATTATTTTAGGTACTTTTTGGTCAGATAGCTCGTCAACTGTGTCGGTTCTTATACACCCTTGGCTTACAAATATTATGCTTTGAGTGTACCTGATGAAGGTAAATCCAGAAAAAGCGCTTCGCACGCATGCAATTTATAAAGTGTTGTTTTCATTTTGTATAGAGACCTGTCGGTTATTTGTTTCTTTGGGTTGCTGTCATATTAAGTTATACCCAACATCTCCTTTTATTCCTATCATCGTACAGGATTAATTTGTGAACGTACGTGAAAGCTAGTTGAATAAAGTACATTTAATTGTGTACGTGCCAATTCTCAACAAGTGCTTTCTTTCCGAATATGAACATTTCAGTTTCTGACGTAATGGGTTATAGAGTTGAAAAATGAAATTTTGGGAAAAGTTTACGTGAAACTATAATCTGAGGTCCTGGTCTTTATCTCCGTTTTTCGTACTTCCTTCCTACGAATAGTGCATGTGTCATAACAACAAGAGCGTCATCATATTGGAAAATGAAACTTACAAAATTTTCATTTCTGACCTGATTAAATAATTATTTGAAATCTTAAACGAAAAATACTTTACAAGGTCGTCAAGAAATGTCATGTAACCCCCTCTCTCTTTATTTCCCTTCAGTGAACATTTTAAATACAAAACACAAACAAACAAACAAACAATTAAGAAAGGTGTTATCAAAATAAATGTCAGAATGTGAACGGATGGACACAATTCTGAAAATATAGGAATATAAGGTAAACCGTAAAAGTACCATGTGTACATATAACGTATTTATAATTTTATATGAACTTCTGTATCTGTATGGTTACACAGCGCAGGAGGTGATGGCCAGTTTTCTTCGCACTGGAAGGTGATCAGCGGGGTTTAGTCCAACTGTTGGAGCCTAGTGCGTCTCTGAAACACTCTAATTTCTTAATGCACGTTGTACTTTTGGTTCCAATCTATTATGTAACAGTTCAAAAATAGTGTTTCTTTGTTTGCACTGATAATTTAAGTAAGCCTTTGATTTTATTTCTTAGACTATTTTATTGTCGTTCGACAATGTTTGTTCTTATATATTTATATAGTCACCAACATATTTTGGTTTAATCTACCTCTTATTGACATTGGCTGCGGAACATTTGTCGTAATGAACAAATGATTTCCAAATATTACCAAAAGTCCATTACTAAACTTTTGGTATTACAGTATGATGTTTCGAGCTCATTATATATATAGCATTTCTTATTAACAGGAATATTGATTCTCGAAATGTCAGTGTAGTCATGTTTGATAAATCTGGCATCTCGTTTATGATTTTTTTTCAAATTTTTTTATTACCATTTGTGTAAAGATCCCGGCATATTTCAGCTCCGTATATTAAGACATATCTTACTTTGGATGTGAAGGCTAGTTTGTTGCACTCCTGGTCGCATGTGTGCAACTTTCTTCTTATGAAACCTAAGGTTCAGCTAGCTTTACTGTTATTTTGTTGATGTTAAAGTAATCACGGTTCCCTTTGGATCTTCCGAGAGTTTAGACCCAAGTACTCACGGATTTGTTTTGACTTGTTACAAAATATGATAGGTTGAAAGAATGACTTAAGTGGCCTGACTTTTGATTGATGCTCATTACATGGATTAAATTTTTCAATATTTGTCTACAAATGGTCTATAGTCAGGAAGATCTGAGCAATGTAGTTATACACATATTGTATCCAGGTACACAGGCACTGGTCTCTGAAAAAAAAAATAGCGGGTATTGGACTGTAAAAAAAAAATCTGAGATAAGTGCCTGTTACTAGGGTCCCCGCAGTAATGGACTTTTTATATTACAGTATTTGTACCTAACAGAATAAAGGGTATAGCATATTGTTCCAGCACGTACAGAATTATGGCATTGTTTATAACAATGTTCCTCTAGCACATGCACTGGTCGCTGAAAATACCTTAATATCTGAATATAACATATTGGTATTGTGGTAACTAACTTTTTTTTCAGAGACAAGTGCCTGTGTCTGTTAGGTGGAACGTATGTATGTATATTTACGTAGATCCCTCTCTTATTTGGAGCACCCTCTAGTCTCGATTACCCAGACGCATATATAAATATAGCTATACTGTGAAAAATTAAGCGGCTGGATGATCGAGACTAAGCACTCTCACGTTTAAAATACGGAAATTGTAATACACTCCGTGTTTGTATATTATTTTACAGATGCTTACATAACTTCCTATTAATTTTTTTTTTGCATGAAAATCCAGTTTTTTAACCCAAAATGTCTTACCTGCGGAAATGCTACAGTGAATTGAATTGATTCACACATTTTGGAATTAAGTAAAACTTGAGATGTCAGACAAACCATTGGTCATAGATGTCAATGGTCATGATAGCAACGATTTCCTTGGAAATGGAATGGACAACGATTTGCTCAGTCCAAAGGATGCCCCAAAGCCATGTATGTTTACAAAATCACATTTCGGTGATTTAACATTTAGGGAATGTTTAAAACTTTTGATGTGGTTTTGTTCATGTGTTAAAATTTTCAATTAAGGGAGATCTGTTACGATGCTAGCTACGGAACTGTAGGCCATATGCATAGAATCCGGGTCCGTTCGCCCTGATTCGTGTTCGCCCTAGTACCTGTTCGCCTTAATACTTGTTCGCCCTGGGTCCATTCGCCTAATTCCTGTTCGCACTGAGTCCGTTCGCCCTGATTTCTATTTTATTTTGTTTTCTTGTATAATATAAATTATTTGAATGAATTATGTTAAAGTTTGTTGAAAATTCATGAAATATTTATGTTGTATTGATGCTACCAGATAATTATTTTCTAAATTACAAAACTTTGAATTTTCGAATACTAAGGCTTTTCCACCTCAGAAATATATTACCTTAGCTGTATTTGGCAAAACTTTTAGGAATTTTGGGTCCTCAATGCTCTTCAACCTCGTACTTTATTTGGCCTTATTAACTTTTTTGATTCGAGCGTCACTGATGAGTCTTTTGTAGACGAAACGTGTGTCTGGCGTACAAAATTTCAATCTTGGTATCTATGATGAGTTTATTTACAATCAACAGTCATTAAAAGTAATTCTTAATAAAAACAAATGTAACAATGAAGCCAATTAGCCTGATTAATGCTCCAAAACAAAACCTTTTTTTAAATTTCAATGTTTATTCATGAATTTGGAGATAAACATTTTAATATTTACCATTTAAATATCTGAATAAGATTACAAAACTTTAAATTAAACCATTAATATTATTTTTTTTATAAAAATAGGCGAACAGACTCTATGGGCGAACGGACTCAGGGCGAACGGACCCAGGGCGAACATATAATTAGGGCGAACGGACCCGATACCATATGCATAGCCATAGGCTTCATATAAGGTACAGGTATGTGTATGTGAGTACAGAACCCTGTGTTGAGCCCCCCTTCCCTTTCCCCCTGGAGTCCCTTCACTTTATTATCAGTTATTTGTACCTTATGTATACCAATATACCATATTTTTTCTCTGAATATACATATTTGCTCTCAACATGCCACTTGTCTATAGAGTGGAAATTGGGGAAACTTTTAACCTCATATTCAAAATATATTTACATTAATTTTCTGGGTGCACAATTTTTAAAAGGAATAACTTTCATCACATTGAGACTTCTGTAGAGACCCAAAGTCCGGTTCACCAAAAACTACATTAAACAGTTTGAAAAATAAAAACCGAAAGGCCAAACTAGTCAACTTTGGGGAATTAAACAGTCAGGGAATCCAATTGTGGAAGTTGGAATCAATCTTACTCATAAAATTAAAAATAAAATTAATATGATTTATCTCTCTTTAGTAGTACTATTGATTTCAAGCAAGGAATCTGTTGACTATGATTTGAATTATGTTACATTGTACCTCTCCTTTTAAAAAGCAAATCTTATTTGTAGTGGTCTTGCCTTTTCGTCATGTGTTCATGTTATATTTGAGATTCATTTTTTTCCAAACAGAACACCAACCAACATGACCAAACCAGGGAACTGTTATTCATTAACTATCCTTTTGTCCCCTCCCCCTTCAAAAAAAAAAAATATATCAGAATACTAAAAAAAAAAAAATATGGTTTCTAGTACAGTCAAGGCCATTAAAGATATCGTACATGTATTTTCAGATTGAATGGTAGATGAAATGTCAGAAATGAGGATTTTTAAACAAAACTTTACCTCCTAGTTTTTATACCCCTGCTATAAAAAAGTGGGGGTATACTGTTTTACCTCTGTCTGTCAGTCCATCCATCTGTCAATCTGTCCATCCCATGAATATTTTTCGTCACATCTTTCTCAGGAACTACATGTACATTACAAGGATTTCTGAAATTTGGTTTCAGGGTATATGTAAGTCAGCTATACCGTGTGATGCGTTTTCAGATTCATCACTCAACAACTTCCTGTTTACCGTCAAGTATTTGGGCAGGGGTATCATCAGTGAGTAGTAGCTCGCAGTTTCACTTGTTTATATTGCTTACCACAGTTTTCCCCCTTCATATTTTGTTTATTGCTTCACGCAAATCACACTTTTAAAGTAAATATAGGTTTTTTTGTATTTTAAGCAGGTAAAGTGTTTAGGAATATAACACATTTAACAAGTCAGCCTATATACATGTACCTTTATTTTCCTACTAATAAAATAGAAACTGCATACATGTTTAGTCATGATCCTAAGTAAATTAAAAGTACTTTGATACTCTAATGTTAGATTTGAAAGAAAAATTGAATTTGCAAAAGAATATGTAGACTAGAGAAAGATAAAATTACTTTTTTCTTTTATCCAGCTATGCCATGGTTTGGTATGGACATAGGAGGAACACTAACCAAGCTTATATATTTTGAACCTTGTGATATCATGGAATTAGAACAACAAGGGGAAAAAGAAACACTTAAAACTATACACAAGTACTTGGTCAGCAATATAGCTTACGGAAATACGGGTATAAGAGACACACATCTAGAAATGCCAAATCAACAGATTGGTGGTAAAAAAGGGACCTTACATTTTATACGATTTCCTACCAGTGAAATGAATGCGTTCATTAATTTAGCCAAATCTAAAAACTTTTCAACTTTAGCTTGTGCAATATGTGCTACTGGCGGTGGTGCTTATAAATTTGAAACAGAGTTTAAACAGGTAAGTCAATATATGAATTAAACATTCAAAGAAACAACCATCTGCTTATAATTGCAAAAAGAAAACAAAAATCAGAAATAAGAAATAAAAAAAAATGTAAAAGTACATATTTAGCAAACAAGGAAATAAATTGTCCATCTCTTTAGAAACAGCTCATAAGATTAGCAATATTTCAACATTAAAATTTAAAACAAAGTGAGAGCATTTTCCTTAGACAATGTTAGATTAATGAATAATTTGATTTGTTGAGTCCAAAAGGCATCATTAAAAATTTTGATCAATTTCTTAAATTATGGATATCATAAACAAACCTCAGTTCAAAACTCATTTAGGGGTGATTTAATTGCATGCATCAAGGTAAAATACATTAAATTATAAAATATGATTAAAATAAGTATTACACTGTCTTAAAGATGCATGTACATATAAATATACATGTAAATACTGAGAAAATTATAGGCCAGAAATCATTTATTTGCTATAAATACATGTAACAAGATTTTAATTCTAATTGATATTTGTTTTTCAGAGAATAAATTTAACACTACATAAGTTTGATGAACTAGACTGTCTCATCAAAGGTATTCATTATATAGATCGTAATTTTCCATTAGAATGTTACTATTGGAAGGATGCAGACAGTGATAAACCAAACAGCTCAAATAAAGTTCCGTTTGACTTCCATAATCCTTATCCTTATCTAGTTGTAAATATAGGATCAGGTGTCAGTATCTTAGCTGTTCGGGGACCATTTGACTATAAAAGAGTATGGGGATCAAGGTAAAATACATTAAATTATAAAATGTGATTAAAATAAATATTACACTGTGTTAAAGATGCATGTACATATACATATACATGTAAATACTGAAATACTGAGAAAATTATAGGCCAGATTTTCAGTTTTATGAGCCAATTAAATATATTTACATTATGAACAAACTTATTTAAAGAAGAAATGCCTGTCTTGTTTGATTTTGACCACGATCACAGGAAATATTAGTGAATTAATCCTTTTCAAATGATAACCATAATTTTTTTTTCTAAGGTTTTCGTTTTAAGTTCACATTATCTAATCTCCTGAACTAAAAAGAGCTATTCTACTTCCAAATGCCAAAAAAATCAATTTTGAGATTTTCTGATTATAACCTTAAAGTATAAATTGTGATTTGAGGGCTATATCTGACAGAAAAAGCATTTATTGTTTGGGAGTTATACCCCTGGAATATGCAAAATTTAATCTTTGATTTCTAGAAAATTCATTGAGGGTTTGGATAATAACTTTGCAAAATTATCATTAACGATAACTGTTATAATAATTCTATATGAGTAAAAGAAAATAAATATGTGTTTCTGTCAAGTTTCCAAAAATGGCACAGTACTTTGGCAGTTGAATATGAAAATAAGAAGATTTGGTATAATTGTCAATGTGACAACTTCCAACAGAGACCAACTGACGTAGCAGTTAGCAACTAAAGGTTACTACTATACAGCCTTCAACAGTGAGCAAAACCCAAACCGCATAGCAAACCATAAAAGGCCCCCACATGCCAAATGTAGGACAATATAAAATGCTTATGACCTGATTTTTGTAAAGAACTATAAATGAAAAACAAATATGATAAACAGTAACACTGAATTACAGACTTCTTACTTGAGTGTGGCGAAAGGTCAACCTAAGTATGAAAGTGAACTGAAAAGAAATACAACCATAAAAATGTCTTGTGGAGTGTCATTTCCAACTAAAAGAGTACTTCGGACACAAAATTATATTTATTATGAATACCTCATATTGGATTTTTACTTTAACAAGCATTCTGAGAGTATTGCATGGCAATACCATAGATATAATAGCCATAGATAAAGTACTGAACCCACATCAAAAGCAGATGATATTTGCCGAAATTTTATCACCCTCTTATTATATACATGTCACACTTGGTGTTAATTAGCCTTTATTGGCAATTGCCGTCGATTAATATCTAATAAATTGTGAACCGGGAGAGTAATATGTCATTCTTCGGTAGTTATCGTAATCTTCCGGTACATCATTTACAAGATCTTACATGGTAGTTCCTGAAAGTTGAAATTTATTATAAAGCAATGCGAGAAAGAAAAAAAAAAGGAGATACATACGTACAAATGACACTTAACACCTTATCTCTTTGTATTATACAAGACTACTCGATATGAGCGTAAAACTATTTTGTTAAAAATAGGTTATTTGATACAGTTTTAATTTGTTTATACCTTTCATTATACACGGTATAATTCCTTGACATTTTGTTTGGAATGTTTATATACGTGCTTAAAATGCAAGTCAAGATGACCGATGTTTACATGGTTCTTATAAGTCCTGAATATGCATCAAATATTTGCCACTGAACGTTATGAATCAACGATCATGTAATTAATCACTGTAATCGAAATACATACAAATGGGTTCATACCAAATTAAACAACATTATATAAACACAAATGAAATATTTGCAAATAATTTTTTTTTATGTCAAGTCGAGTTTCTGTTTTATACCCTCTTCCACTGTAAATTTGAGCTGAAACTCAGTAAGAATAAATTTTGACATGAAAATAATATCACTAATTTGAGATTTAAACAAATAACATTCAATAAAATCAAGTGACATGGAAATTTCTAATGTAAGTATATTTAAGCAACTAGCTCAAGTTTTATAACCCACAGTGCAGACATTTAATAAGTGTATAATGTATTCTTTTTCTCTGTATTTTCAAAAATTTGTGTTACCGTAATGACAAAAAGTTTCAACACTTGTAAAATTCTTTTTTTTCTAAAAAATAATAATTTCTTCCTTCTGGCATAAAATAGGATTTCACTATTTTGAATCTCGATAAAACTTTTTCTTTAAATCGCCATAGAAAAATTCGACTTGGTTCGACCTCTTAACCACACATACCATCAGTAAACGATATGTCTCCTCTTGTCAATCATACAGGTCTTATTTCCCAAGTGCACCCGATGCAAGTGCTATGACAATTTAATTTTATATACCTGTTAAGTCCATTTTCCATGATTTCGCTATTTTATTATTTCGTGAACAGCATAACCTTCGCATTTGTTGACCGATTTTCTCCAAATAAATTACAATCCAAACAACTTTTACAATCAGGCACTTTTATTGCTTCCGCCTCCTGGCATATTTTTACTTGAGACAGATAACGCACATTAATTATTGGCTGATAAGACGAGTGCCCGATAATTTAAATATAATTATGATAAGTAATTAGTCTATTGGGAGGATGTCTGCAAATATCATCTACATCACAGGCCACTGCTGCTACTTTTGATATTTCAAAGGAAACTACATGGGGCTTAGTGGGACATATTCTGAGTACTTTATCTATGGCTATTATATCTATGGCAATACATAGTCCCCTACCGGTTAAAAATTCATTATACTGGAACAAAATGCTAACTTGTTCTATAACTAGTCATGGTGTAAACAAATAGAAAATATCAAGTCAATATCTTCAAGCATGACTAAAAACAGTGTGGAAAACTGAATATATGAGAGAATTTTTCAAGTCCAAGGACCATAACTCTGCACAAAATTATCAGACTGAAACAAAAATTTGAACTTGATCTGTAACTTGTCATGATAAAACTATATACCAATTGTCAATCAATATCTTCAAGCATGATGAAAAAGTGTGGAAAACCTATAACACTCTAACATTAGATATTATGTAATACAATGTATATCTATTTTGAATTACAATCAAATATAATTAATAGTTCCAAATATTTTTTCTTTCATTTGTCACAAACTAATATAGATTTGTAACTAATCTATAAAATGTCAACAACTTTTATCTACACAATGTAATGTAATGAAATATATACTTTAACAAAAATAGATTATTATCTAATTAAAGGATTTCACTTAATAAAAAAAAAATACATGTAGCATTCAGAAAATTAGTTTATACAAAATAAGATATAAACCTGCAACAAAATTCCTCAAACATTTACCAAAGAATTCTTTTAAAAATGTGTTATTTCCTTTGTACAGATATATGGTTCAACATAGTACTCTAACATTAGTATGGATTTTTTATGGACCATAACTCTGGACTAAATCATCAGACGGAACAAAATTCGAACTTGATCTGTAACTTGTCATTATAAAATTATATACCAAATATCAAATCAATATCTTCAAGAAAGTAGAAAAAGTGTGGAAAGCTGAGTTGCGGACTGATGGATGGACAGACGGATGGACAGATGGACGGACAGACTGTAAACCTAAAGTCACCTTCAACTTCTTGGTAGGGACTAAAAAGACCGTAAAGTGAACAACTTTGAACAAAGTTCACCAGATTGGATGTGACACCATTTGAGAAGGGTATTTGATTGCATCGTCCTGCTAAAAAATGCATGGACTTTTACCATGCGTAACATGCTTAAATGAAACACTATTTGTTATTTAAGGTTGGAGATTTTGGAGTACTGTGAATTCATTATTATTTAGGGGTACCAATTTTGTGGATTTTAAGGGTATAAGTAAACCACAAATTAAATGTTTGACAAAGTACAGAAAAAAATGAACCCATAGTATTTATTGATAGTCAGTAGAAGTTCTGCTACATACAACTGCTTTCTTATGAACAATTTTATTGTTTTTAAAGTGTAGGTAGTACATGTAGTACTTTGTTTTTTAGTCCCCTACCGACGAAGTCGAGGGACTTTAGGTTTGCACTCCTCTGTCTGTCTGTCCATCCGTCAGTCCAGCAAATCAGTTTTCCACACTTTTTTCTTTGTGCTTGAAGATATTGATTTGATATTTGGTGTATTGTTTTCACATGACAAGTTATAGATCAAGTTTGAATTTTGTTCCAGTCTGATGATTTTGTACAGAGTTATGGTCCTTGGACTTAGCAAATTCACTCAAATAATCAGTTTTCCACACTTTTTTGTCATGCTTGAAGATATTGATTTGATAATTGGTATAAGTGTAGTTTTATCATGACAAGTTACAGGATCAAGTTCGAATTTTATTACGGTCTGATGATTTTGTGCAGAGTTATGGTCCTTGGACTTTGAAAATTCACTTAAATAATCAGTTTTCCACACTTTTTTCGCCATGCTTGAAGATATTGACTTGATATTTGTTATATAGTTTACACCATGACCAGTTATAGATCAAGTGATCATTTTGTTCCAGTACAATGAATTTTTAACCAGTAGGGGACTATGTATTGCCCTGCAATACTCTCAGAATGTTTATATGATATGTTTATTTTTTATTCTAGTTTGGGTGGAGGAACATTCCTAGGTTTATGCTGTTTATTAACTGGCTGTAATACTTTTGAAGAAGCAATAGCATTAGCTGCCGAAGGGGACTCACATAAAGTAGACAAACTAGTCAAAGATATATATGGTGGGGACTATAGCAGATTTAACCTCAAAGGCGCAACTGTAGCTAGCAGGTAACATATTGTAGACAAACTAGGTCAAAAGATATTTAAGGTGCGGACTATAGCAGATTTAACGGCAACTGTAGCTAGCAGGTAAAGTTCTTGAATAGTTTTCCTATTCATCTAAACATGCTCCTGGGGTTTTACATTTCTTAGCCAAGGTGTATCACTTAATGTCTGAAAATGTTGTCCCCGAGGACCTTGAAGCCACATGGTATTGTGATACTATATTGCATGAATGTGATGATTTCTAAAATGAATTTCTTATAGAATGTTATGGATGTGATGCTGTAATTTTTGGAAATAAGATGTTCACCAGGATAATTCTGGATGCTATATGAAATTTATGGGATGAGTATTAGCCATTTACTTATTTTGGTCTCAACAGCCAACATTTATACAAACAAAAATCTGTTGTACATGCCTAAAAACAGTTAACATTTATAAAAAGAGAAAAAAATTACCAATTACAGGAAATTTGTTTACATATGAATGATTAATACTGTATTTTTATAATAGTGAATAAATCCACAGTTGTTGAAATTGATAGATATGGAATAATAAAGGTCTGTAATATGATAAAGGGTACAAATAAAAGCAATTAAAAAAATACTATGAACTCCATCATTCAATAAGTAATTTTATTTCATATTTCAGTTTTGGTCAAATGAATATACAAGAGAAAAGAGAGCAAGCTTCCAAAAGTGATTTAGCTAGATCAACACTTGTAACAATAACGAATAATATAGGTTCTATAGCAAGGATGGTGGCTACAACAGAGGTAAAGGTTTTTGATTTTCAAAATGGTCATGAAAATATGAAAAATAAACAATTTGTTGACCTAAAGAGAGAAGAGAATGTAAAAAAATTACGATAATACCACACATTAAATATTGTTTTTCTTGACACAGGAAGCAATCTTTTTATCCCCCGCACAAAGCGTTGCTGGGGACATAGAAACCGTGCATCCATCTGTCCGTCCGTCCGTGCGTCCGTCCAGTCTTGTTAGCGCTCTCACATGTACAATTCTTGCCCAATTTTTATTAAACTTATATCATAGGTTTATATTAGCAATATCTTGGACGAGTTCAAAAATCAGTGCTGATCAATTATATTAAAAGAGTTATGCCTAGTGTTGGATAATCGGTTGAAATTACCAACCGATTATCTATTACTATCGGTTGACAGCAACCAACCGACTATCGGTTATAATCGCATCATTATACCTTGCTCTTTTGTATATGAAATCATGCATTCAGCCACATTGTACATGTCTAATGCATATATTCCATATCATTGCAGAGTCTTAAATGTTCATGTTTGATCTTAAGTTTCCTTTTCGTATTTTATCAAGCAATAGACAACTTTCGAGTTCGATGCATTTCCGTCAAAAACTTTGGTTTTAGTGAACATCATTCGTGCGTTTAGGGCGTCGTCACTTCCGTTCCAATGTTGAGCAAGTGGTTGGAGAACTATGATGCTATATTGCACGAATTATTCGGCAAATTGAATTCTCATAATTGACAGTCAGCACTGCTGTCATTAGGGAATTGTGATTAAGTATCTGGAACAAACATTATTTCTAGTTTATCCTGCACAATTACAATCACTAAGATGCTTGATGAACGTAAATAGTGCAGGGATACAGGCGATCCCTCTATCTGGTAAATGACGTCATAAAGGCGCGCATAATTGACAAGTTTTTTCCGGTGAAGGACAAACTCGAAAGTGGTCTATTAAAACAGTGACTCAATTAGAATATAGATTCAGATTGAACATATTTTGTCTGATGATTACAACATTTATTACCAACAATGACACTAAAATGTCTAAATTTCAAAGGTATCACTCACATTATAATTTCAAATACATAGCTGCATCAAAATTTGAATGCTTCTCATTAAAAAAAAAAGATATATAAAGTATTTAACTTTAAGCAATTTAAAATTAATCAATAATTAAAACAATGCATTTGCATTGAAATATATACATTTAAGTAAGGGGATCCAACCAATGTCTGTTAATTCATGTGGAATGCGTATTTTTCACTTTTGTGATCTTTATTCTTCTGTCAGCTGTGTCATTCGTGCGTCTGTACTTATAATTGTAAGAATACGGAATTCTTTCATAGTTGGTCCGTATTTGATCCGTGATTCGTATATGTTTTAATGGCGGACAAACTGGGAAAATTTACAAAAATAAACGATGTTTGACAAGCAATTTGAAAAGGAATATGACGTTTTTAACGCAATAAATGGATGAAACATTAATAAAAGGCAATTTGCAACACGTTCTAATGTAGCAACAAATTTATTTTGTCGAAAATCAGAATGATTTGATATTCGTTCTCGAGTAAAAAGTACCGGAAGTGAAAGAAAGTATTTCATAAAAAGTTTTCTATTTTAATTTAAATAACATATGACCAATCTGTAAAGTCAATGCTTTTACCACGTTTGTACAGAAAGAAATTGCTTATGTCTTTGATTATAGGATGTTTGACATTGTTATTGTCATCTACTGATATTTTCTTTACAATTTGTTTGACTGCGCATGTAAAATACAAACCGGAAACAGACCGGAAGTTGATATGCTAAAATCCGAAACTATAACGACAATCGATTGAACAAAATTTCAATCGATTATCGACATCGCCAAGCCCAACCAACTGATTTCCGACTTATTCCGATCATTGGAACAACACTAGTTATGCCCTTGGAAATATTATTTATATGGAAAATTGCATCGTTGGCACTCTCATTTGTACAAATCTTCCCAGATTTTTGTTGAGCCTTAGACTTTAGTCGAAAAGCGAGACATAGCGATCCTACATTCCGTCGGCATCGTCGTCGGCGGCATCCACAAATATTCACTCTGGGGTTAAAGTTTTGAAATTTTAATAACTTTCTTAAACTATCCTGGATTTCTACCAAACTTGGACAGAAGCTTGTTTATAATCATAAGATAGTATCCAGAAGTAAATTTTGTTAAAATAAAATTCCATTTTTCCGTATTTTACCTATAAATGGACTTAGTTTTTCTGTCGGAAATATTACATTCACTCTGTGGTTAAAGTTTTAAAATTTTAATAACTTTCTTAAACTATCCTGGGTTTGTACCAAACTTGGACAGAAGCTTGTTTATGATCATAAGATAGTATCCAGAAGTAAATCTGTAAAAAATAAATCCATTTTTTCCTTATTTTACTTTTAAATGGACTTAGATTTTCTGTCAGGAAGCAACACATTCACTCTGTGGTTAAAGTTTTTAAAATTTTAATAACTTTCTTATACTCTTTTGGTTTGTACCAAACTTGGACAGAAGCTTGTTTATGATCAAAAGCTAGTATCTAGAAGAAAATTTTGTAAAAAAATAAATCCATTTTTTTTCGTATTTTACTTTTAAATGGACTTAGATTTTCTGCCAGGAAACAACACATTCACTCTGTGGTTAAAGTTTTAGAATTTTAATAACTTTCTTATACTATTTTGGATTTGTACCAGACTTGGACAGAAGCTTGTTTATGATCAAATGCTAGTATCTAGAAGGAAATTTTGTTTTCTTCCAGTTAACATTACATTCAGTCTGCAGTTAAAGTTTTAAACATTTATTAGATTCATAAACTATCCTGGATTTTACCAAACTTTGACAGAAGCTTCTTACAATCAAAAGAAAGTATCAAGAGGAATATTTTTATTGATTTACTTCCTCATTTTGTTGAGCCTGCGATTAACAGAAAAAGTAGGCGAGACACTGGGTTCCATGGAACCCTTACAAATTTTATGAAACTTATATCATAGGTTATATTAGCAATGTCTTGGACGATTTTGAAAATCTTTTTGTTTAAAAGAGTTATGTCCCTTTGAAACATTAATTATATGGAAAATTGCATCGTTAGCGCTCTCATGTGTATAATTCTTGCCAGAATTTTTATGAAATATTTAATTAAATCAATGTGTTAACTCCCGCCAATTTGGTGGCTCTGGCTTGCAAAACAATAATGGATGAAGTTACTAATATTTCTTCAACTGAATTACAAGTTCAAATGTTGACACTGTTGTTCTTAAAGTTTTTGTGATAAATTGCACATTTAGTCTTGCCACCATACATTTGCACAATTTATTTTTGATTCAATTGTACTAGTTAAGAATGATCTCTGCGTTCACATTTAAGGTTAGATTGATTCACATTAGATCCATTCTAACTAAACTACCTCTTTTGGTGTTTTAGTTTAGACTGATTCAAGATCGATTCAAAGCGTTCACACTGGACTTAAATCCATCCAAATGTTCAAATGTGTACGGGATCTAAAGTCTTCCATATAGATAAGCACTAAAACTCCCACATTTAGCACCTACATAATTAATTTGAATCACCATTTTGTAAACAAGAACCAAAAATTTTTAATTTTAAATCCAAACCAATGAAGGCTTTCCAGTTGGTTTTAGAAAATAGCACAAATATTTTAAGCATCAGATGTAATTTTTTAAAGTTATTTGAATTCATTGACAAAAAGTTTCTCTCCCAAAACTGTTGACATATAGCTTTCACAAAATATATACATTATAACTTATATTCTTTTTTATCTTTTCAGAAAATAGATAAGGTTGTGTTTGTAGGAAATTTTCTACGTGTAAATACTATATCTATGAAGTTATTAGCCTATGCTATGGAATATTGGTCAGATGGTGCTCTCAAAGCCTTGTTCTTAGAACATGAGGTAAGTGATAACATGATAAAAAACTTAATGCAGATGTATGAAATTTTTTCACATATTTCTCAGCAACTACCAATCATAGCTAGATCATCCAATCGTTGAATAAAAAATAATTTTGGTAGTTATTTGTTGACTTAAGGATGTTCGCTTCTCTTGTTTTATGATTTTTACATTGCCAGATATTCAGAATCCTCTGTCCGTCTGGTTTTATCCATGTCTGCCATTAAAAAAATTGCCTATTATATCTATAGACGTAGCTTTTCTTTTTATAAAATTTGATTACATATTATGTTTATTCATTAAAAAGTTTTCCAGTGTTATCTTGCTTTCACCAACTTGAAGCAATTGTTGAATTGTTTATATCTATTGACATGAGCCTTGTTTTATAAATTTTAGATTTTACGTTTCTGAGTTAAGTTTTATTCTTAAAAAAGGTTTTCAGTTTTGGACAAAACTCAAAAAAAAGCAGTTCTTATGAAACTTTGGTAAATTGTTTATATCTATTGATGTAAGCTCCTTTTAGATTTTATAAATTTCATTTTACATTTCTGAGTTATGGGGTTTTATTCATTAAAAAGGGGAATTTTCCAGTTTTGGACAGTAACTCAAAAATGCTGTCACAATTCTCATGAAACTTTGGTGAATTGTTTATATCTATTGATGTAAGCTCCTATACTATCAATTTATAACATTGTCTTGTTTAAAAACAGCTTTACTTAGTTTTGAAACAGAGTCTAATTGAATATAAATTCAGTTAATAACAATTTCAAGCTTTTGAACATGTTTCAGTATATGTTATTAAATTAAATCCAAATTCAGACCTGTAAAGCTTGAATATTGTGTGCATTTTGAAATGTTCAGGGTTAAAAGCTTCAAAGAATAAGAAAAATAAAGTTAATTTTATTCATTTTGATTTATTACATTTTATTTGAATTTTGGTCTGTTCTGTTTAGCGAAGCAGTTTATTTATTTTAGTGCTCTTTAAAGTTGTATGTATTTAATTACCCAAACTTGGTCTGATGGTACCTGATTAAGGAAGGCATGCAGACTAAAATAGACTGAAATAGGTGTAAATTTCAATTTGCTCTACACCTTCAAATGCCACTTATCTTTCAATTATTATTTTTATCCTTTTCAGGGTTACTTTGGTGCAATGGGTTGTATAATGGAGTATGTGTCTATGAGTCAAAATTTCTCTACTTTTAATTAGCATTTATAAACAATGAACTGTGATATTTGTGGGACCATTATAGAAGTCAGAAGAGAAAAATCTAAAAAAGTTGTCATCTTATTGGGGTTTGCTATACATACTTCTTTTTAATTCATTTTTATGGGCATAAGTGTCTGACAGATAGTCAACAAAAAAGTTTGTATCAAACATTCAGAAGGAATATATGTTCAAGTGATGATATATGCAAGTATGTATGTATGTATGTATGTATGTATGTATGTATGTATGTATGTATGTATGTAATGTTGAGCAGCATAATTTCATTGTTTTTCCTTCTTTGATTTAAATTACATTACTTACAGATGCTAGAGTTATTTCCCTTGCCAACATTTAATGTTTCATCAGACTGAATATTGCATAATTTTTATTTTCTTTATTTCCAAATTTGACATATGAGTTATTTTCACAGAATATTCTTGAAGACTGGTCAATTTTATTATTATTAATTTAGAAACAGAAATTAAAGAATTATTTTCATGTAAAAGTTTTCAGAAGATACATGTTATTTACCGACAGTGCAAGACCCTCATGGGAAGTCAAGGTCATTAAACACCCCTAGTAGCATGTTATTTTTCAAGTGTTAAAATACTTAAAAGTTCAACTGCAATTGTAATTGATGGCTAATGTGCTCTCCATCTTCTTTTATTATATGCATTAAAAAGTGTGATGCATCAACACAGACAACTCTAATTAATTTTGAAAATAAAAGTGGTATTTTTTCCAGAAAATGCATAAAAGAAAATGTTTCTGTAAAAGATATTAATTTTCTTTGAAATTTTTCTTTTCATCACTTAAAAAAAATCTAATGTCATCGTTTAGAATGTAAAATTTTGATCAATCTTCTACTTGAATTTTATAGAGCAAAGTCTTCCTGTTATTGTTTTTATATTAGACAATTTATTTTTTCGAGAGGCTAACCTGATGTTTTTATATAGAATGACGACTAATTTATTTTGTACAAACATTGAAGAGCTTTTCCAGTTTTCATCAAAATTAACAGTTAAAAAAAATTATTGATAATTGAGATTGTTGATGGTGCTACTCTGAAAAGAGATTCGACATTTATTGCATAGATGTTTTTCATCAAATGCATACTTTTGTTTGGTTGTATCATTTTTTTTTTCTGAGGTACATTACATTTAGGCTGAATAGTGAAAGGTACAGATCATTAGTTTATTCTCAACAAGGGAAATAGCTCTCAGAAGCGGGAGGTTACTTGTGTTTAATCAAAAGGGGATGTCTGTATGTCAATTTATAGTTTTTGTCTAACTGTTTTGATATATTTGTACCAGTATTTTTTTATTCTGTATGGGTTACACTATATAGATATTACTACATAAAAAAATATACAGGTTCAAGGCTTTTCTTTTTATGCCATGCTTTTACTAGTTTTTATAAGCTGTTTACGGGACGTATTATGGTATACCGTTGACCGTCTGTCAGTCTGTCTGTCCGTCCGTCCGTCATCAACATGTTGGACATTAACTCAAAAAAGCTTTAACCAATATGCATTAAACTTTGGTGAATTGTTTATATCTATTGACGTGAGCTCCATTTCGTTTTTTATAAATTTCTGATTTACCGTTTCCGAGTTTTGGGGTTTTATTCATTAAAAAAGGTTTTTTTTCCAGTTTTCCGACAATAACTCCAGAATGCTTTCACCAACTTGAAAGGAATTTTGGTGAATTGTTTATATCTATTGACATGAGCTCCCTTTAGATTTTTATAAATTTTAGATTTTACGTTTCCGAGTTACAGGCTTTTATTCATAAAAAAAGGGGGATTTTCCAGTTTTCGGACAATAACTAAAAAATGCTTTCAGCAGTTCTCATGAAACTTTGGTGAATTGCTGTTGATGTAAGCTCCCTTTAGAATTTTATAAATTTTAGATTTTACATTTCTGAGTTATGGGGTTTTATTCATTAAAAAGGGGATTTTCAAGTTTTTGGACAATTACTCAAAATGCTTTCAGCAGTTCTCATGAAACTTTGGTGAATTATTTATAGCTATTGATGTAATCTCCTATTGATTTTCAAAAATTTCAAATATGACATTGAGAAGAAATTGAACTTTATTTGTTGATAGTTTGACAACAGATTTACTAAGTATTGCACAACAGCAAGAAATCTTTAATTGAATATAAATTCAATTCATATAACCAATTTCAAGTTCTTTGACTACATTTATTCAGAAACCTGTAATATGTCAAATATTTAATTACAGTCCAAATTCAGACCTGTGACAATCCTAGTCAATTAAGATTGAGTCGAGTGCACCCGCACGAGCGGGTTCGAACTCACAACCTCAGTGTTGACTGGCTAGTGATTACAGTAGCTTGAATATTGTGTATCAAGCTTGAATATTGTGTCCATTTTGCCCCAACTGTTCAGGGTTGGAAGCAGTTTATTAAACAATACATCAAAGGTTAGCAAAGATCTGTTTTAGTTTATTTTATTCATTTTGACATCATTACTTTCTGTTGGAAAAAAAAATCAGTTTTATTTGCCTTAAACACTTTCTTTTATCTTTTTGTCAGTTTGTCAGTGATTGTTAAAAAATTCCCCTTAATTTTCAAATTTCTTGGTGATTTTGAAATGAGCACAGTACAATAGAAATTAAATTTTTGACAGCTGGTTTTTTAAATAAAAACTGTATACAGGTTTTTTTTTTTTATATTTTATAATTGTGTTATTCATGTATTTGCTTCAAAGTGTTGAGATTTGAGTGTTATTCAAGCAGTTTTTTTTTAATCAATTGCATCAAAATTGCTTTTATACAAATAAAGTTAGCAACGAAGAATTAATCAGAGATTTATTTTTTAAATACAATTTCACAAAACAATTGTTTTGGATCATTCATAGTGAAATCTGTACCACTATTTTATAAACCCTTTAGTTCCTATTCATTAATTAGAATAATGAGGTGATCATTCCATTTATAATTTATGTAATTTATTTTATATATATATGGTTTGTAGAGTTATTTTAGATACACAGAGTTGGTGAGAATATAGTTTGTCTTTTATTTATTCAATTTATGTTTGATCACAATTTTTTTTTACCCTTTCAGCTGTTCCCTCTATTTTCACATTATTACAGTAATCAGAATAATTATCCATTTGTATATGACTTCACACTTCCATGTTTGGATTTGAGCACTTCTGATAAAGAGAAATCCAGAAAAGTTCTTCAAGAGCAAGAAATTCATAAATTGTTGTTTTCATTTATAGTTATATTCAGACTATGTCTGTGAATAGTGTTAACATGAATGGTCTAAAATGGAGTAACATTTATGGATGAAACAAAAAATAATTCAGTTTATAGAATGTATACACAACGAATAAGATATTAATTGTTTTGAGGTTATATACTTTTATTTTCATTTTTAAAGTAAACGGCTACAATCTCCACAAAACATGTAGATTTTATTGAGTAGATAAGAAAAAAGAAAACTGTGCAAAAAGTACTCTGCAAGAAAGGTTTAATCTTAAAATATTGCCCTTCTTAAACTTCACAGTTCAATGCAGTTAATAATTATATCTAATAGGTAAGATTGCTTTCATCTTATATACCAATACACAGGATAAATTAACAATGATATTTTACATCTTTCATGGTTTGATGTAAACAGCCACATTTGAGTCAGTATGAATATACAAACTATCTTCTTTTATTTAATACACAGTGATGACCCATTATTAAGCTCAAAATTACATATATGCCAAATGTAATTTTTTATTTGATTTTATAGATATAATAAATCTTGATATATTTGAACAGGGCAGTATTTAAAGGAGTTTAATTTAAACTGATTGCAATGTTTTAATCATTCAACCATTATAGTCACTCATAATAATTTCATCTTTCTATAATGTGTTCAATATTTTGTTTATGTTTGAATTTTGTTTTTCTATTTATAACATTTTTTTTAGAAGTTATTGGTTTCTTTTTACAACATTTTATAAAAGAGTCCTCAAGTAATTTTAAAATTGCAATACTGTATTTTTTTAATAAATCATTCATATAAAACTATGTTTTTTCAAAAAAAAATATTTTGAGGGTATTTCAGGTTGGGTTTGAATAAACTTGCTGCCAATAGAAGCAGAATTTTCTGAAGTATGTTTGTTTATTTGTTTATTATTTTGTCTTCAATTGTTTTTGTTTTCGTTGTTTTCTTTATCATCAGAGAATGAGAATGTTTCATTATCTCATTACAAAAATATAAGCAAATAAACAAATATATTCGAGACAATTTTGCTTTGTATGATTGCAAAGTTCATAAACATCCAACCAAAAATGACCTCACAATATTTAAAAATAAAATCGTAGCTTTATATGAAATTTATAGCAAAAAATTTAATGTGACAAATAATTTGTGCATAACACTTCATCCTAGTGTTTGCATTGTGTAATTGGGTTCAGATATAATAAGGTAGCTTCATACATGAATTTGTAGTGCAATAAATCAAGAAGTGACTATGAATCAACAATCTTTAACAGGTACTGGTTTGATAACACTGATACTAGACTATCAGTCTATGGTATCATTCACCCACCAGTCAATGCTTTGGTACTTGTTAATATTTATTACACACAGTTTGTTATTATCAGAGAAAAGACTTGTAATTTTGCAAAAATTTACAGTTTCAAATTCTTTCAGGCAAAATTGACCATAAGGGTACTTCCCTTTAGGCTTGATTTGTAATGTAGCTGTTCATTTATTATTTTTATTTTTGACCGTTTGAATGTTACTGATGAAGAGTAATTCCGAAAAGCAATTTAAACACAGCAAATTCAGTAGGTTTGAAGACTGTTAGAAGAAGAACAGTAATAAAAGAGTTGTTCTTCTGCTTTTGTTTATTTCATGGGTACAGGGGTTATTTTATGCCATGAAGGATTTATACCACATCCATTTGTTTTAACTTTCATTAAGCTTTGTATCAAATTAGAGAGGAGGAGAACACTTATATATTTCTGGTTGTTTTTATTTTACAATAATTGTGTTGAAAACATCACAAACATACAGATATTGCTTATATTTTTTTCCTTTAGAATTTTGTACAGATTTACCTTAATCATTTTCCACATTTGAAGTTTGAGCTTTGATTTTTTGGAAATGAATGTATTTATAAGATCAGATGAGACACTTCACAAATGTTTTCTTTAATTTAGTGGTATTATCCATGATTCCCCATGATCTTTGAATACATAGGAAACAGATATTTTCAATGGTTTGTGTAATGTCAGAAATTAAGAATTTATTGAAATCCACGAAAAAACTTTTTTTTTACTGTGAATATTTGTACCAACTAACCAATACTTTTTTTTAAAGTAACAATTGTCAGAATTGTAGACAAACATAAGTAAATCCTACGATGTATTTCTCATCCTCCATATATACCTTTCTGTACCTGTAAAGTTTATCATTGTTGGTCAAAGGGAATGTCTATTGTTGTCAAGAAATTGACCTGGTAATGTGTTTGTATGTTTAGTTATATATATTAAAAATAAAAATGCTTTGTCATATTTAAACAGAATGTACATTTATAGAATTATAAAACAGACTTTTGATTTATAGAATTATAAAACAGACTTTTGATTTATAGAATTATAAAACAGACTTTTGATTTATAGAATTATAAAACAGACTTTTGATTTATAGAATTAAACAAACAGACTTTTGATTCATAGAATTATAAAACAGACTTTTGATTTATAGAATTATAAAAGACTTTTGATTTATAGAATTAAACAAACAAGACTTTTGATTCATAGAATTAGAAAACAGACTTTTGATTTATAGAATTATAAAACAGACTTTTGATTTAAAGAATTATAAAACAGACTTTTGATTTATAGAATTATAAAAAGACTTTTGATTTATAGAATTATAAAACAGACTTTTGATTTATAGAATTATAAAAGATTTTGATTTATAGAATTAAACAAACAAGACTTTTGATTCATATAATTAGAAAACAGACTTTTGATTTATAGAATTATAAAACAGACTTTTAATTTATAGAATTATAAAACAGACTTTTGATTTATAGAATTATAAAACAGACTAGATTTGTAGAATTTTGTAAACAGACTATAGTTGCTTTTTCCACCAATAAAAACTGGCCACCACGATACAGTAAATTGTGCTGAAAGTGGAGTTAAATACTATCAATCAATCTAATAAGACAGAGAGCATTAAAATTTTTCATCCCAGGGAACCATTTTTTTCCAGACATATTTGTAACTCATGGTAAATTTGTGGAATTTACCACATTGTAATTATAGCCATTCAAATGTCAGACAGAGGTAATGATTTATATATTATTTTTTTATTCAGTTTTATATAATTTATTGTACAATTTTATTATCATTTTGGTTGAAAAAAAAAAGGATGATAAATTATGTAGTTATGTTTTTATTTCAACAATGATTGTGGTTGAAAGCAATTGATTAATGTATGTCCTTGTTCGAGAACCACTACTCATTTTGTATCCTAGTATAATATCTGACTATGTTTGGGTGGAACAAAACCACACATCAGATTGCTCGGAAAGCAGGACTATTATTAGGTCATCTGGAAGTAATTTTGTTTGACAAAAAATAAATAAAATGTTTAAAAGTTTAAAGCCTAATACTAAATGAGGACGACCTGAAAACATCAGAGATGACCAAAACTAAAGCCAAGGAAAAAGGAAACAGAGCTATGGGAGATGCATTTCTTATTAATTTAACTATTTTTAAAATTCTAAACCTAAAACATCAAATTTCAATAACTCCAGATTGGTTTTAGTGATTTAACTATTTTAAGAGAAGGGACCAAGAAATACTACTGTCATACTAACTCCTTTATGAATATGAGAAGATATGGAATGATTGCCAATGAGACAACTTTCCACCAGAGACCAAATGACATAAATATAAAGTCCTTTATCTTTTTCTTAATACTTAACTACAAGCTTTAAGAATAATATTTGTAATATTTGTAGAGAAGTGTATTAAAATATAACCCAGTGTTAAGGTAGATTGGACAGGGACATCATGGGGGTTTATATACAAATAATAGAATTTGTAATACTTTGCCAAAATGTAGTTTACCTGTATGAGTGTTTCATTATGCTATTTTCTAAAATGAAATAAAAAGTATGGGTCATAGAGCTTTTTTACTCTAAGGGATGTTGGAATAATAATACAAAACTTCATTTATATGAAAAATCTATAAATGCATTCCTTTCTCAAAATTTTAATTTTTCACCAAAGATCTAGACAGATTGTTATCTGCTATTTTACAATTGAAGATGGCAAAAGATCCATCTTACTATGTTTTGCGGTGATAACGTGTGTATTGTCAGGACAGTTATATAATTGGCTAATTGACATCTGGTATAATAAGAATGCTTGCATAGCAATTCAAAGAATCCTCAGACCTTGAAGCGTTCTTAAAGCCGAGTTGGTCTTTGACTATTTACAGTAAATGTTTTAAGCACACAGGTTCTTGAGGCAATACAGTGTCGTTATGATTTCCCTTGGACTATGAAAAATACACCACATTTGCCTTCAACAACTATGTATATAACTCATCATAGATATTTGGATTAAAATTTTGTACGCCAGACGTATGTTTCGTCTACCAAAGCCTCATCAGTGACGATCGAATCAAAAACGTTAAAAAGGCCCACAAAAGTAAAAGTACAAAGTTGAATATCATTGAGGACACAATCCCGAAAGATTTTTGGCCAAATACAGCTGAGGTAATATATTTCTAAGGGTATAAAATTCTTAGTATTTCGAAAAATTCAAAGTTTTGTAAACAGTTAATTTATAGTTATGAACATATTTATGACAAACAAATCAACACAGAAGTGCTGGCTACTGGGCTGGTGACACCTCTGGAAGGAAACCTCCACCAGCTTTGGCATCGACCCAGTGGTTGTGAATAAACTCATCATAGATACCAGGATTAAAATTTTGTACGCCAGACGCATGTTTCGTCTACCAAAGACTCATCAGTGACGCTCGAATCAAAAAAGTTAAAAAGGCCAAAAAAGTGCGGAGTTTAAGAGCCGTGAGGACTCAAAATTCCGAACGGTTTTGCCAAATACAGCCTCAAAAACTAGAAACCCCTGTAGAATAGATAAAGGCAACAGCAGTATACCGCTGTTCAAAAGTCATAAATATATTAAGAGATAACAAATCCGGGTTCCAAGCTAAAACCGAGAGAAACACATCAACTATAAGAGGAAAACAACGGAACAACAGAAACACTGAACTGCAACAAAAACAAACGCCAACATACATAGAAACGGACTATTTGATAACAACTGCCATATTCATGACTTGGTACAGGACATTTTAAGAAAAAAATGGTGGGTTGAACCTGGTTTTATGGCTAGCCAAACCTCCCGCTTATATGGTAATGTTAACAAATATCGCTAAAAAATGACAACTACGTGACAGGAATACAGTACAAACAAACGCAAGAACACTCAGCACAGAAAAATGCATAATTAAATAATAAAATAGTACATTACAGCATGTAAACCACAGAATAACAACGAACATCTCACATTAACGACAGCACAGGACACCACAAACTGCACGTCACATGAATGGACCAACGCCACAAAAAGTGACGTATTTTTGTGACGTATATATATAATCTTGAAATTCATACAATTATGTGGAACGAGATCCAAATCCAATCATTTTCGAAAATACTAGTCCAAATAATTATAATGATCATGACGGTCTTGAAAGGCTATTTTAAATAATTGCTGTGACGACGTCATAATTATTTGGACTAACACAATTCTTTATCCAGTAATAATGAAAATTAACTCGACTATACTGACAAATAAGACATGTGAAATGTACCGAAAATACAGAATTCAAATCACAAACGATAAGACATTACACAATATCCAACGGTACTTACAAAAGAAACATCATAACTAAATACATGAATGTTGGATGTATAAATACACGTCGTATAACAATGAGAATTCACAAGCGACAAAACAGTCTTATTCGGGAATAGGTCACATTCGGTACTTAGCAGACAGATGACGTAGATGGTAAACCACTATCTAAGACGTGGTAAAAATGTCGTTAGTTAGTTTAGACACAGACACATCGTATAGATCAGCCAATTCGTGATGGTGTCCATAAAATTTGCGGAGTGTCATTTTTAATCTTTCCTCCTCATAACTCTGTTGGAGCGGTTTCGGCGTAAGGAGCACACTCCTGTATATGAAGTTCGTATAGTGTGAACATGCACGAGCATAACGTATCAATTGAGATATGTAAACACCATACGACGGAGCAGAGGGTATGTTACTGCTGAGAAATGGGAAATTGATAATTGGGAAGTTGAAATCATCCCGTTTATCATAGATATTAGTGTGAAGTCGTCCATCTGTGTCAATATTGAAGAAAAGATCTAAGATTTAGCAGAAGATCTTGATCATTTTTGAGAATCCACATCTGATTGACACCACTGGTTGAATATATCTCATCACAATATTTTTGAAGGCCATCTTTTGCTGTAGAAAGAATAGTAGTCAGCACTATATAAAGATGTTTAGTCGAACATCTTGATGATCCAGCTATGTATCGTTCTTTATAAGGAGTTTTGTGAAGTTTTGGTATTCAGTATGATGACGGTAGATTTTCTTCGTTTTCTTTGATATTAATATCCAAAGAAAAAAGGACAGATTTGTGTTTTGTAAAATTTCATCCTTTGTAAATGATGTTAAAGAATATGTAGGATTACCAGTTGTGCTGTTTATTATTCCAAGCTCTTTTGTGAGACATTGCAAATAATGGCTTTTACATACGAAGACAATATTATTGGAGGCTTTATCTGCTGGAACAACGACATATTTGTCATGAAGAGAGGATAAAGCATCCACAACCTCTGGGTTCTTGAATGGGTTAGAAACCCTGGTGCTCATAGTACATCGTAGTTTCTGAATGCGCTTCTGAATTCATGCTCGAATAGCTTTGATCCATTCAGACAAAGTGTCCAGGTCTGGTTCGCGCTTTATCCATTTTCTAGCATAGTCCTCAACTGCATCCATCAGTAACCTGAAGTTCTTTTTCCAGTTGATGGGCTGGGGAATTCTATATTTTGGTCCCTTGGATAACAACTCTCTTCACATCTTTGGGGTTAAAGGACTATAAAACCCTGTTGTGGTTGAAAATCTTCGATACAATAGACTTGGTGTAAGTATATGAATTTACAGGTGTAGCTTTATTTTTGAAGTAATCAGGTATAGTTTTTTGTACAGGTTTCTGGTGGAAAGTATTGCAAATATTGATAGCATCTAAACCTTTATAACACTTGAACAGTAAATGGACACTCTATTTAAATCCAACCGGACCCGAATATTATATCCATGCCATTGTGTTTTATATTATTTAAAGTGGAATATTTACTATCATCCTGTAAGCCAAAACAAATTAAAACATTTTTTATGGACAAATAAGAGGTATAACACTTGATCAACAAAGGTCAAATCCGTCATAATCACACTTCATCTGTATTTTAAGGGTCATGACTTGTTAAAATTAAAAAAAAATTGTGTCAAGTGGTACTTATATGTGTTATGTTCCGTCAACCTTTAAAAAACAACATAAAAAACCGATAAACATACATATCTTCTTACTTTTAGCATGTGTGCTAAGGAACATATCGTAATGGAAGCGAATATTGATTCGGAAAGTAAGTAGTTACGCCAAACAGGATAGAAAGAGTTCCAATTGTGAACTTTTGATGTCTAAGTAGGAACCTTTTAGCATCGTATGCATATGGAGTATATATATCCCAGTTGATCCGATATTACAGAGCCGGCGTTTCTTATCATGTTTTTCTTGTTAGAGGATTGCTGCCTACAAGGAAACTAACAAACCAAGGATTCATAGTAATAAACCTCAAGTCACCTCATCGGAACATTTAGAGGCGCCATCGTGAGTTGATTGACAGTTATTGTATATCTGGGTTTTTTCTTTGCTCATTGTTGAAGGCTGTACAATGATCTATAGTTGCTTACAGCTACGCCTTTTAGTCTCTGTTGGATATTTGTCTCATTAGCAATCATTCCTACTCTTCACATTTTATATTTTGTTTACCTTTATGCCGTTTTTCGTTTTTGCAATGATAATGTCGGTCCCTTTTCAACTTATGAATTTTTATTCTCCTTTTGGTATTGTCCGCCTCTTTTTTTATGAGAAGTCCTGATATCAAGGTTAATCCATTTAAAATTTACAATGGCCAAAACCATCAAACAAATATGACTTTTTCCGAAAACTTCCACACTGTAAATGCAACAATTTTGTATGCTAAGGTCGCAATTCAGTGTATCATTGACCAGTATTTACGTATCACAAAGAACGAAAATTAACACACTTTAAAAGCCTTAATTTTTGGTTTAATAGTTTGTTATTATATAACGTGACTTTGAAATCATAGTTTATTACAGTTACTTTCTTTCTTTTTTAAACTTTTTTATTTACCTACTTTGACATTGAAACTTGTAAACTTGACTTTAAATGCCAGGACTGCAATTTATCTTGATTTGTTTCCTTTTAATGTCTTCTTTCCTCTTATTCATCTTGTGTCCTGTTTCTTTTTTGTTTTGGTAAACTTTCAATCCATCAAAAGTTGTTGTGTAATGCTTAGAATCAGTTAATATTCGAATTAAAATCTTGCAAAATATAAATTGAACGCTCTGTGTGTTTTGTGTTCCTTTCTACATAATGAGAATATCGTTCAGAGAATTTTTATCAATACTAAGCGTCTACAAAAAAAGTTAAAAAAAAGAAAAACAATCGAAAATTGTAGTCCATTGTTGTATTAAAGTGTTGTTTACTCAGCTTGTCTTTTGAATCCAACGATTCTTCGTTTCATCATAGCAGGGAAAAAAACATCACAATTTCTAAATTGGTGTTAATCGAAAAATGCATTTATACCCACCTTAGAAATGAAGAATAGTAATACGTGACTTTTGAAAAGTGTGCAAAAACAAAGTTTGAAAGATAAGCTATTGACATTTATCTGCATTAGCACAATTTAAAACATACCCTATCTTTAAAAATATAGACGTAAATAAAAGAAATGTACATAGGATACACATGTCAATCTACGAAAGTTAATGTGTTTACAAGTTGTCAATCCATTTCATAACTTCTTTTTTTACCTTTTACAAAAGTTTTCGAATTTGTATAATATAACTTGACCTTGAATTGTTTAAAATCATTGCGATTATTGATATATGTGTTTAAACATCTGTCCAATAACAAGTGTAATGCTTATCTTCTGTCAAAATTCAGAATTTAGTGTCGTCTGCTGTTTGCCCTTGCACATGTGTATTGTGCTTGTCTGTATCTGGAAATTTCCTTCAGATTTGCGACATTTCCCCTCATGACACAGTCGCGTTGATACTTTTCTTGTTATATACATTTACTTCCGGTTGGTAAATGCTAAGGGAAATACATTAACAAACTTAGATGCTAATGGTTATCTAGCAAAGGAGACATTTCTCATATTTGTATAGGTAGTATGTAGTTTTTGATGAATTGTCGTCTTAGATGCTTTATTTTACATGGGTTCATTTTAAATGAAATCAGACCACTTTGTTGTAAAAAAGAGAGGGTTTCCATCAACATCACTGTCCACAAAAGGAACACACACATATGAAATGAACTTTCGATCTTCGTTAACATACGAACGTCGGACTAGCTCATTTACCCTGTTCAGCATTAACCCATCAGCACCCTCTTTAAAATGATTGACTGATTGTTGATGCTTTTTGCCACTTTCAGCATTTTTTCTACTTCATGGCGGTCAGTTTTTATTGCTGGAGCAAGACAGAGTACCCGGAGAGAATCATCGGCCTTCGCCGGAACAATTGGCAATCCTATCGCAGTCGAATTCACTCACGACGAGCGGCGTACGACCTCAGTGTTGATAGGCTAGTGATCGCTATAGATGTGTCTACATATAGTTTTTCCTCTAAATAGAAGTTCCTCTGAAAAAACTGGTTATACGCAATGCTGTAATACCTGTCCCTGTGGTCTTTTCAATTTTTTTATCCGAACGTCACTGATGAGTCTTTTGCAGACGAAACGCGCGTCTTGCGTACAACATTTAATCCTGGTATCTATGATGAGTTTATTTGGAACACATATTCTATATCCTTTATTCCGTAAGGAATAAATACTCTTCCATAATACTTGCTTTCAGTAGAAAAAATATTCCGCAAAATTTCTGCTATATGGAACTAAAATTATGATAGAACTTCTATTCCATGACATAAATATCAAAGATAAAGAATTGTTGGGTTTTAGATTTCAACATAGCAGTACAAAAATATTTGGAATATTGGTAATAATCTTGGAGTTATAAGGAAATTATTGTTGATTACGTGTGTTTTTTTTTTTTTTTTACACAAATGAATAACAATTCTTGAAATTAAAACATTTAGTTAAACTTTCTTCCTATAAATGTTACGTTAATTTGCACTGTTGGTAAAACATATGTATGTAAGTTGACATGTATTCACGTAGAAAAGAAATTGCTAACATCAGATTATTGAATTCGTATTGTGAGATTTAAGAAATAACCAAATATGTTCTATAATTGTGTATTTTATTTTATTTTACGCCTATAAATGTTATTCTACGATCTTTACGGAATACACGCTTTCTTTTTACAAAGGCTGAATAAGGATTGCTTGCTGGTGTTAATAAGGATTACTAAATTATGATGGATGTCCAAGTGAGCTGTGTTGACATTCGCACTATCCCACTAAGCTTTCAGTCATTTCAGCCCCCCCAAAAAAGATGGCTCAATAATTGAAACAACAACCAAAAATCCATAGTATTATGTAGCAAAGTTGTGAATACCAATAAGTTCTTTTGAAATGATGAATTTGAATTAGACTTTCTATGTATCCATTTTTTGTTTTTGTTATTGTTATAAAAAACAGTTACACATTGTAACATAGTAACACAGACATTATCAAAATTAAAAATACTAACGACAAGATAAACTGCAGCTAAGACGGTAGTCTTCCCCTGTAGTGTATTAATTAACCAACTGTACTATAAATATTTAATTCTTTTTCTGTATTAGTTTTTGTCCATTTGGAATATAAGGCATGCACAACATTGCAGTTTTTAGATCTACAACGTACGTCACGAGTCACGTGATTTTTTATAAACAAAACAACATCATTTGATATAAAACAAACTGTAATAACCACCAAAAATATTATGCTAAGAAAGCATGTGATCAGCCTTTACCATATCGATATACCGTTCACGAATGACGTAAGCAATTTGATGCATTTTAAAGGAAACAGTCTTGTTTATTTTCTCCTATCTTTGAAATGCATCAAATTCCTTTGAGTAAGATATTGTCGATATCATTTGAAGCATCTATAAAAAAAGAACTGTCTTTATTGTCCACAAAATAATCCCATTATCATTGCGTACAAAAGGAAATGTCTCACTAAGAACTATTTCTTAGTAAGCTGCCACGTGTTTGTAGGCTTCTTTGAAATGTACTGGTCCGAGATTAGCCCAGATAGGGACCGGGTTAGCTGGAACGGGGAAGAATATGTTTGTACGCAATTCACTTGGTTCTGCCCATGCCAATAAATCAATGTCTGGAATAGCGTGGCATGGTATCTTTTGATTACTGAAAACATAACATACATCAATTTATAGGAAAGTACTTATTAATAAAAGAAAACAAGGCAAACATGTAAATAAATGTGTGATTTGTATTCTTAAGAATATGTTAGAGAAGTTATATAGTTAAATTAAGTCTGTATACGGTATTTCTGCGAATAACAATGAAGTTTGCTTATGACAATATTGGTAAATGTGTGTTTAATTACTATGTTGTTTAGTATCTCAAGTTCTTATATAATAAGTGGTATATTTTCATTTAAATTCAAATAAAATCAAATATTATTATAGCAATTTGAGGTATAAAATTGAATTAGATAGAACTTTAGCAATCTAATTGAGGCATGAATTAAATCAAATATAATCATAATATAATATAACAACACACAAATTGAATAGATATACTCACTGTTTGGAGGGCAGTAAGAATGAAGCCGGCTGGATATGGTCAATTTTGGTGTTCTGGCAAATAATTTTTGATATTTTGTGATGTCTTATGGTTTCAAGTTGTCCTAAAAATTAAATAATTTTTATTAGTTAATTCTTAAGTTTACTGAACTTATACATATATCAATATCAGAGAGAATTTCATACATTTATTTATTGGCTATTTGTTAATTGTCCCCGAGACACCAACAACCTTTTCCTGCCGCAATTAGCCAGTACTATCTTCGACTGGTGAACTATTAATTCCCTATTGTAAGAACTCCGGTACTTCCATGGTTTAAATGATAATTTTTAATTGCAAATTTACAGTCTATAGATAATGTAATGGTGTGAAAAATTAAGCCGTGAGTTGCATCAAACAAAGTTCATCTTAAACAATTTTTATTTTTCTGTTGACTTTGGTTGTGGTACTCCTAATCATTTCATAAACTGTTGGTTTCGTGTGTACCTGCCGACATTAGTCCAGGAAAATCATTTTACAATAAAAAAAATTAGCAGAATTAATACATTATGCTTATCAAAATGACCCGAATGACCGACCTGTGCATTTAAAATTTATATGAATTATTCATTTTGTCGACATGAATACTTACTAGGCGAGAATCCAGTCAGCTTGAAGTCATTTTCATACCAAAATCTATCGCCGAATTTCCAGTTGGCGAATGATTTTCCGATCAAACATTGGAATGTTGGACCTGTTAATCCACCTTTAACTCTTCTCTCTGAAAGACCGCCGGTATATAAATCTATATCGTCCACATGTCTGAAAAAATATGAGAAAATCGAATTTTTTCCAGATTATTTAACAGAATAATTTTATTGCAAACATGGGAATATTTATACCGTTTATATTATTTTCAGCATAAAATCAAATGGTGAATACAAGTACAAATACCAAGGAAAATTATGCAATTGGATGGTGATATTGTTTGAATATTATCATTATATGTAGAAATTGGATATATTATTGGACCTATGAGTAAATTATTATTATTAAACGTAGATTTTGTGATACAAATAAATCTAACCATTTCTTTGTACAATCTATGAAAAATTAAATGTATAAAAAACTTATCAAAGTTACCAGGATTATAATTTTGTACGCCAGACGCGCGTTTTGTCTACAACTGACTCATCAGGGACGCTCGAATAAAAAAAAAGTTAAAAGACCAAATTAAGAACGAAACTAAGCTTTTTCTATAATTTCCGTGCTAATAACACACCTTTTTCGATAACTATCACCAGGAAAAAGGTGCAAAAGCCAAAATGGAAAAAAAACCTGTTTGAGACATTGAAAACCAAGAGGACCTAAATAAAACAGTGGAAACTTTGACTGGTAAACAGATAAAATACATTATTTTAATATGCGTATGTATTTCATGAAGAACACGTCACAGTCAAATTTTAGCGGACAACATCTTGCAAATGTGACCGACAGTTCTGTTCAGGTCCTGTTGTTTTCTGGGAATCCCCAATATTTTCTTTTCTTTTCCAGATGTTTTGCTTCTGATGGTTATTCCAGAAACACGTGTTAAACGCTGAAATCGGTATCCGAATTTATCTTACCAAAACTCAAAAATTCAACGAAAATAGTCTAAACAATTTTTTTTTTTCGGAACTAATTATTATGTTATTAGAAGCCAAGTGTTAGAATGGTTTTCT
The DNA here is from genome assembly GCA_017311375.1 of Mytilus coruscus. Classification (NCBI taxonomy): domain Eukaryota; kingdom Metazoa; phylum Mollusca; class Bivalvia; order Mytilida; family Mytilidae; genus Mytilus; species Mytilus coruscus. Next base: position 49,703,515 of record CM029601.1, read on the forward strand.
CAGGTAGAACATTTGGCAAAGTTCACCTTAGATGAATTTGGCTTTTTTTTATGTTCTTTTTGGTTTTACAGCTTTTGATCCTTGATTTTCATATTAATTCCGTGTATCTTCTGTACAAGGGTTCTGTGTAAGCAGGTTTTCGATTTAGCAAGGGATTCGTGTATACAACTATTTCCCAGCACTTTTAAATATTGAAATGACCACTTACTTGTAAGTTTTAGAAAGTCGTATAATTGCGTCCTTGTCATGATCAACAAGACCACCTGGTCCATGACCAAAGTGAATTACTGGTGGAAGTCCACACCACTTTCTCCATGCATTGTATGGAGGCAGACCATGATCTCGTCCTCTCTGTATATTGAAAGATACCAAGTCAAAACTCATTCCATGATGATCCATAAACAGATAATTTCTAACACCGTCGTTAACAACACGATCACTTTTAGCATGACTATCGTCCAACATCCATTCTCCTATCCAATCATTTCCTTTGCCTCCATGTGACATCAATACACCGGGTCTGTTGTAGGTTTTGTATATAGGAAATTCTGCAATCTTTTTACCCCCTGGACCTCCGTAACCGAGGAAATTTGGAATCATTGAATGTCCAAATCTGAAAGCGGCTGCTGCCATAACGTTTGCTGTAGTTGGGTCCAATTTTTCGTTGTAAACTGTATTATATTTCCCATATACCGATTTAAGACCATATATGGTCATAAATTCGTCGTTAAGAACAAGAGGTAGCCATTCGGAATACATGATATGTTGAAGAACTCCTCCAATTATCTTTCTGGTTTCTTGGAAAATTATTTCATCAGTCCAGTGGGGGTTAATTTTACCTAAAGCTACAGCCAATCGATTGTGTTCTCTTAAGAATACGATGTGGAGGAAGGCAAGAGAGGGTACAATTGTGTTTCTGTCATCCCCTGTAAATTTAAACAATATTCAATGAAATAAAAACCCGGAATGTTATTAGTTTATTATTATTTGTTATCTCTTTCTTTGTTCAATTTATAACGGCAAAAAATACATTTTGTCTTCGTAGTATATCTAATGCATCAGTCTACGTCTGGAAACTATTCACCTTGGTGATGTGTCTATGTGGTACATGTAGATATTGTAAATCTTCGCACGAAAATGAAAATAACTGCTGATGAAACTGACATTACAAGTTTAACATTTGGAATTCATAAAAACCAAAAGTTATAAAAGAACAACCAGTCTACGTCAATATGATCTGAAATAGTTGCAACCTAAACTATATAATATTAATCACCTCGCAATTTATGTAAACAGTTCGTGTTCATGGGAGAACTAATAGTAATCAGCAGTATTTTCTTTCGGTTAATCTGGAGGTATCTCTTAAATTCAATGTCAGTTCAATCAGCAGGTGAAAGAATATAAATATAATGTGGCTTTCAATTATTTTTTGTTTCGAGTGTGCCCGATGATGGTTATGCTCGGGCCCAATGTTTGTAAATTCAAAACCTATTACAAACGTTGAAGATCTAATAAAACCAAGACAAGGAATACATGAGAGAGTTACAATGTCTAGTATTAATATAAACGGTACCAATTTGTCTGCACCAGATGCGCATTTCGACAACAAATGTCTCTTCGGTGATGCTCGATGCCAAAATATTAGAAAACCCAAAACTTATAAAAATAATGAAGAGCTTATAAACCATAAAGACCAATAGAACAGCTAAGGTCGTGTAAGGAATCAGAGCTTTGTCAAAACATCTTCAACAATAAAAACAAAGCAAAAACGTCAGAACAATAGTCCATGACATGTTGTAACTCGTTATTAGTGTAGACAAAGTATTAATTCAAAAGTAATGATATATGATCTGATTCTGAAAAGAGATGTCGACTATGTTCTAAATCCAAAGAGTATATCACACAGCGACATCTTATAATAAGATTCTTCGCTATCGACTTTAAATTTGTTCATTCTTTATGTAACATAGTAACAACATAACTCAGTCTAATGTAATGGAAATTAGAAATAAAACTTTACACATTTCGCGCGTCCGAAGGATTTACCGTCGTCAGGATCGCTCAAAATTAAACATTTGAAAGCCAATGATGTATGAATATCTATACAGATTGGGAGCTATATAACCAACAGGGACACCAAGAATAACAAATTAAATCAAAGGTGAACTTTAAAACATTCACTTGATACTGCCATGAATAAAAAAGTTTTTCGTGGGATTTAGAAATCCGGTACATTACAACTTTAATGTGCATTGGTAGGGAGAAGAATTAGATCTTATAGTTTATCTACTGTAGTACAAGGATGAAAAAGTCTCATCTATTTCTCTAGTTTCTCAATGTAACAGGGACAATGATAGTTGCTGCATTGTCGGCTAGTTTATATATAAAACACGTTTCAAGAATAATTAATTCTTTTTAGGGAAGATATCAAGTTAATAGAACAGTCAGGTCCAAATGTAGTTTCCAAATATTAGTAATTAAAACGACAATAAAATTAAATAATTTTGAAAGAATCCATATATTTTCACTTATTTTTTAAGCAAACTTTGCAATAACCTACAAAAGGGTGATCAATTTTAGAGAATAAAGATATTTAAGATCATTTTTAAGAAAATCTACAGTCTTGATCTTGTACAATGTTTCAGTGTCGTGTAAAAATATTACCCAAATATTACTATGTCTTCTTAATCGATTTATATGATTTGAACACGGTAAACTACTGTTGCCTGTATCTAAATGTTATAGTTCTAGTACATTATTTTCAATTTCAACGTCTGATATGCGATTAATTTGTAATTGGAAATTAAATAATTAATCCATATTGTCTAAGAGACAACTTCTACTAACAAACCGATAAGGAGAAATAAAAGAAGGGTAAAAGGCTATAAGATTATACTGCAAAAGATAAGAACTGAGAACAATGAGTTGCTTAAATCCACGTCATTTGAACCTCGGTGGATAGTTTTCTCATTCATTAGTAATCAAACCACAACTCCTTGTATAATACCGATATCAAATGAAAATCCCCTTCATTGTTAGCTTTGCTTCGTACAAACACTCATGTATCTCTTCAGTACTGGAAGATAGTTAGTTACCTGCTCCGAAGCAGTATTCTCCAGGACTTTCCATGATACAATCTCCATCTTCATAACGAGGTAAAAATCCACCATCAGTCATCTTCAGTAAACCTGCAAAAAGTAAACGAAATAGTTTCTTTCTTTTGCAACAACTTTTTTTCAAAATTTAACTTCCTATGCAAAAATCTATTCTTTAATCAATATCAGGTTTCTGTCATTCGTCTTTTCAAATTCAAACATAGGATTCTCATATATGATCATTTTGTTATGCTCGCATGAATATATAATAATTTTACATATGTAGCATGTGGATCATATTACCAATTATTTAGTCCATTTTGAATTTTATCAAGTTAGAAATTGTTGTTTTTGCTTTGATAATTTCAATTTATGATCAAGGGATCAAAATATGAGAATGATAATTTCCACATATAAGATACACAGATTGAATGGAAGGCATGCTTTAAATGTTGTTGCATTCAACCAAGTGGTTATTAGTAATTATAACCCTAAACATTATATTGAAAAGAACCCTAACCCTAACCCTTACCTCGACTATAACCTTAACCCATACCGTTACCAGCTAATACACTAAATGAAATGATTTCCTCAGATATAAAAGTATATTAATCAAATTGAACAAAGCGTGAAGCTGTAAAATTTACTTGCATATGCTAAACAAAAAATATGCTAACCTCCTTTTCCAAGACGTAGATATGTCTGCTCCTTCATTGAGTTTCCATAAATCATAGACCCATCGATAAAGGAGGACTGTTGGTTGATCTGATTTCTTGGTGCTAAAGTAAAACAAATTAATTTATTTGAAGATAAATAAATTCTTAAAAGATCGTGAAATTCTAACTCCTTCATTTTTAAAGGAAAAATGTAAAGAAATCTTCGTTTTAATCATTTTCATGCCTACCCCCTATAAATAATGACATGCACAAGTTTATAGATTATATTCATTATAACATTACTAGTATTGACTAGTTTGTGTATTTCTTCTGTGCCCGATTGAAGGAAAAGTTTCAATGACACCTAATGATGAAAAAGAATGACACAAAAACTAGAATAAAAACAAACATACATACCAGGTTTACAGTACAGTTCCGGTGCAATAGAAGAACGAACAAAATTCATACAGGGATTATGGAAACGTTTGTCTTTTGGTGGAACAGGTATCGGGAAACAGGAACCTCTACAAAATTTTAAAAATTATATTTTGTAAAGTCTGCGTGTTGTATTTTTCTTCTTTTCTTTGCAATGCTTTGTTTTGTTTCTTCGATATTGTTTTTTTTAAAACTATTTATGATTTCTTGTGAACCAATTTACAACGAAATTAAAATTTTCATCCTTAAGATCTCTAAACATGGAAATGATGCACAGATAAAATAAAGAGTTATTTTCAATTACATGATTCAAATTCATATTAATGTTTCCTTATATTTTTTTAGGAGCATTCATTATTGAGGCTGGTCTAGTATACCTATACTTGTTATATTGAATAAAGGAATGTGTAAATAGATAAGATAGAATAAAGATGCATCGCATGCCTGTTGACATTCTTTTGGTTACCCAATATTCGTAAAGTTTTAGTTTTGATAAGAATTATACATTAAAGATTAAATGAGAATATGAAACATTGCTTTTGTAGAAGGGAACCCAACATGACAAGATTAAGAATTGCACTGCAACTATATTTTGATATTGTTCAGTTCATGTATACCTTTTATCTCTTGTAGTAGGATCTAGGTCACAACACTGGATTTCTGAATTGTTGAAACCTGAAGGAGAATACAAAGATAGATATGTATGTGTTATGTGTAGATTGATATCTTAAATAAGCTGAAAGATAAAATGTAACTAAAAAACGTAAGGAAAAAAACAGGAAAAGTTTTTATGTGTCCTCATAAAAATACTAATGTCAATTGAGAGCAGGAATACACATTCATCATCATATTTTCAGCACATTGATAAACAGGTATCATAAAATTACAGCTGGGTCAAAATCTATAGTTTGTTTTATACGAGCGTGGTAAACGAGCAGTTTATATCACCCGGTTATTGGTGGGGATAGTGGTACTCAGTCTTTAATTTTCTGTGTTGTGTTTTGTATACTGTTGTTTATCCCTTGGCCATTTTTCGTTTTTTTTTGCCATGGAATTGCCAGTTTGCGTTTGATTATCCTTTGGTATCTTTCACCTCTCTTTTAAAGATTTGTTTGTGGTTTATGAGACCATTACATTACATTACAATTTTGTTTTAAATTCTTACATGAAAAGGACATGTTCGGGCCAACAGGTCAACTTAGGATCTATCTCAATTAACATCAATCACAAAACAATGATATTTGATGTTTGGAAGAACTCAGCGACCGATACAAACTTGTTGGTAAAGACAAGTATTTAATTAACAACCACTTGCTTTCAATTTACTTTTAAAAGCAAATCTTGATATTGCCTGGTGCATGCCATTCATTCGGCTCACTTTTTTTTTCATGTAGGTCGCCATGGTATGCACTTTTATAATCATGCATTTAATATTGATAAACATAAACTGAATAGAAAATTATAGCACAAGAGCAATAACTTTATGGTTTTAAGACATTCGGAATTATTGAAATGTCATATCAATGTTTCATCAAATGTTTTGATCTTTGAAAAGGTTCTATAATACAGACCTAAAAAGTGACATTTAGTGGTTAATTAGAGCAGTACCAATACATCTAGAACATAAGGTAGCAATAAAGTAGTTCTTTGTTATAAATTATATAACGTGTATGTCAAAAATCCCATTATTTTCATATAAATTTGGGCAATAACGTAATTAATTGTTAAAATGATAGTAAAACATTTAATGACATAGTAACTAATTTTTTTTTTCATTCATGATTTTTGCAAAACCATTTCTTTATATGTACCATTGTACTGTAGAATTTCTTAACAATTATTCATATATTTTTTTATATGACCATGATGACATAGCACTATAAATATGACGTATTGGGCGTTTGTTCCGTTATGAGTTTTTCTTTTAAAATTACTCTATGATTAATTTTTTCAAAAGCTTTTCTATATACTTGAAATGATTATCATCAGAAACGTATTGCTTTTGAAATTTGAAATTTATATTTGAATTAAGAAATGGCTTAATACATTTATTTCCCAACAGAAAAGGTGAATATGAAATACATTAAATATTTAATTCTTTTATTGTATTTTTATGAGGATCTCGTCACCTACCAAATTTTTGCTTATACAGTATGCAATAAAATCAGTTTACCATTATTTGGCCTCATATTTTAAAACATAACTGAAATAACTAAATCATTGAATTTCATCTCATACGAAAAACTAATTTTTATTACACCTCAAACTGAAATTTGGAATTTTTCAGATTCACAAATATGACTTTTGACCTCATTTGCAACCTTTTTAATATTTTGTATATTCTGAAAGCACATGGTATCTCCTACCGAATGATATATAACTTATTTGTGTGTTAGATGGGTATAATGATGCCAATTCTTTTCGTTTTTGGTCATTGAACTAAAATGGGAGTATCTCTGAGGCTTAACTTCCACTAGTAATAACATTTAAGCAATCATGCCAATTAAAGTTAAAGACTTAAAAACATAGAATTGAAATGATCTTTATCAGAATATAAATCTTACCTCTGTTTGTTGCAGTTCCAACGATATCAAATAAACTTTATAGGATCTTCATCAGAATAAAAATCTTACCTCTGTTTGTTGGAGTTCCAACGAAGTCATGATCCAGAAACTGACCAAACTGCATCATAAGCATGGATTGTTTTGGTTCCCTGAAGTCACTCATGTGAGCATTGTGGACCACATTACTGATAAGTCGAGGACTTGGTAGAGATGCCCCAGTTATACTGTGGATTCTTGGAACATTTAAACCTATAAAATATTTAATATAAACCATGAACATTTTTCATGTCGTGGCATTTTATAGCGGACTATACGGTATGGGTTTTTTTGCCATTGCTGAAGGCCGTACGGGGGCCTATAATTGCTTTCTACCACTTCATTTGAACCCTGGTGGATAATTGTCTCATTGGCAATAAAAGCACATCTCCTCATTTTTTATAATGATATACACGATAAATGATTAAAATAATCATGCAGTCAATGTTTTAATGTATTATATCATACTATACAACAGTGAAAGAAAAATAAAGAAATACAAGAATACAAAGTTACTTCCCATATTGAGAATAATCGGTTTATTGTGCAAAGGTATGTTTTAGAGATCGTATCAAAATAATGTGCCCCTTATACTGATGGTAATTCACTACCTACATGTATGGGTGTGATAAGGTTACTTTGCGTACCCATGACCCATTAGAAAAGAGAGGATAGATAGCCTTACCATCAGAATATGCTGCCGGAAGCCATCTTAGTTGAGCTCGCATTGCCTGCCCCCATGTTGGCACATGGAAATTATTGCAACCACCATCTGCAGTTCTGTATGGGTATTTAGGGTTACACTTGGGAATAGGACATTCACAATATGGAGCTATATGCTTTTGCCATTCTTCAACTAATTTGTAGTCATTCTGCATAACGTGAATTGGAACTCCAGATCTGTTTGAAAATAATATACGTTGAATTATGATATAAAACGCCTATTTTGTGTGTCATACTTAACGAACAAAATCACACATTAAAATAATCAAAAGCGTGTACATGAATAATAAAATACTAGCAAGTTACGAATATAAAAGGAACCGAAGCTACTTTTTGAAATACAAAAACAAATATAAAATAATAGTAACAAACTCATTTATTTTCAGAACCATTTTTGTCTATTCGACATATAATTATAACTGATTAGTGCTGTACTATATCAGAAGGTTAGTGGACCACTACATACACGTATCGACCTCAGATTTTGGTGGAGTTCTTAATGTTCAGTCTTTAGTTTGTTGTGAAGTGTTTTATAGATTCTTCGTTTGTCTCGGCCATATTATTGTCTTTTTCTTTGAATAATGGTTTTTGATTGTCCTATTCGTATCGACAGCGTTTGGTTTTACGTTAGACTGTTTAAGCTGTTTAATTGGGTTACTTGAGTTTTTAGTATTTTATATACTAGGCATTCCAGATTTAAGCTGACTATTCCAGACATACGTTTCGTGCATATGGGTTAGATATGTTTATATTGTATCAACTCACAACAGTACATACATAAAATTGTTGTATTTTGGTTAGTAATTCATTTGACCTAATCATTCAATTTTTACTGTGACTTTTATGCCATAGGTTATCTGATGAAATCTCAGAATTTGTGTTTTTATTCATAATAACAAAAAAATCAATTAATCATGATAGGAAAAATGAATTATGGAGTATCATGAAATAAAAATGCCAATATGAATGAGTTATATAACACGAAGGTATGTTCTCGATATGCTGACAAATACATACATTATTTACGTGTGCAAAACACTATAACCGGACATTAGCCCCTCAAGACATTGACCTTACCTTGATGAGCGGTCAAGACATTGATCTAACCTTGATAAGCGGTCAAGATCGGACCAAATGATTTAGATACAGATGTCACATCAACATTTTCTGACTTTATTACGCAGGTGAACATGTGTTAGAAGTCATTACTTTTGTATTTTTGTTCACTCAAGTTTCGAATTCAATGGTCATTTTAAAAATTTGATGTAACCAAATTGTCTGGTACTTAAAGATTGGGGAGTTCTAAATCTAAAAGCAATTTTAATTATGTGGTGTGACTTGACTTGTCTGATCCTTAGAATGTGAGGTTCTAAATCAAAAATAATAATGCCGTTATATTTTTCTAAAAACATTAATCCAATGTAAATGTAGTCCGTGATACTACACTGACTCCTTAAAAAAATTACAAAATAAAGAGACAAAGGATCAAAATGATTTGTATCTGATTACTTGTTTATATATGTATATGGAATGTAGATCAGACAGAGGTAGACCAAAAAGATATATAACTTCAAGGGACCAATTCACAAATCTAAATTACATCCTCGTTAGGCCACTCCAAATTGATTCATAGTTCTTCGGATTCGCTCGCGTCAAAACTTTGGACCCTCCCCTAAAAAAAAAAAAATTACTGCGATTCCCTGAAGACTTTCTGAATTAATATGGCTTTTTGCTTTAAATGTAATCAACATTATTTTTTAATTTCATCGCTCACCTACCAATGCAAAGAAAGTTACATTTTTCAGTGTTAAAAAATTTCGCTCGCTCGCTTGTATAGCTACCATTGATGTACATAAAAGTTCGAAGAACAATTTTTCAATGTAGAGTAGTCTACAGGACATCCTATCAAAAACAATGACGATCTCAAAAGTATTATAATTTTTTAGTTGTTCTTTGGATTGAACAAACTATTTTTATTATTTTTTTACTTTTTATCTTAATCATTTTTTAACTTGTTCCGAACGGTTAATGCACATGAAGGTAAGAGAAATGGTTTTGACATTAATCAAAATACATTGAAAATTCACCATGGTAACTATATGAACCATACAATCTTGGCACAAAGCCAACAGATTCACCCTATTATTATAATTTATGTATGTGTGTTTTTATCATAAATTTTATTCGTTGGCCGTTTTATTATTCTATGTCCATGAATAATAATTATGCAATGTCATTGGTCAGAAGCAAATACTTATCTACAAAAATGGTTTAATGATTATTTTACATTTCTATTTCTTTTTGAGGAATAATTGTAAAAAAAGGTGAGTCATAAACATGTAAACACCTTATCGGTCATACATAGTGGGTGAATGACTATTACAAACAATCTGAGATATATTTTTCCTTTAATTGAACGCTTCCACAGTTCTTTAATCTTAAGTTCAGATTTATTGATACTGCCCAGTCAATTAACCACATTTCTGCAATTTACATGTCATATATTCCAGTGAACATGGGCTGATATGCATAAACTTACTTATTTAAAGATATCCAATCGCAGTACTAATTTATCGAAAGACAAGTAGAAAAATCCGTCCGTTCGGAACAAATCTTAACTTAAATAGTTTTATGCATATCAGACCTAACCTTAAGGATACTACCGCAACAATAAGGTCTGCATCACATCAAGACATCTTTTTTGAAATTGACACTGATTGAAGACTTTACACTATGATCTATGACAATGCGAGGAATCAGTTGTTTTTTAATTGTCAACTTCCTATTTCCAAAAAGTATAATCGTATTGCGTTTTTATATTTCAATCGATACGTTACGCACGTTCATAGATATAAGCAGATGTGGTATGAGTGCCAATGAGACAAGTCTGTTCACATTATAGTGCTTTCATCAACAGGGGTGTGCTCCTAACACAAACACCCACCCAGGAGGTTTATGAGTAAGATTGATTGAAATCGACACTACACAAGTTTAACGATCATTTTCATTTTCTTTTTCCCTTACCGCATAGCAAGATTTAAAACGAACGGTGTGATTTATGTACAAAAACAAACAAAAACAAATATGTTATACAGCAAACAACGACAACAACTGAACTACAGGCTCCGGACTTGCGACAAGTACATACAAAATATGGCGGGGTTAAACATGTTTTCGGGCGCCCAAGCAAGCATTCTGTTGTAATTTTCCTATTTGATCATTATTGATTTGTAGACAGATATTTTGATACTAGTAGTATTAGTAAATATTGGAAGTGATGTAATCTATTGGTATGACTACCGTGTATTCAGTTTTGGTCAATGACACCGTAATTTCAAAGGTAATATATCACTTTTTACTCAAGTGCAAAAAAAGCATTTACCTAAATGCTCAGATAAAAATTAAAGTGATGTGATTTATTATGTGAATTTTATCGAAGTTAAACAACCATTTAAAAGACAAACTGCAATTAAACTTGGTCTTCTAAAGGATAATGAACAAGAGGTACTACCGTACTGAACACATAAAGAAAATACAACAAGAGCAAAGTAAACACATAGGTCGTCGTTATTGAAACATTGATATTAGAAATGTTACTTACAGTTTCTCAAATTCCGCAAGTGCTCTAAGATTTATAAAACCCTTTTGATTGAGAACCTGGACTTTGCTATACTCCTTTAAGTTCATGAACATAGATCGATGCCACAAATAGCTGCCCTTCGACACCTTATCATAGCCTAAAAAATGAAAGGTGATTATACATTTGATATACATGTCACGTTACAGTACCCAAATTGCACCCATTTAGCAAAAATTGCAGCAGAAATCTTGCTATATGATTTGACATTATGCACGTCTTTCAACATTATCTAAATACATTTAAATATACACAAAACGTTCAGAGTATATATCAACAGATGAAGTATTCACTGGAAAAGTAAAATCTACGGAATGCGACGTCAACAAAAATGTTAACCTTTAAAATGAGCAATTAAAATAGTTACATGCATCCATTTCTTTAAAAAAAATGAATAGTAAGCATGGACTATTGTCAAATTGTTCATAATGTTTGGTGAACTAAAACAAAACATCAGTTATTTGAATTTTACGGATGTGAATTTAAGCACGGAAGCAATTTGGGTACTCGTCATTACAGAATCAAAGATAGTTTGTAGGTCGGTTCAAACCCATTTTTCTATGACTCAATAAGGTTCAAAATTAAATTGGTGGAACTATATAGTGAATAAGGATACATCTACAAAATAAACAGAGAATGAACACTTTTGTCTGGATCATAAATAAACGTAGGTGAAAAAAAACTGTCAAAATAGGTGCAATTTGGGTACCCTCATGTAACACTCAATGAATAAAATATTTAACTTGGTATGAGCCATCATTAAATTATTTGGCCCCTAAAATTGCAACACAGTCCAATTGTTTGAAGTTTTGTCTTAAACTAAGTATTTTAAATGTTCCGCTAATATTTGATAGTTCATAATACTTTTAGATTTTCGAATTCAAAGGATCAAAAACAAGTAGTCTTACCGTACCTCCTCTTTTATCAGCAAAAGAGTGTTTTACATATTCAAAAAAAATTACAACGTTTTTGGTAAATTATCATGTTCTTTTTTTTTTCTATATTTTCTTTTTTCGCACATGATCATATACGATATTTGCTTAGGACTCACAGAAGACCGAAGTAAATAGACCAATTAAATGGTCGCCAACTTCACAAAATCTTCTTTTTATTCATTTGAAATATTATATGCAGAAGACTAGTCGAGTTGGGCATGCTTTAACCTCATATTACAGACTGTGAATAAATGGATGCCACCAGCAGTTTCTTGCTTCAGTAAATACTAACGTGACAAAGTATTGTATGGCTGGTTTTCTTTTATGTTTCATTGAATCACTTGGTCGATTTATTGAATTGTAAATGTTATAAATGAAGATTTTCTTACAATTGTTTGCTTCTTTCTCTATACAAACTCTGTTTCTTCAAAGACTAAACACAAAAATAGTCATGTCTATTCGATAATTTCAAACAATGTAAGTACACGTTTCTTATTTTACATTTACATTTACATTTCATTAGATTAAATGCCGATCAGTGCTTTTGATGAATGTGTGAAGCCAAAGAATGTGATGTGAAAAATGTTACAAACGTGCTAAAAATAAGACATATTCTTAGTAAAAAAAATACTCTATAAATATTACAACAATAAAATGTTATGATGAGTCATAAATTTAGCAGCATGTCTGTTTTTCTATATATCGAGGTAATGGCACATCATAATTCATTAATTTGGTGTTGTGTTGTCAGTTTTTAGTAAATTTAAAGTTTAAGAAACTTTAATAATACAGTGTATCACTTCACGACACAAAATCTCTAAACGAATACGGTAAAAAAAAAAAATAACAAATAAACTATTTAACAGCAATTTCTATAGCTGTTATTTACTGTTCATCATTACAATGTCGCAGTTTGACCTTCAACATTAAGCAATACGTTTCACCTCACTGCAAGTTAAAGACGACCCTTAAATCTAGATTTACCCGAGTCTATTTTTCAATTCATACTGAAGGCCGTACCTTGACCTTTAATGGTTTACTTTTATAACTTGTTACTTGGATGGAGTTTTGTCTCATTGGCACTCATACCACATCTTCCTATATCTATTAAATATAGTTTGATAAAACTTCGAAGATTTGATTTTACAATTTTTACAATCTCGAGTTAAACTTGCCTTAGCCTTACCGTTTTGGTTTTTGATCTTTTTAATTTATGAACAACAACCTAATTACGATATCTATACCAACTTACATCTTTGTAAACAAAACATCTTATAGCAAAACATGTTTTGGTAAATGTTTGTAATAGAAGTGATATCATTTATCAGCAAAAAATTCAGATTAAGCCAATTAAACCAGAAAAATACAAGATAGTACAGCGATTCGTATTGCCATACAAAAACAGTGATAAGGTATCAATTTAATGACAGAAAAGTAGACACAATTAAGATTTCATTCCAAATCCGTAACTACAAAACATCTTCTGAAAGTGCTACTTTTTTGGGATAATGGCGTTTTTCTATTTTATCAAGACGAATTGCTCTTTTTGGAATAGAAAAGGTAAAATATTTATTTATTACTTCTACGTAAATCAGATGTAATCGTCTCATATCTTTCGTGCTGACGCCCTTCAGATATGAGAGGCTTACATACTGATATATGTCTGACTGATTTTAGGTATTTGTACACGTGAAGGGTGTTGTTATTCGATGTTATACTTCTTTGATACGTTCGATTTAAAAAGGGTTCCAAAAAAGTAGCCTGAAGACAACTTATATATGGTTCTATGATTATCAATAACTGAACTTATTTTTCACTTTGTTGATTTTTTCCCGGTTTTAAAATTTTCAAATACAATAGATAAGCATTTTCATTTCGTAACCTTGATATATTCTAGTGATAAATGTGATATATGCTCCTATTAAGACTTATTACATGTCGTGTGCACTGACTAAGTTCTCTTGCATATATATATTGTTTACCTGAAAGGTACATTTGTTTTTCCAACTCTGTACGAATAGCCCAGTCTTTTAGGGCAATCTGTATTGACTTGGCCATCATATCTGAGATGTGCATACCACCACCAGCAAGAGTTCCTATAACTTCTCGTTTTTGTCTGTCCTTCCCCGAAATAACGGTGAAACAAACTATGGAAGCTACAAGGAGAAGTTTGGTGGTCATGTTGGCTCTGAAATGATAAATGACTTTACTTATACATCTTCAAAAAGTTTTAAAATTGCTCTCTCTCTCTTCTCTTTATCTTAGATTATAATATTCTGAAATATAGATAGACGCCCGTACTTAATGATTCCAATACTACTGAACTGCTTAAGAAGACGAAACAATATTTGGTACAGTGTTTTGCCCTAAACGACCCAATATCTCAAAGTGAAATACCATATACAGATTTTAAATCTATTTTTTAGAGAATATGTTTTAATATACAGAAAAATGAGTAAACGGACCGACAAAATATTACATGACATAAAACCAAATTTAGGCAAACCTTTAGATAATGTTATATGCAGGAAAAATCATTGTGTTACTTCTATATGTCGTTTTGGTCATACTAGAATAACACAAGAGTATACTTTAAAAATTAAAATTCAACCACAATGTTTACCTTGCGATTGCAAGTATACTATTAAACATGTTTTAACAGAAAGTATTGATTTTTCCGATATTCGGAGAAAACATTTTAATGTAAATGATTTGTATGATTTATTTAATATTATTCTTGTTCAAACAATTGTTTCATTTTTAAAAGAAATTTGAACATATTCCAGAATATAAACAAGTTGTAAAAGGTGTACAAGTTCAAAAGGATTTTAATTTTTATCACATTATCTTATTGATGAGTTTTATTTGAAAATAAGTAATTTCGGTTTTAACTAAAGTTTTATTTAATTGAAAGACTTTTTGTCTGCTTTTTAAAACTGTCATATAAAACTGTTATGATATTTGAAATAGTTCTCGCCGCGGTGTAGCCTTTTTGTGCTGATGCGGCGTAAATCAATCACCAATCATTCAATCAATGTATTTATTTTTTACAAGAACTTTGCGAGGCATTCACGAAATTAAAAATCACTGTTGATTAAGTGTGATTGACAGTTATAATTGAAGAAGGCTTATATATCGATGTCATTCAAATGATTTATGAATCGTGGTAATTTTCAGAACATTTAGATCAAATTAAAATGGCCACAATCGCTGCCACAGCAAATTACAAATATGTGTAGACAATCATAAGATACACATGCTTTTTCCGCAAAATGTTCTATTGATTGATAGTTGTGTTATGTGTCATTTTGAAGTTTTAAAGGCAAATGATAAATATTTTGTACTTTTGTCAATTTTAGTAGTATGATTTCCTTGTTTAGTTGTTTACGCCCAAAACCGAATACAGTGATTTATTTAGAAAATTCAGAAAATAAATCATCCAATTTTAGAAACAATTTTAGTATGAAATCTACCCTCCATTTAAAAAAAATGTAAATCTTTTCTCTTTATATCTTTATTAATATTAAAGACTTATCTTAATCGAGTGCCATTGATTTGTCTTGCGAAGACGGAATGCATGTTTACGAACTAAGAGTATAAGCCTGGTATTTTTTAATGTCTTTTCATTTACGATATGGGTAATTCTGGAAAAAAAGATCATTTAAAAATTTACTTTTAATTACGGTAAAAAAAAAAAAAAATAAGGCCAGTCTGATATTAATTGCAAACAGTTTTTCAAATGTTCTAACTAATTTTCAACGTGAACAATATACTGGACAATAAAAATTTAACAACAATAAAATAATAAACTATACTAATCTTCCAAAAAAAAAAAAAAAAAAAAATAACATGGTCAGCCTTGAATGCAATTGTCCAAAATGAAAGCAGTTTGCATTGAATCACAGGAGATGATTTCATCGCAACAAAATGTTTCTTTACAAAAAAATGTCTTTTTCATGCTATCATGTTTGTCACGTGCTATTTTTTTTTAGTTTGAGCAAAGTCAACTTTCCTTAATGTTTTCATGTCTATTTTTTTCCTCTTTTTCTTTTTATAATTAAAAGAATTGACCTATGAAATCATAACTAACCTTATCATCAGTCCTGTTTCAAATATCCATAAATTGTAAATTATCATAACCTTTATTACATATTCATTGTTAATCATGTGACAAGTTATGATAATATATCATATTTGAAGGGTATCTTTTGTCCATTCAAAAGTTATACATCTTAATTCATAAAGTAATAAAACTGCTTGCTCATGGGCAAAAAGAACACATGTTTCCGAACGCATATAATGAAGCTTGGGAGTAAAACGATTACGTTCTTCGAAAAATTACCTGACAAATTCCAGACGGTTTCTTGTGAATTTAAGAAACCAATGACGCTATTTTTAAAACCGCACCAGTCATAAGAAAGACGAATTTTCTTTGTGTGCATACAATTGTGGTATCTATTAATTAATTGGTATAATTGTTGTTGAACATTTTTTTTTAATGTTTAACCTGGAGCAAAATATTTCTTACTTGCATACATGACATAGTGCTTTTATGTTATGAATGACAGTGTTGTTATAACTTTTGTAATATATGTTTTTTGTATTTCACTATTTTGAACAAGCTTGGAGTAGATTCTTATTTTGATTAGGTAGCTACCATTTGATTTTTATGGGGGTGGGGACTAGGATGAAAAATCTTGTCCTGCTTTTTTCTTAGTTGTAATCTCTGTCCTGCCTTTTTATTTTTCACTCTATTCGGTCCTGCCTTTTTTTATTAGTTTATTCTGACTTTTTTTTTACATAAATTGTCATCCTGCTTAATTTTTTTTTTCACTCAAAACTCCTGTCCTGCCTTTTTTTTCAAATTCATCCTATCCCCCCCCATAAAAATCAAATGGTTGCTCCTTAAATGAAAAGAGATAATGAAATCGTTCTTAAGACTGTCAAGTTTTTGCTGTTTTTTTATGTTTTATGTATAATTTAAAGATCATTTTATAATCATATCGTGTAAATATTATTATCCAATTAAATAGCGTATATTGTATTTCTTGTTTAACCCGGTGTAGATTGTGTGTAATTTTAGCATAGGAAACATACTCTCCATCGGGATATGATATTTCAAAAAATTAAATTATACACTATTTAGAGGAACTCCATTACTTTAGATTCGATGTTAATTTTCCTTATATTTAAATCACAGGGCATTTCATTCAGAAGTCTATTAATTGAAATGGTTGCATTTGGACAAAACTAAGAACAATCAAAATAAAAAAAAACCGAAAAGGTGTGGGATGATTGCCAATGATACAACTTTCCACAAAAGACCATATGACTTAGGTTTAAGCAACTTCTACAGTTAATTGTACGGACTTCAACAATGAGCAAAACCCATACCGTATAGTAAGATTTTAAAAGCCGACATGACAAAGTGCAAAGCAATTCAAGTGCATGACCTTGTTTGACAACTTTGAAGATTTATAATTTTATTTTGACATGATCAAATTTATTAAGTGTAGAAATAACAAATTAATCAGTATTTTTATCTGATGACAGTGGTGATAAAACATTAATTTAGTATAGCCATGACCTTGTAAAGTAATAACATTGACGGTTTTCAGAGTTTTGCAGATCTCTTCAAATCAATTCTTCAAACCCATACTAATTCCTGGACTTAATTTGCATTGTACAAAAAACGTCTATTCTTAGTAAATGACTTAAAGTAAACCGCTAAACTGTTTTCTTTTTTTATTATTTAGCCGAAAAGAATATTTAAAACCGCGTGAAAAAGCATTGCCCGAAAGAACCTTAGCACCGAGATAATTCTTATTGGACGACTAAACGGTTGCCTCCTCTTGACGTGTACCGCAAGCTCCTTTTATTCATATTGACCAGCCTGCAAAGACTTTTTTTATATTTATTTTTGGTTTTAATTGCATTGTATGGTTGATACAATATTTCATTTAATAGATATAGGAAGATGTGGTATGAGTGCCAATGAGACAACTCTCCATCAAAGTAACAATTTATAAAAGTAAACTATTATAGGTCAAGGTACGGCCTTCAACACGGAGCATTGGCTCACACCGAACAGCAAGCTATAAAGTGCCCCAAAAATTACTAGTGTAAAACCATTCAAACGGCATGCATGCATCAACATGTATTTTTACATGAATTGCGTGATTTCTATGCCCTAGAACATGCATCCTTCTCTTGTATGACATAAGAAATTACCTGAATTAGTGTAATAATATATGTCGTGAGCGATGTAATCTTAGTGGTAAAAAATTAGTCGAAAAGACATTTAATCGCGCAAAATTTTGTTTCGAGACTACCTGCTACAAAATATTTTTCAGTATGGTGAACAGTATGAAACATTTCGATCGCTAAATTATATAATTTTGAAAACGAACTGTTTTTAAAACTAATATCTAAAACACCATGAATTCTTATGACATGAATTACAAAGAAATTCTAAGATATCAAAAAATTATCCTGATTATTAACCAATAAAAAAACTAGGATTCTTAAAATGTTTCAATACTCATCTAATATAAGGATCACGTAATTTTGATGAATGAGAATCGCCTCTTTCGTTTTCATATTGGAATATGGATGGACTTGTCAACATGAGGAATAGTAAGGGACCACAATATTCGAATAAATGTCCCAAATAACTGTAAATTAGGTCACTGAAACAAATACATTCCAAACAACCTCAAAATGATTTTTTTTTTAAGCTTGTCTTCTCAAAGAATTGTTTCAGCTCAATATTTTTCCTATTGATATTATTTACAAATTATCAGACGTTTTTATCAAATAAATATGAACAGAATTAGATCAATCCTATAACATGTTAACTAAAAAAAACTTTAAGTTAATGTTTGTTTTTCATGCGATTGCACCCTTTCCAATTATGATGTGATGTGATACTTTATAAATCGTCATTGTTAGATAGTTTGCATGTGTGCTGTTCACAGGAAGCAGAGAGAGAGAGAGAGAGAGAGAGAGAGAGAGAGAGAGAGAGAGAGAGAGAGAGAGAGAGAGAGACGGCCCTAGTCTAGTCTTGAACTACGCCAGTGTTGTCTTATTTATGTGTACAAATGTAAGAGGTTTGTTTTCGTAATTTCTTGTTAGTTTGATTTTGTCCATCGAAAAAAAAATGAATTTGGTGTTGATGCCTGATCTTTGCAAGTATCTGTTTAATTTATATTAACCCCAAGGGTGACTGGGGAATAAAGTATGGTCACCATTGGTCTTCCTCCGACCGGCAGTAAAACCCTTGCTAAAGTGGGGCGGCCGTTTGGCTGTGCGGGATGTACAAATTTGCAGCCACGTCCGGTCAGAATGGGACGTTAAATCCGATGCCTCGTGTAAAGAGAGTGCCACGCTCTTTGCACGTTAAGAACCCTGCAACAACTCTTTGAGGGTCCGTAGGTGATCTGTTGCAAGGCTAAATTTCTGTCCCTATCAATATACCCTCATTTCCCATGGCAGTCTAAATTTCTCCGACCTTAATCCCGGACGCCCCTATTACAGAACCTACCTATTGTATTTATTGTTAATTTGTTCTCGTCCTGAATATGCATGAAATATTTGCCACTGGACGTTAAGCAACCAACAATCAATCAATCATTAATTTATATTACAACATGTGTAAACTGGGGATGATTTAGAGTTAGACATATCTATTTTTGCAGTCTGTTTCTTGCTCTCTGGATGTCATTTCTGTTTCTTTTTCATGTGTTTTCGGTAAGCTGTCTTATTGAACATACATCTCACTTGATTCATAGACAAATATTTAGAGAAAAAAATAAAAAAGAGGTTCCTTGTGCAATCCAAGATAAAGATTGGACCAGAATTCCATGCTGTAGGTTTATCAAAACTGTAAAAAGTAAAATAACAAAAATACCAAACTCCAAGGAAAATTCAAAGCGGAAAGTCTCTAAACAATTGTTCTGTGTAGTAGAGTTTCTACCATTAACGTTTGTAAAGTACTAAACTGCGGCGGTGATTTAGGATGTCATACCTTCCCATTTTAGATTTAACAGAATTTGAAGCATGTTATTTGATCGAAGTTCGGATTTGAACTATCTTGCTCGTTATATAACCATAGTTATCTTTAAACGCCATTTCCAAGGTACATATCATTGCCATGTGTGTGATGTACTCTTGGTGGTTATTGTAAGAACATGTGTTTTAACACTGGGTTGATGAAATGATTATGTACCTGACAAAATCTTTGATGAATAAGAACATAGTATCGTGAGACGGTATATGATAGATGTTTAAAACAACCTACATAAGGCAATTCATCATCACAAATAATTTCTTGACCATAAAACTGTATTTAATGTCTAAGTCTTATAATCTTTTCCTTATGACTTGAATAAAAAATATCAAGACAGGTGATGTATGTGATAACGTAATGCATAAACTTATTGTTTGATATTCTCAGGAATATTGTAATTGGTAAAAAATTAATAAGTACTAATATTGATTATCATTATAATGAAAACCATATGACGTTTTATATAGTTATAGATGGACAGATTTGTTGGCTTTAAATATTTAGTTAAACAAATATTTTACATGATAATTGACTTGGGTTACTTTGATCTTTCTATTATATATTGAGGGGATCTTTTATTTTATTTCTTTTTTTGTTATTTTTGGTTTATTCATCTTCTGTCTTTTTTTAAAAGATATTATAATGAAATATCGTTATAATGAAAGAGTGTTGCACATACAATATTAGTTTTGATGTAAATGTGCTAAAATGTTAGTCCACCCCATCGCCGTCTCCTCCACTGCAGGGAAAATTCAAACAATGAACAATGAACAATACTTTATTTTGTAACACTCAGACACATATGCATGTGTAACAAGAGGCAATTTACGATAGTAAAATATCGCAATCGTAAATCAGGCAAACAATTTGAATATTTTTGGGACATTTCAATTTGTATAAAGATAAGAACATACACACTCACATACAGATGTAGATGTGCCTTTTTAAATGCTTGAAGATATATTTCATTACCTGGCAAAAAATCAGTTTTTTCACATGGTAAAATTTAAAACAATATTTAAAATGATTAGACAAAATCAAAATAAAACAGCAGATTGCTCAATATTGTTAATGTCAGTCAAAAAGTATTCACAGTGTATTAAAGCACGTAACTACAAATTTAAGAACCCTTGCAACAACAACTCTTTCAGGAGTCAGTGGATGAATGTTGCAGATTAAGATCCTATTCAACATATTCCTTTTTTCTAGTGATAGTCCGTGTTCTCCATCTTTTATCCCCGTCAACCCACTTTGCAGAACTGAACTTTATGATTTATTGTAAATTTGTTCTATTCCTGACTATATATGCATGAAATGTATGCCACTGGACGTTAAGCAGCCAAATAAACAAATATCAATCAAATAATTATTCTAATGGTTTTGGATATATATTTATTTTAATCTTTGTTATACATAGTAAGTGTGTGGGCCTTTTTAAGCAATGAAACCTATACACCCCTCCTGTAAAAATTGAAACCCAAATACAAACACTCTCTGAAAATATAAAAAATAAAGATACTAATGAAACATCGATATTGCTATAAGTTATAATGCTTTCATATGAAAATAAGAAGATGTGGTATGATTGTCAATGAGAAAACTCTCCACCAGAGACCAATTGACGTAGGAGGTAGCAACAGTAGGCCACCGTACCACCTTCAACAATGAGCAAAACCCATGACAAGCTATAAAGGTCACGAAATAAATTTTAAAAATTTAATCGAAAAACTAACGGCCTGATTAATGTACAAAACAATAAACGAAAAACAAATATGATAAACAGCAACAAACGATAAACACTGAATTTCAGGCGTCTGACTTTTGACAGATAAATACAGAATGTGGCGGGGTTTAAAAATGTGTTAGCGCGCGCCCAACCCTCCCCTAACATGGGAAAGTGGTGTACATTTTTTTTGTAAGATTTCTTTTTTCTGTTTATTTAATATATACAATATAACAAAACAAGACATGTTTTATTCTACCAGACTGTTTTGTAATTTATATGCATTCTGGTAAAGAATTTGGGTGAAATGCATAATTATCTTTATTCTAGTTTAGTTCATGATATTTATTATATATATCTATCATTATTAAGTTTTCTCTGTTGGGTTCTAATGTCTAGTACAAGAACCAAGTGATGATGTATTAAAAAAGTTTTACTTCGTATTAATTACGATAACACCAAACTATACATATAAAAACATTGAAATGATAGAAAACTATTCTATTTCAAAATACAAAAAGTTAATCATTTTGAATGATCATATTATCAATTTTAGCTTTACTTACATAGAAGAAATAGATGACAATTTTTCATAGGAATTTAGAAATGATGAGATCTTTATTTAAATAAAAAATTATGATGATGATGACGGATGGCTGTTTAACGTCCAAATTAAATGCATATCTAGGACGACAATATGTTAATGTAACTTAGATATGAATATTAAAACTTCTTTGTACTAGACTAACACGCTGAGCCGGATTTTTAATGTGCTAGTTCACAAGTTAACAGTCCGTAGGAGACATGTCACCCTACATTGTTATGAACACATTATTCCGACTCCGAGCCAATCAGTCTTTGCTTTTATTCCTTATTGGCATGTGCTTAGCGAAGAAGCAGCAAATACCAATTTCAAAGTCTTTGGTTTGTTTTGACCGGGGTTCGAACCTGCAACCTCATACACCCGAGGCGAACACACTACCACGATACAACCGAGGCGATTAACTAACAAAATATCAATTAGTATTAATTCTTTAGTCAGTAGTTTTTTTTAGATAGTACCAAATGTTTCATACGACTAACTTAACATAGTTTATTTTGCCAGTGTCACTGAAATAGT
Source organism: Mytilus coruscus (assembly GCA_017311375.1). Lineage (NCBI taxonomy): Eukaryota > Metazoa > Mollusca > Bivalvia > Mytilida > Mytilidae > Mytilus > Mytilus coruscus. The sequence goes on from CM029601.1 coordinate 49,726,507, forward strand.
TCCATCTATTGTTATGTTAGACACATTGATAAAGCGAAAAGACGCGTTATCAAAGTGACGTCATACTTGTTTTAGTTGGATATGATGGTATGATTCCAAAAAGTCTCGTTCCATCTCATGAAATGTTTAAAACACCTTGTTAAAGCAAAACGCTACGTCTACAAAGCAACGCGTTAAATTACTATATATAGAAATAAGAAGATGTGGTATGATTGCCAATGAGACAACTCTCCACCAGAGACTTAGAAGTATATACAGTTCGATTTGACGGTGTGTTCCCATAACATTTCAACAATTAATATTGTATCAGTTTCCCCCAAGTTATTTTTCAGCAGTTTGGCTCAGCATTAACTAGTTCGAATCGCTCACTTGCTATTCTTACAGTCCCATATTTTGACTAACGTCTAATATTTAACGACATTTACATGCACAAATTGGCTAGATGAATAGATGCTAAAGGGGAAAAACGGGGGCGATGCGTAAGTAAAATTGTTTTAACCCCACAACGTGTTTCGCCTGTACCAGATCAGGCTATCCGTACCATGTGATACTCGTTGTTTGCCTTTGGTTGTGCGTATTTTCTTTCGGATGAGTCGGGTGATGATGGTTGATTGGGTCTGTTGTAATATTAAGTCATTTTGGTTATTTTTGTTGTCCTTTAAATGTATAACAAAACGATAATTTAAACAAATCTAGCATTTTAAAAAAATATCCATAGACATATATGATAAATGACACAATGCCGAAAGCAAACTAATGTTTTAATTAGGGAGGTGTTTTATTGCTTTACGGGCAGTTAGGTTATTTTCAGAAAAAAATATTCCCAAAGAACCAATAACGGTAACGGTACACATTTTATTGCACCAGATGCGCATTTACTAGTTTTGTTAGAATTAACTATATAATTTGCCAGACTAACACTTTTAATTATAACATATGATTTAGTAAAAATTAAGACTTTTTTAAAATTTATTTCAAACCTTTGATTTACTTGGTTTCTCATACTTTAGTTTGCGCGTACCTAACAGACGGTGGTTTCCAAAAAAGATCTGGAGATTATGATATATAATATGATACATCATTATAAAGATTTCACACATCGGGTTTTAAGTTAAAATACAATAAGCAAGAAATGATGGATTTTTTTAATACCTTTTTAATTATGATAACATTATACTATACATATCAATAACATTAAACTGATTGAAAATTATTTATTTTAATATTATATTTGTTTTTATTTCTTTACACCAATTAACCACAGGCCTTCAAGCTGAAAATGTCAAGATAATAATGCGGTAGTTGAATCAACCTAATTTAAACTCATTTGATTAAATATATAGGCGTACAAACCCAACATTTGATAAATGGCACCATCCATTTTAGTTTATTAATGAATAAATAAATAAATAATTGTACTCCATTTACGATTGAAACTCCCAAATTTGAATTTGATCTCAGATTTTACCTATTTGAGGATTGATTTTTATCAAAAATTACTTATAGAGGGTATTGCTCTCAATGATTTCTGTTTTTCTATTGAATTTCTCAAGATAATAGGAAAACCCTAAATAGTGTAATATTTGTCGTTAAAGGGCAATTATGGCTATCAGGAGTCAATTGATGTTTTCAATTGAAGTTAATTCATAGAAAAGCGCTTCGGACATAATAATTGATATGTTAAACGTGTTATTTTTAATTTTCAGGCTCATTGCAATTTCTACAGATCTTGTATTGCTATCAATTTTTAGTTGAACAATTTCTGCCTATCTGTATTTGTTTTCAAGATAGCAGGCGGTAACGCTTAAAAATTAGTTATGGGCAATAACTCCTAAAATGATTTCACTTATATCGTTTTTTTTTTTTTGTTTTTTTTGTAGGTCTTGTTTTTACCGATAATGTTTGCTGTTTAAGTTTCTGTCAATATGTTAAATATTGATTTTTATTTGGCAAACAATTTGAAAAATTCAACATTTTGTAAACAGTAAATTTACAAACAATGACAGTTTCAATGACCTGTCATACCAACGCAGAAGTGTCTACTGGGCGAGTAATACCCTAGGAGTCGAAACGTCTACTAGCAGAGACATCCACCTAGTTGTTGTAAGAACTCATCAAATATACCAAGCTTATAGCTAGGTACGCCAGATGTTCGTTTCGTCTATTTCGAAGTTGAGTTAATACAGGATATAGATATTTTACAATATTTGACGTCAAAATAAATGTAGTAATGACGTCATGAAAAAGCCTCTTCTATGTGTTTTTTGAGTTGTGAAAAAGCATATTTTTGTATTTATCAACTAGTTTTTGACCCACAAATATAGAACGCACACAAGTATCAACCTTATAATGTTCAACGATGTTTGTGTGTATAAACATAACCTCCTCTATAAATATGTTTCTGCACTTGAACGTGCTCGATATTTCCCCACCCACAAATATGTGTCAAAAATCTTTATCATTTGTTTAGAGGAAATTAAATTTATGCTTTCTTTTAACCGTAATATCTCGGTAAATATTCAGAGCATTTGTAAAACCTTACAGTTCACATCTTGAACATGCATATTTATTATCTTTGTGCAAAAATCAACTCCAAGTGAAATAATTTTAGGTCAAATAAAGCCCTAGGCGTGCCATTCCTTTTGAAATAATAGATAGGGACAAGATACGCATTCTAAAAATAAATTATGTTTATTCTATATCATTTGTGAATTTATTCGCTTTGGATAATCACACATTTGTGCAGGACTAACTGAAAATCTGATTTTTTTACCATTTATTAATAACCTCTGTTCACTATTTGGTAATGGTATGCACCATGTTAAAGCAAAACGATACGTCATCAAAATCACGTTATAACTGCTATAGAGTTCAATATGACTGGATATTTCATAAGTCAATGCTATTAATAGTGTATTTCTTTCACACCTTATTGATATATTAAAAATATCAGCAATTCGAAGACTCCGTGTTATATTGTCATTAGTACAGTATAATATTACGGCACCCTTCTACTATTCAGCGATATTTGCATACACAAGACGATAGTTCATTCAATTCGTTCTACACTGTGCCTGTATCACTATGTTCAGATCTTCATCAAATTGAATACCACGGCTTTGTGATGTTTACCCCTAAAATGTTTGACCAGACGTTCATGAGTTTGACCCGACATTCATGAGTTGAACCGAGTTTATCAAGTCATCTTCCGGTTTGCTGGAAGAAGAGAAAAAGCAACAAACTCCAAACACCTACTGTTACACATAGAGATTCCGATAAATCGATTATCAGATTTTCACTTGAAAAAAGCACCATATCGTGACATATGATATTTTACGGCAATATAGATATATACAGAAAACCTGATAATCGGTACAAATCTAGAATTTTAACAAATATCCATAGGCATATTTTTATATAATGATATATGGCACAATGCCGAAAGCCAATTTAAGTTTTAATCGGATTGTCCGACGAACATTGTAGCTAATTTTAAATATGTCCTTCCAATGGGGCAACCTCTGTTAAGTGATTCGAATAAACTATATAATTCGCGAATCTTAGATTATTACTGAATTGATACTGAAAAATAGTACAGTTTTTTTACGTCGAAGCTTTTTTTTACTTACCGTCCAATACTTTTGGTTTCCAGCGTATACGTACCTAGTGAATGTTTTTCAGGAGCATGAACGAAAACCTTATAGAATACTGTACCAACTTATAAGTATAGAACAGAGTAATTGATTATCGTAACAGTTTTGTTTTCCTTATAAGCAGCATCATTTGTGATATACAGTTACGATGCATAGTAATTGATCCAAATACGATTTGTTTCTGATTTTTATGCCCCCCCGGCGCTAGTAGGATGCATTAAGGGCCACCCTTTTCCGTTTGTCCACACGTACGTGCCGAAACTGTAGTTTGCCATATCCTCATGTTATGAAACTTATACACAATGCTTATTACCACCAATCACAGATCGCATTCGAATTTGGGTGGCTTCATTTCCACCGTTATGTCCCTTTGTAAATGAATACTTTGGGGAATTTGCCGTTTCCGCATTCTAACTTTACTTTGCTTCAACTAAATGTTATGAAACTTATTCACCATGCTTATTACCACCAGCCACAAATGAAGTTTGTATTTGGGTGGCATCACTTTCACAGTTCTTGTGGTATGCCCGCGTTTATAAATGAATAATAGTTGCAAAACAAATGTCATTCAGTTTCTATTGAAACAAAACGTCCATAGGTTTGAATTAGTTAATTGACTCATGCATATTTACAAACGGGGCATCTGTGTCCCAGGGGCATATTTTTTACATTGGTTTTTTTTTTATCTAATTACATAATATAAAGTAGCATAGCATACCAAGACGTGCATTCTACAGTTCATGCTTTATGAACTCACAGAAAATGTTTTGGAGGGAAAGGCGTATCTTTTTTAAAAATTATCTTGAGATTATGAATATATCTGTCATTATTAACATTTTACATGTGGAGTTCTAATGTTTGCAATGATGCAATAACAAGAGATGATGGATTAACAGAGTTTTTTTTCATTTGTTCTAATTACGATAACGCTATTCTATACATATTAATAACTTTAAAATGAGAGAAAATTGTTTTATTTTAACAATATAACATTGTTTTTTTATTTCTTTACACCTATTACCAACGGACATACAAGCTGAAAATGTCATTATGATAATGAGATAGCTAATTCAACCCAATGACACACAGTTAGATATTTATGCACATTAATCCATCAGTTGGTAAAACAAATGAAATTCTTTGTTTCAGGTAATATCATCTTTTCATAGACAAAAGTAGATATTTCAATATATAATTGTACTATACTTACGATTACTTCAAAATTGAGAATGGAAATGGGATATATGTCAAAGAGATAACAACCCGACCAAAGAGCAGACAACAGCCGAAGGCCACCAATGGGTCTTCAACGCAGCGAGGAAATCCCGCACCCGGAGGTGGTCCTCAGCTGGCCACTAAATAAAATTGTGTACTGGTTCAGTGAAAATGGACGTCACACTAAACTCCAAAACATATAAATGAACCAAAATTAAAAAACATACAAGACTAACAAAGGCCAGAGGCTCCTGACTCGGGACAGGCGCAAAAATGCGGCGGGGTTAAACATGTTTTGTGAGATCTCAACCCTATATATATTTATATTTATATCTAAAGTTTTGCGCAAAAGACAAGAATCAAATGTCAGAAATGGAAATGGAAATTTATTTTTGAAAAAAGGTTCCCTTGTGGACAACATTCTATCAAAAAAGACAACTTGCGGTTTTTTTTTTTGCTATCTCTTTACTGGTTAATCAAAGATCAAAGATACTATTGAAACTAGAATATAAAAAATAGAAGATGTGGTATGATTTCCAATGAGACAAGTCTCCACCAGAGACCAACTGACGTAGAGGTTATCTACTATAAGTCAACGTACAGCCTTCAACAATGAGCAAAAGCCCTACCGCATAGCAAGCTATACAATGATAAATGTAAAACAATTCAAACGATAAAACTAACTAATGTATGTACAAAACAATAAACGAAAAACAAATATAACATTCAGCTACAAACGACAATCTCTAAATTACAGGCTCCTAACTTTGGACAGGCACATACACCATGTGGCGGGGTTAAACGTGTTTGCTGTCACCAAACCGTACCCTAACATGGGACAGTGGTGTAACAGCACAGCATAAGAGCAAACTATAAATCTCAGCTGAAAAGGCATCACTCATCAGTCGATACAAAGCACAAAAATTAACTAACACAAACACAAAGACGCAAAGTACAGAACTGAGAGTACCTACAGTTACTTAAAGTTAGTTCAAAGCCAATAACAACTAATACAAAAATCATATACCTAAGACTAAAATATCTGTCAATACACATCCAACATCTAATGGATTTATTGTAAAGACGTCAAAAAAAAAAAAAAAAAACAAAACATGACCTTGTGCAAGGCCAAAATTTTAGTATCGACAGATTGAAGGACCACGATTTTTCTGTGTATCAACTCACTAACGACATGTTTTCGCAGTCATAGATCTTTATATGCCAGAAAAATCGTCTAATCTGTAACTTTACCAATTGTATCAAGTTCCTAATTATGACATTTTTACTGAGTGTTGATTCGCATGGCGGGTGATGTATGCATAACAGGAGACGCTTACACTGTCGACACATACGGTCCAGCTCCTTTGGGAGTTTATGAGACTCTCGCGATTTTTGTTTGTTACATTGATTTGTCTCTTCCTAATCGATTTACGAGATACGAATATCGTTAAACTGCTATCGCCTTAATTTATGTCATACCTTAATGTAATGTTTTAAACTATTTATAGAATTTGGTTTTGATGGCAGATCTTTAATTGTGCTTGTTTCATTTATATTCATAACTTGTATAGACTATGAACGATTTAGTGATTGACCTAAAATAGACACCTATCTATCATCGAAGACTTTATGTTGCCCTCAAGAGGTGTCTTCGTTATTTTTGTCGTATGTAGCTCTTTCATTGACATTTACCCAGCCTTCTGTTGTATACATTGTATAGAATTTAAAAAGAACCCTTTATAACATCCGTGCGTCATTAGCGCTTTTCTAGATTAACCTTCATTAGGAACGATCAAATTATTCAACCAATATTTAAAAGCCCGGGATGTATAAGAATAAATACGAGCTCTATGACCAAAAGGGACATTAAAAGAATAGCCGATGTTCATATAAGGTCACATTTATCAACGGGGAATTTCAGAAAAGAAATATTATCAACCATGTCAGTACCAGTACCGAAGCACTGACTACTGAGCTAATGGTTCCCCCTGGGCCGAACAATCCATCAGTTGTGGTATCTGTATAACGGTCACCAAACTTTTGAACTAAAATCATCATAAAGAACTATTTTAATTTAATTATTTAGCTAATTGATTATGTTACTAAGGTTGCGAAATCATCTTAGATGGTTTCAGACAGTTTCATGTTTCCTACTATCGTCATATGTTTGTTGCTTTCCAAACGAAGTATATAACAGAGATAATTATGTTATTGGTTGAAAAAAGTAAGACTCTGTTCACTTTATTACACCCTTATGTATTTACTATCATGTTTTGGCGATAATATTTGATTTCTTTACATGTAAACAAATCTTTAAAATTTTCGGTAGCTTAACACAAAGTGTATGAAAAGCAGGAGGCTACATGATCCTAGTCGAAAATAGATAGGTCAAAATAATAAAGACGAAAAAACCCAACAATAGTCTACACGAACACAGTCAGACATCTGAGTGCACACAGATGCTCTGGAAGAGTAAGTATTTCTGTATCACTAGTGCTTTTTATGACAACAACAAAATCTGGTGACCAGTCACAATCGTTGGTATCATAAATGAGAAAATGAGTACGGTATTGCTACGACACACGAAATACATTTGTGATCAATTGTGATGATAATATATTCCATAACGATAGCATCGAAAACTTCCAAAGAGTTGATTTCAACTTTACGATTAAGAACAGTTGACTCAAAAGCTTTCTTGTAAGCAACAGCCCGTTATCAAGTTAATAGGGAACACAACCCCTAGATTATCATATTTTGGGAAACATAATCAATAAGAAGATGCTGCGTGAATGTTTCTATACAAAAACGGAAAGTTCACAATTGGAAAACTGAAGTTATGTATTTTGTTCCAAACCGACCAACACTATCAATTGGTAGATATATGTTAGGATAGGAAACAGGCATATAACTGTATTTGTTGTATCATTGTAACGAGTTTAGTGGGATACATTCGATCAACATAGTCACCAAACTTCAGATATTAACATTTTATGTTCATATATCCCAGAATATCTTCAAACTAGTTGTCAATGAATCAACAAATCATTGATTATCGTATTCCTGACTTGATGTAAGTACTTTGCAAATGTAACCGCTGGATTGAACAAGATTTTATGGCGCCCCAAAACTCCTACAGTTGTTCTTCGTTATATTACAAAATCATGGACTTTTTAATATTCAACGATTTTTTTAAATAGCAATGCGTACGGATATTTTGTGTTTTTGTGATCTCTGCTATAATGCTTAAAATATCCAAAGTATTTAGATATAACTTATTTTCAAGAACTATTTCAAATTGATTTATGAACATCACACGTCCTATAGTATGTTGTGTGTCTAACTTTGTGTTTTGAACGAAGTATTCTGCACATAAAATGGTCAATAATTCTTTTCAGTTGAATATTTTTCGATGAGTTCATACTGGCATGTAACAAATGAATCTTCTATCATTTTTTATCACCACCCATCACTATTCTGTTTTCCAGGCATTTTTATGACATTTCATTGCAATATGTGGTGATATTCAACAAAAGTGCTTGTGCTCTCAATGGAATTCGGTTTGCATATTATTAGCCTTTACAGTACATACTGTGAATGTTCAAAAGGGTAATGACATTCAGTGAGTACTTTAGGTGGCATTGTTAATACATGAACTATCATAATTTATATTTTCTTATGATTTTATCATTTTAGGTATGATGAATTGGTAGAGGGATCGTCCGAATTCGTTTTTTTATTTCTATTTTTTTTAATTTATTAAGGTTAATTATGTTGTTGATTTCAGGATTTTGAAGATCACTTGTACCAACTTTTTATGCATTCAATTTTGGCGTAAAATGTTCAAAATGGTGACTACGTAATATATATATAAATAATGTTTACGCACGAAACGTGTTATTTTCATTTAAACTACCAAAGTGTACCAAAGTCTATTTGTAATAAACATATACTTTCATCAAAGCCGTTATCTTTCTATTCAACGACGAGTTTCTAATTATACAACAATGGCCATGAAAGACAATCTTCCTAGGGTGTTCGAATTTTCTTGACGAGCCAAAAATAAAATTTACAAAAAGAAATAAAAGTTTACCAATGTTAATTATTTCTAAGATTTAAGCCAAACCTTCAGAAGAGGAGTGGCAGAATAAAATCAGTCTTGCACCAAACCTTAAAACAAGAAACAAAACACCGTTATCCACCCCTCTCGGGCGCCAATGTAATTCTTTACATATGTCTATTTTAAACATCACCTCGTCTATCTCTCAACCGTTAACAAATAAATCTAGTGAAAAAAAACTATTACCGTTAATGTTATAACAAAACTTCTGATTCCAAAAAGTAAAAATCTATAAAAACAAAGTACGGAATATGGGCCCGTATGCATAAAACCACTTAAGTTAAGAAATCCAATGCACATGACGAAAAGTCCGTCCGTTTGGAACAAATCTTAACTTAAGTAGCTTTATGCATACGGACCATGGTATAACTGTCAATGAGAAAACAAGGATCACAGAACAAGGATGAAAATGTAAGAATGAAATAAGCAAGAAACAAACAAACAAATCGTATTGAATGCTTCACAACTCCATGTCTTTACAAATGTAAAACATCATTAAGGTATAAAATACATGGAGTATAATTTTGTGTTTAAAGGAATAATTACTTAAGAAATGATAAGTCAAGATATTTAGTCCTTTTAGTTGTACCAAACAAAATTCAAATGTGTCTGAATATTTTCATCAATTGATTTATTTATTTTATCTAAATGCCGTCGAATACAAGTTTAAAGATACGATTTTCACTTACACTTAAAAATATTGTATTCCTGACTATTATTTTAACACGTTGTAAAAATTTGTATAAGTATGTTGAGTTGCATGCGTTAAGAACGTTTTTCGTGTCATTTTTATCATATGTCTTAAGCAAGTTTTTTTTTAATGGAAGAGAAGATGAAATTAAATCTCTTCACCGCAAAAAAATGTAGAGAAATTAGGTTAATTTGCAGATAAAAACGTATCACTGTTATTCTTTCATTTTACATTCTGTACTTCTAGTATTAGAAAAAAATAGTAATACATTTTAAATCGTAAAACACTAAAACTAAATGAGTGAACATTTATATTTATTTATAAACAAGTATCTTTTATTCGTATTTAGTATTGTCAAACAACTTCCACAATTTTCATATAGGGTTAATTCGTGTACTTTTCAAAAAGAGAGGCGAAGGATACCAAAGGGACATTCAAACTCATAAGTCGAAATTAAACTGACAACGCCATGACTAAAAAATGAAAAAGACAAACCGACAAACAATAGTACACAAAACACAACATAGAAAACTAAAGACTGAGCAACACGAATCCCAACAAAAACTGTTTTATTCTAATTTAACATTATTTCAACTGCTGAAGCTCCCAGAGCACAAGTCTTAGAGTTACTGTTTGTTTCTTGTGGAGATTTTATTGCGCAATATTTATTTTACTGTGTAGCATTTTGTGGACTGTTGATTGTTTTCGTCGTTTTTTTTTGCCATTGTGTTGTTTGTTTTTATGCGACTTTTGATATCTGATTGTCCCTTTGGTATCTTTTGTCTTTGTGTTTCAAATATTTCCTTGCATTTTGTTCTAACCTGTTCCACCTTTTCAGTAGATTAATTGTATCAATAAATACTATATGACTAGATTGGAATCAAATTACTTTAATTGGCAATCCGTAATTTGATACAAGCTTTTATAAATGTCCAATAACTGATATGCTTAATATCACTGCTAAATATTATATAAGTGACGCATTGGCCAGCTTCCGAACGCCAACACTTTTATGAAAAATAAACTTTATATATTTTATATATATATATATCACACTTATATGTCAATACATAATTATACATCTAATGCAAATGTACACACAGTTTCGGAAGAAAGAATGTTTTATGACACCTCTTTATGACTTCCGCGATATAACATCATTGGCCTATCTATCGATAGTCCAATATGAAATAATATGCTCTGTTTATGTTTGTCAGACAACATGCACTACATATCACTGACATAAAACATCTTGCCTTATGGTTTGGTCAACCACCAAAATGACAACCGCTGTCTTAAATGCCAACTTTTATCTTTGTTCCTTGACCTTTAGTGACATGATGTAGATTTATCGTTATCAACATTCTTCATTTGACCTATAAGTAATACATGTAACAGAAAATAAGGAGGTGTTTATCCTGTGATATTTCTGGAATTTTTACTCTTCTAAGACTTCTCTTTCTTCTTGTACTAACAATATTAGGGTCTTATATGGGTTAGTTTGATTAAAATGTTCGCTTTGAAAATAAAATTCTCTAATGTCTCACAGCTTTTGCTGAGATTTATGCATAATTCTCAATCATATAATTGCTCCCTGAGAACTTGACACCACTCCCGGTTTTGAAGAGTCTTTGTATCTCCGTAAATTTTAAGTTAAAGTGTTTGCTATCCGTACAGGTCCCTTTCTTGTTCTGTCTTTTGAAAACTTTTAATTTTTATGTTTATCATCTTTTTCCGTGTATGCTTGTATGCTTATGTATTTGGTTTATTACTATTTTTAGTTTCTTTCTTTCTGATAAACCTATTCAAGAATAACATCATTTACTAACATGTTTATTTATTTGAATTGAACATTATATGCAATGTTATACCATATCACAGGCATAATGCATTTTTTTTTCATTTTCATATTAGTATTAATTAAAAAATGTTCTCTTTTCAGTTTGTTTTTTTATTTGAATATGTTAACGTTATAATGTATACAGGGTTTACTATAAAAACTTTCTTTTTTTTTATAAATTATGGAGAAAAATCAAGTTGGAATTAACAGCTCATTTAAGATTCAGAATGTTGCGTTCAAATGAGATGGGAGCTTACATGTTAAAATTCCTACTCAATGTGTCATTATATAACAACGCAGAGTGCATCGTTTTACACAAGCGTATCATCGTTCTTAATATGATTGCAAGATTAAAATGGAGACTATAAACATCCGTATATCCATTCACGTCTCCAAGCTTATAAGTTGAAAAAAAATAAATAAAAGACAAACAACAGTACACAAACATCTAAATGTTTTCAAAATATTATATACAGTGTACATTTCAGTTGCAAGCATTTGGTCAGTTAGTTCTATCTCACCTCTACGTGTTAATGTTCTGCTTACATAAATTCATCAAAGATACCAGGCTTTTTTATACGCTAATTGATTTATCTCGAGGATCATACACGGTGTTCGATCATGTAACTTTTTGAAAGGAAAACATAACAGACATGAAGCTTAAAAACGCTAGTCAAAAAGATGAATAAAAATTATTTCAGTCGTTTTATTTGAATATTTATGTGATATATCATCCTTGTAGTTACTTTAATACATATATGACATAAAAACAAAACATTAAACACAATTATGTCTCGTAAGTTTTGTATTTAAATTTAGTAACCCATTCGTTGATTATCAGTCTAAATATGTACACATTAAGAATGTGAATTTCAAAGAACGATAACAAAAATACATATATTAAACTTAATATCACACATTTAGTTTTCATTTGTTTTAGTTATACACTTGAAAATATTAATTCTCTTTTTTATAACTAACAAGAAACCTTTTACAGACCAAGTTTATCTTAAGTATGTTTAGAGAAATTAGAGAATACTTGCACATCAAACTTTGCAGCCAACTCCGTAAAAAATAAATTATATATGTACGAAAATATAACGTAGTCAGAAAAGAGGCTTTCGTCAAGGATACACACTGTTTGGTCGTTTTATTGAAAATATGTACGTTGTAAATCATAGAAACCGTCTGTTTAATTCATAATTGGTTAATATTATCTTTAAAAAAACATTTTAAATTGAATTATAATTTAATGTAGTTATAATTCTTTCATGTGTCCCTCTTTTGGAACATTATAAAGTTTGTATTATAGAATGAATGGTTCTGCGTAGGCAATAACATACTTTACGTTTGATCATGTTTGTTTAAAAAAAAAAAAAAAAATAAAATATATCAAAGATAAGTTGTTTTTGGAATATTATGAAACAAATATCATTCAATCAGTCTTGTCTGAAAGCTTTTGAACTATTTAAAGTCAAGAAGATGTCAAAAAATTAGCTAAGTATAGACAACACAGACTTTTACATTAACACATTTGAGTTCTATCATTTTAAGCGATGATAACATAATAAATTTTATACTAAATATATTAAAAATGATTTAAACATCAAATGATAAAGATAATATTTATTGATATTTAATGACTGTCAAAAGATTAATTCAAATGGATACATTATCATTTGAAATATCCAATAAAGATTAAATGTAAAATAAATCGAATTGCTTGTAAAAGGTAAATTAAATATTACTCATGTATGAAATATCGTATTTATCGATAATTAAGATACCATTTATTAAGAAAAACGCATTAAATTATATATAAAAAAGAGACGAAACTCTTACCCGTTCTGTAGTATCAGCCAGGTAAACCACAATCCAATGATATGTATAAATGTTTGAATGATTGACAAGAAAATCTATTGTAATCTGAAATATGACAGTAGTTTTGATTGATGTATAGCTCTACAGGTTACAAGTACAAAAGGTTTGGATTGAAAATATGTTTTGTCCTACTAGTATTTTTGTTTCTTTTATTTTCCGTTTTTCTATGTTGTATTTAAACTTTATTTGTGTGTTTTAATATTACAAAGTGTCATAAAACAGATATTGTAAGAACTAAATTTCATATTGCACGATCTTACGAGCAGTAATATTCTTTGAAGAGTAGTATGGGGGACAAAATTCGGCGATATTGGGACTGTAATCACCAGCTTGTATTAGAATATTGTTTAAATCAGGATAAACATGCCGAATTTGATGTTTTTGGTTGGCATTTAGAATTTACCTTCATCCATGCCAAAATTAATGGGCAAATCATATATGAATAAAAAACATTTGGATAAATGAAAATAATACGCAACCTATTTAGAATAGTGAAATCCTTGTCTAATATCGAAGTTAAAGCGTAAAATATCAAAATAGCATTGTTTATTATTTTTATCCATCCTGTATAGTGATGATTGGCATGCCAGATAAACGCATCGTTGACACACACACATGTTATAAACGTAAATAATTCGAGATAGATGATGTAATAAACAAGGCTATATCATGACACAATTATAGTTGTGTTCCCTTTTAGAATGTGTCCTGCAGACAAAATATCAACGACAATCATCACGTCCTGGGAAAAAGATTATCGTTTTTCATCTGGGGTCCAACCTGCCAGGGGCGTCGGTAGCCGAGAAATCTAAGTAGTGCTCCTATTGTATCACTAGCCGGTCAACACTAAGGTTATGGATTCGAATCCCGCATGTGGCAGGTGCGTTCGACTACAATTTTAATTGCCCGGGATTGCTAGTTTCTCTGTTGAAGGTCTCTTCAGGCACTCCAGCTTCCTCTACCTATAAAAACTGACCGCTGCAAAATAGCCAATATTGTGGAAAGTTGTGTTTTAACCCAACAATCAAGAAAGAAGAAGACGTCGAAGAAAAACTTACAACGCCATGGCAAAAACAGAAAATAGGATTGCGAAAATCATTTCATGATCACTCTGGAGGAGACACCAGGGGCGGTGCTTAAGAATGCCATGAATATAATTCTTCCCGTGTCTAAACCTTTTAAGCAAGCAGTTATATGACAATATAAAAAGACGAAAGCATTAAACTTCCTATAGTGAGTATAAACGAAATCACTAAAATATTTTAATACTGATATGTCCTGACTGGTCATTAACCAAAATAACTTTTCATAAAGACGCATGTTAGCAAAATTATTACATGACTGAGTTTTAAACAATTGTCGCTCCTCGTTTAATTTGGTTCAAGGATTGAGAAATTGTATATCAACCTCTCCCTCACCTGAGCCACACTGCCCACATATTCTAAGGTGTGGAGGGGTACCACTGTATCTCCCAGTTTCTATCTGCAAATTATGTCATACTCCTCCTATGTTCAAAACTACTGACAAGAGATAACTAATTTTCAAATTCAAAAGTTACCTTAATGTTGTGTAAGCACAAAGTTTCCTTCTGAATGTTTTTTTTTTGTTGGTTATTTTCGCATAGTTTCAATTAAGTTTGCTTCTAGAAATGTTATTTCCCACTATTCCGGTAACTATAACAGAAAGGGGAACTTTAAACAACGCAAACAATTGTCTTACAATAATCGAAATACACAGTATTTGTTTATGGAGATTTTAAAATTTTACGGGTAAAAGAAAGACTACTCGGAGTCCGTCGTCGTAATCTTTAAAAAATGTCTCCATTGAAACCACTGGATCAATTTATTATAGTTTTCCAGATAATTGCTCAAAACGCTAAAATGAAAAAACATCATCATTTAATGGTAAAAACACCTACAAAGAATACATTGGCAATTTGGAGCATTTTACTTTTTGGAGATATTGTCTCCCTTGTCGTCTTGCTGTGTGCAAAAAATCATAACTTTTATATTTTTAAGATAATAGTCAGAAATGAAACTGAAAGGTTAAATATAAATAAGAAGATGTGGTATGAGTGCCAATGAGACAACTATCCATCCAAGTCATAGTGTGGAAAAGGTAAACAATTATAGGTCAAAGTACGGCCTTCAACACGGAGCCTTGGCTCACACCGAACAGCAAGCTATAAAGGGCCCCAAAAGACGTGTGTAAAACAATACAAACAGGAAAACCAACGGTCGAATCTATACGAGAAACGAGAAACACTTATGAACCACACCAACAAACGACGACCACTGAACAACATGCTCCTGACTTAGGACAGGTGCATTAAAATGCAGCGGCTTTAAACGTTTTAACAGGCGCCAACCTTCACCCTAACCTGAAGTAATCTTTTAATGGCAATAACTCCTATAATGAGTCAATCGGCAATTACGATTGTTTATCTTGTCTTGATGACCATTTTTACTGTTTTGAATTACGCCCTGGTTAACATCTTTTCTTTAAAAAATCATATTTTAAGAAGAACAGCTGTTCCCATAACAAATGCACCGAAGATAATTTCATCAAAATGCTGGACGTTTTGATTGACAACATATTTATTGAGTTTGATGGGTTGATATTTCAGCAGACAATCGGTATTTCAATGGGCACTATTTGTGCACCATTACCGGTAGATTTGTTTTATACTCATATAAAACAAAAATCATTTAAAACCTTCTCAAAGGCAAAATGAAAAAGCATCTTAAAAAAGTTAGTTAATTTCCCTTTGGATATATTGATGATGTCCTGTCACTCAACAACCCACATTTAAATGAGTGCTTACATCTCATATATCCCTGTGAATTTGATATTAAGGATACTACCAAAAGTATAAGGTCTGCCTCATATCTTGATTTTTCCCTAGATATCGACTCAGATGGTTTACTTCCAAGTAGAATATATGACAAACCTAATGATTTTAACTTTCCAATTTACAACTTCACATTACTCAGCAGTAATAATCATCTGCTCCATCGTTTTCAGGGGCGGATCCAGCCATTTTAAAAGGGGTTCCAATCATATGTCCCCATTCAAAAGCATTGATCGTCAAAAAAAGGGGGGGTCCAACCCCCGGAACTCTCCCCTGGATCCGCCACTGCTTTTGGGTTTTCATATCTCAATTAATATGTTACGCTCGTGCATGTATACACTTTTACGGACTTCGTTAACAGGGGTGTGCTCCTCACACAAAAATGTTCCGACAGAGTTATCAGAAGAACGAACGAAATCGATACTTCATAAGTTTCAACGTTCACCATCAAGAATTGGTTGACTGAGACGATGTGTCAGTGTTTCAACTCACTAGCGACATGTTTTGTGGTGCTAGATCTTTAGATAAAAGTATAGTCGTCTTGTCTGTACGAGAGACATATAAAACAATTATATGTCTCTGTCTGTACTTTAACCGATTGTGTTTGATTCCCTATTGTGACAATTTTGATTGAGTTTGGAATCGCATGGAGGGTGATGCATGCATAGTAGGAGACGCTTATACTATAACCAGACTATTTGCTGGGTATTGAATGAAGATTCAAGTCGGTATAAAGTTTAACAATTTAATAAACGATCCAACAAGAATATAAACGATGTTACAATATTGAGTCCGGTGTTTACGGTTAAAGAACCTTTCCAAAACTGAATATACATTATTTTTAAGAAGTATATAAAACAGAATAATAAAGAAATACATGTAACTACGGATTAAGCAATTACTGTCCATTGTCCATTGTTAAGATAATCTGATAAAAACTGTCTTTGACACGTAGATACGAAGTCCATTATCGGATTAGTAGAAACATACATTTTTTTAACCAAAAGATAATTGTGTGGGAATATTTGAGCTAATAATGACAATTAATAGATATATTAATTAAAGTCAGAAAGATGATAGTCCAAATAATTAACATGCTTTCCATCCGGTCATATTTACCCTCTCGTCCAGAATCACGTCCACGGATTTTAAATTTTCATACCTAAAATTTTCTTCCTCGGTATTGATAGTTACGCCTGTTTTGATGATTATTTCCTGAACATTTTTGCGTGTTGTTTCTTAATTGTTCTAGTTCATATTTGTAATTTTTGCAAATTTCCTTTAAATCAAGTTCACTTTTTCTAACTACATTGTACATTTCTGAAACATCATTACACTGTAATTTCCAATTTTCTTTTTCTACTTTTATCGCAGTGATATAGTCTGCTATTTTATCGAGTCCTCTTTCATTTGTTTGTATGGTATTTTCCAGTTCGATAATTTTAGCGTCTCGATTTTTAATTGTTTCACGGAGCTTCCGAACAGTTTCTTGTTCTTTTGCAATTACATAAATGTAGATGTATGGTTGAAACTTTCGTCTTCTAATTTTGTTTTAAAGTTTCAGTTTGGTCTCTTAGACAACAATCACTATTGATAGTTGAAATGAAGACTGTATTCCCGGTTTTGTTAAATGGAAGTCCCTGAAGTGTCCGTTTTCGATCAAAATAATCTTGAAGTCTTTTAGAATCTCTTTCCTTTTCTTAATTCATTTCTTATGGTTACAATTTTTCGTTTGTGTCGAAATTGAAACAGTTTTAAGTCCATTCTTATGAATTTTAACACGGCCAACACGAGTGAAGCACTGCCGAGCAAAATGTCCTGAATTTTGACATTTAAAGCATTTTGAATTTCTTGCGGCACACACACTCTTGTTGGTATGTTGTTTTCCACATTTTCCACACATTCTGATAAACTCCTTCTTTCTGGATTAATGCGATACAGCGAATAATTCCACATCCACTGTGGTCTTAAGGAATATCCGTAATAATCCATTGTATTTAATAATACTGTCCAAATAGTTCGTCCGAAATATAAGAATTCTGGGGTAAACTATTCACTTGTCTGTAACTTGTCCTTGGGGGAAATTTCGCTTGGCTGCTGAGGTAACGGAATCTTGTGTTGGATCTATAAAAGATAACACTCACGAGTCTCTAACACCATATATAACCAGACTATTTGCTGGGTATTGAACGAAGATTCAAGACGGTATAAAGTTTAACAATTTAATAAACGATCCAACAAGAATATAAACGATGTTACAATATTGAGTCCGGTGTTTACGGTTAAAGAACCTTTCCAAAACTGAATATACATTATTTTTAAGACGTATATAAAACAGAATAATAAAGAAATACATGTAACTACGGATTAAGCAATTACTGTCCATTGTCCATTTTTAAGATAATCTGAAAAAAACTCTTTGACACGTAGATACGAAGTCCATTATCGGATTCGTAGAAACATACATTTTTTTAACCAAAAGATAATTGTGTGGGAATATTTGAGTTAATAATGACAATTAATAGGTATATTAATTAAAGTCAGAAAGATGATAGTCCAAACAATTAACATGCTTTTCATCCGGTCATAATACTGTGGACGCAATCAGTCTCGCTCATTTAGAGTTAATGCGATTCCCTCAGTTTTTGTGTGTTCCTTTATTCGTTTCTTCTTTTCAATAAATGAGATTTAAACATCGGTAAACTAATGCAGCCTTAATTTACACAATCAGTGTAACCAACCGTGTGTTAAAATCAGTCAGTTACTTATGGTTGAAAATTGTGAGATAATTCTTACTACCCACAGTAGACCATTATACATAAGAGTTCACACATGCTTCTAGTTAGATTACTGTAGATGGGTAACACCTTAAAAGCACGAGTAGATGTGAATGTTACAATGTTAAACACACTGCTCTAACAATTTGATTGGGGTACCTGTTGCTCAGTCTCAAGTTGTATGACATAGTTCATTAGTCTGATGTTTGTTTCGTAGTTTTGTTGTATCTTGGTCACTTTTTGAGATATGTTTTCAAATTTCCCTTTAGTACCCCTTCTCAAGTTGTTTACGTCACAAACATGGGTAAAAGAAAGTTGCCACGAAGGACTGTTAGGACTGACAACCTATTTTTAAAGAGTCTTTAGATTCGATTTTTACTATGCATTGACTGGGATCTTATTAAATAATAGTTTTTTTCTGCTAGATTTTTCCACCTTAAATAAATTGTGTATCTTTTTCATGGATTCCTGAGAATTAAACATCGATAAACTACTGTGTAATTTAACAATTTATTCTCAGCGTACATTTTTAAAAAAACTTTTTGATCTGTGTGTGTTTTTTAGGCAGTGTCTGCGCGTACGCGTAGCCAAATTGGCCTTCGTAGGCTACGCTTAAACGCCTCCGGTTTTATAATTTAATGTCGTCGGGAATAAAATTTGAAATAAACCCGAAAATTATCGCAATACGTGAAAAAAAGAAAAATAAGATTTGAAATGTCAAAATTTCGACTATGAAAAAAAGTTCAATGCCGATTTTATTTTTGCAACGTCACTAATACGCTTTCATAGAAACGTTCCTGGTTAGTTTTTGAATATTTTTCTTTAAATATTAATTATAATTATTGATATAATGGAATATACGATATTTATTTAGATGAGAATAAAATTGAAAAGGCATTACAAACAAGTGAGAAAAACAGAAACAAAATAAGACATTTTAAGTTCTTTATTGACTTAGCATTAAATTAAATGATCTTAAAATCGCTATACAAATTAAATATGTCGTTTTAAAACATTTATATTTATAAAGCTTGCATATTAAAATCAAAATTTTTACTTTCATGAGAATTCCTAAAACTTGTCTTTTAAAAACATTTTTAAAAAGCATTAATATTAAAATTGATACTTGTAAACGTTTTCAACAGGAAGTCTGTAAAACATATGTTTTAAAAAATATATACAATACATATTAAGCAAAGCGTGCAAACCCAAATAATCAAAGTGCTGGATAGCACCTCTGGGAAGTTTGCAACTGTAGATGTGTATTATTTCAAATAGGCTATAGATGTGTATTATTTCAAATATGTATTTAATCACAGCTTTGATGTTTTAACTAGACCATCTTCTTTTCAGCAATTATCAAAAAAAAAAAATTTTCATTGTTTGTCATTTAAATTTTGATATTTTCTATTGAAACCTTAAACTGTTGTTCTAAAATAATCAAATATACAATAAGCTCTGTTAAATTTCTTTATGTGCCCATGCCATATCTAAGGCCTGTGATTTTATAGTATTTTTTTTTTCCATTTGTAACTGGGCATAACCCTAACCCAAGGAATTGTATATTTAAAAGGAATGGAAACGCGGCTCCAGATCAATCGGGATACCCGCAGAGCACCCGCAGAGCTATAATCCATGTCCGTCTCAGTCGGAAGTATGATGAATAATATAAAGAATCATAAAGAATCATGACGGAGGTCCATTTCCTGTCATATAGATCGGTCTTTTAATTCACGGGGTCATCTTGCTTGAGAAGATATAAAGGAGAGAGAAACCCAAAATCAAGAATAAACTTTTATTCTATGAAAAGGTAAGGCCTTAGGTATCATTTAATGCCTCATCAAACATAAGTTTGTAATATTGTATTATGTAAATTCTCATTAAAATAGACCTTGGTCTTGAAACTTTAGCGAGTTTCATCCGGATTCCAAAACAAAAATACTGTGTTTTGATTTTTTCTAAAAGCTCGTCAACTACAAAGTGCAAAACAAAACAGTTGATATCATTATGAAGCTGAAACCTTATTCTATCATTTTGCCCTTTTTAAGTTTCTGGTAAAATTTCTGAATTTTCTACGATTTTCGAAATTTCAGTTTTGAATTTCATTATTCTGTCAAAATATGTCTATCAATCTGGGAGTGTACTACGATTTCTTTTAAATATTGGAAAGTAGAAAGAACAAAGTGAGAAAATGAGATATCATTTTAAAGAAGGAACATTTTCCTACAGTTTGGTCTAAATTACGAATGCTAAATGTAATTGGTACAATGTAAATGATTTTATTTCGAAACATGTTGAAAATTTGAAGTAGTGCGTCAATAAATACATCAACACTTCGTATTTTGGTATGGGTTAAATAACTACTTGAAATATATGTGACATTGACATACAACTTAAAAGCTTAATCTTTTTTCTATCACATAGTGTTGGTTTTATGAAAATGGTGATAAAAACGAATTTGCTATGATTTTTCAAAATCCCATGTTTATAGTTCACATTGACGCCATTTTGTTCAGTCAAGTTCCACACCGACGAAGTCGGAAATTACAGGCAAGAAATATATATAAGACTTCCGATTGGGATTGATTGTGCCGTTTTATATACGATTTTATTCATTTATTTTTTTGTCAAAAAATACTGACTATTTTATACTTTATCGTTGTTTGGTATTGCAGTTTGTCATTATTAAGCTTTGCAGCAAATTACCACAAACTTAAAAGCAAAACAGTTCCTTCCTTCTTCTAGAAGAGCAGTAGTTTAGAGGTCGCAAAATATTCCTTCGGTGTTAAAATAAATAATATGCGAATGTCGGAAAGTTTTAACTGTTTCTAATTAAAAAAATTATTGCACCACGGCATAATTTAGCATTTATTAACAGGTGAGCTCGGCGTGATTTCTTTTTGACACCTTAAATCAGGGACAGCCTATAGTTAGTATACACTGTTCCTGCTTAAATATATATACGACAAAAATTAGCTTATCAATGATACACGATAGATTATACCTGCAAATTGGATATCCCATACCGGTGTTTATTATAACACCTATTATCTAAGTTCTTTTATCTAGACAAAATACTACATCTGTTCACGTACTTCTTCCTTTATACTTTTCTATACCAGTCATATTCCAAAATTGAAAAGTTATTTTTTAACTTTTTGCATTACCTTAATTAAATCTTTTAAAAACTCGTATAATTTTTCAGATTTCATCTATTAACTGATCTTAATTGTTGCTTACCTTCGTGAAATATCAAGAGGAGGTACAATAAAAAATGTTTTTCAGAAGTAACTTTGTTTAAGGTTGTATTTTTTGTTTATTTCATTTAAGGAATTGTATATCTTGTTTCATTTCATGATTAAATGACCAAGTTCGATAACTACTGCCAGATAAGTAATGAGCCAGTTTGAGCGACGGGATGTAATTAACACACCACCCAAGTCAGAGATGCATCATACAATTTTCTTTGAAGTTGGCCGCGTTTCCATTCCTTTTAAATATACAATTCCTTGCCCTAACCATAACAGTAAAATGAGGGCACAAAATTCAAACTTGATCTTGGTTTTGTTGTTAAAAGTATTGTGTATAAGTTTTGTAACATTTGGTCGAGATACACTAAAGTTAGAGCACGGAATTGAAAAATATTTGTAAGTCTTCCGCGGAACCCGGTGTCTCGCCTACTTTTGCTGTTAATCGCAGGCTCAACAAAAATAAGGAAAAAGTTAATAAAATATTCCACTCTATACTACCTTTTGATTGTTAGAAGCTTCTGTCCAAGTTTGGTAAAATCCAGGATAGTTTATGAATCTAATAAATGTTTTAAAAATTTAACTGCAGACTGTATGTAATGTTAACTGGAAGAAAAGCTAAGTCCATTAATAAGTAAAATACGGAAAAACAAGAACAAAATTATAACTAAATTTCCTTCTAGATACTAGCTTTTCATCATAAACAAGTTCTGTCCAAGTTTCGTACAAATCCGGAATAGTTTAAGAAAGTTATTAAATTTTAAAACTTTAGCCACAGAGTGAATGTAATGTTTCCTGGCAGAAAAATTAAGTCCACTTATAAGTAAAATACAGAAAAATGGATTTTTTTTTACAAAATTTACTTCTGGATACTATCGTATGATCATAAACAAGCTTCTGTCCAAGTTTTGTAGAAATCCAGGATAGTTTAAGAAAGTTATTAAAATTTCAAAACTTTAACCACAGAGTGAATATTTGTGGACGCCGCCGACAATATGTAGGAAATCTATGTCTCGATTTTTCGACAAAAGTCGAAGGCTCGACAACTATCACAATTTTAAATTTGTAAAGGGCATAACTCTAGAACAGTAAAACTGACGCCACCAAAACTCAAATCTAAACCGTGTTTTGTGATAATGAGCTTGTGTATAAGTTTCATAACGTTTGGTTGAGACAAACTAAAGTTAGAGATCGTAAACAAAAATTCAAGCAACTTTTCCATTTGTTAAGGAGCATAATTCTAGAATTGTAAAGTCGACGCCATCAAAATTCAACTTGACCTGTGTTTTGTGGAAATAATTATTGCGTATAAGTTTCATACAATTTGGTTTAGGAAAACTAAAGTTAGAGAACAGAAACTAATTTTTGGATGTACGGACTTATGTACCAGAAAGGGACGTACATACTAACAGAAGAAAAAGGTAAAACTTAATACGGTGGGGACATAACAATAGCAGTATGACGAAAGGAGTAAAAGTTTATAAACACTAGATTCATAGAGGTGCTTATAACCCTGTAACACATTTTAAAGTTGATGCTGTGAAATTTAGCATTGAGGCAATAACATTTGAGATTTTGGTTCGTCATAATTATTTGGACTAGCACTAAGAGTAAGAAAGTCATTTTGCTATTACATGGACAGATTTTATTTAATCATGTTGCTACAGCACTTGTCTTGATACACTGAGTTATTCTAAGTAGAAGCTGACTTGTCTGTCTTATCCTTGTAACGATTTGTGTACAAATGTTATTGTTAATCGTAACACTGAGGACATGGGCTGTGATATGTACGAACTGTCGTTGAGTCAATGTTTTTCAGCTGTCAGTTTGATCCACGTGACTGAGCACGCTGGACGAGTGAAGGTCCTTAAATTCACATTGGAATGTGAAATAGCTAGTATTTAAGTAGCGGAATTCAAAGTTTTCAAATGTTTTGGCATCAAAACCTTCCCATCGATGTTTTGACAAAACATGCACTTTTCTATCACAGCCGGTATTTACCTTTACTCATCCTTGGCGTGTGACATAAGCCATATAATTATCGAGTATTTCTGTCACCTGTGTATAATTGTTCAATCAAACTTTTATCACTTGTCAATTATCCGACGGCTTGGTCAAAATATAAACATGTTAAAAATACGTTGCATTCAGTAATGTCAGTCATACGGGATTCTTTCGATACACTCGGGCTTTTACTTTATATTTAATACTAAACATTTGTAAATATCGTACATAGTAAAATTACGCGAGAAAATGTTCATTCATGATATATTAATGAATGAAACGATGTCTCGCGTAGATTTCTTTGATTTTCTCTTCAGCGCAGGGAAAATCCGCGAAGTAGTGTGTGTAATAATCATTTTCAAAATGAAGTTAAATTCACCTGAATTGTCGGTGAACATTCATTCCTTTTTTATTCAAGCTGTAATCTTTTCAAAAGGACTCAAAATTTCAAAAGCATCTTCCTAGAATTAGTATTCAAACACTAGTACTACATTATCCTGGATCAGAATATTTGCGATAGTCTGTCACTGGAAGTAAGAGGCCGACGCCTTAGGAAAGTATTGCTATAGCAAACTTCCCAAAACCGGCATTCTAATTAAATCTTAAAAAAAATATCCTATTAATTTTAAAATAAAAGTAACATTCAACAACACTGAGATTAAAAAACTTTAAAACACACACTGAGGATTACAATTATACTCGGAGATTAATCCTCAGTGTGTGTTTTAAAGTTTTTTAATCTCAGTGTTAATTAATTTTCTCAAAAATGGCTAAAACTTAGTTTTGACGAAAAATTCTTGCGATAAAAATCCAACGGAACAATTTTGAACACCATTAGATTTTTACATGAATATCTGTTTCACAGATGATAGCGGATATGTTTCATTTGTCGTAACTACAGTCCCGTCCCCTTTCCCTGAATGTGACCTACCAAATTAGACTTATTACCGGATTTGTACTAACATGAGCAACAACACGGGTGCCACATGTGGAGCAGGTTCTGCAACTGAGATCACCCCCAGTTTTTGGTGGGGTTCGTGTTGCTCAGTCTTTAGTTTTCTATGTTGTGTTTTATGTACTGTTGTTTGTCTGTTGGTCTTTTTCTTTTTTAGCCATGGCATTGTCAGTTTATTTTCGATACGAGTTTGAATGTCCCTTTGGTATCTTTCGCCTCTCTTTTACATGACTATAGTTCTGTAAATAATCAAGAGTTTTCTAAATATACATTCAAGGAATAACAATTCCGTATTTGAAGTTTCCACTGTCAATTAGGGTGGAGCTGGACAACAAGCTACAAAGGAATCACCACATTACCTCCAAGATGAACAGAAATTAAACGTTGTAAGAAGATATTTGTATCGATGCTATCAAGACATCAAACAACATGCTTACATTAAACCGGATAGACATCATCTAGAAAACATCAGTTCAGTGTGGGACCCCACTGGACGGACATAACAAATGGCTCATAAGAGCCTGAATCGCTCGCCTGCTAAATATATATATCTATATTTCATTACCTTTATCGCAATCAGTATGTTATTTTCGTAGATCTTGTATTGCTGCTAATTTTTGCAGGCACAGTTTGTACATATCTATTATAGTTTTCGAGATAATTCAAAAACACACAAAAAAAAAAAAACAAAACAAAACAAAACAAAAATTGTCATTTAAGGGGTCTTCCAATAGTTTCAGTCATACTTGCATTTGTATAGCTCTTGTACAGCTGATCAATTTTGCTATTTACTGTTTCTACCTTTGTATTATAGTTTTCAAGATAATTTGGAAAATCATAAAATTAAGTCAAAAAATGGTTTTAAGGGCAGCAACTTATTAGATTTTTGTATATCGTGTATTGTCCATCATTTTTGCTGTTTACAGTTTTGATTTATATTCTATAGTTCTTGAGAGAAGTGGCAAAAAAGACGAAAAATTTGTCAGAAATCTTCATTCAAGGACTATAACTCTTTAAGAAGGCATTCAATGGTTTCAATCATATAGCATTTTTGTAGGTTTTGTCTTGCTGATCATTTTTGCCATTAACAGTTTCTACCTATCTATTATAATTTTAGGATATTTGGCAAAAGCAGTAAAATTAGTCAAAATTGTCATCTAGTGTCAATAATAACTCCTTTTAAGAGTCCTCTGATAATTGTGGCGAAAATTGCAAGTAGGTAGATCTTGACATTCTCAGCATTTTAACCCCTCTCTATCTATTATGATTTTTGATGTCTGACCAAATAAAAAACACAAACTTTATACTACATACCAGAAGGATCATTCACCCAAAGTCTGGCTGAAATTGGTTAAGTAGTTTCAGAGGAGAAGTGCTTTGAAAAAGTATATGACGGACATGAAAATAAGTGAAAAAAATGGGCGTTTACGGTTACAACTCCCTGAGGAGTCGCCCAATTGTTTGTTTGTATTGGTATATATGTAGATATCTTGTATTTCTGATTTTTTTCTGTACTATAGTTTTAGGTATTAAATAGGCAAACACGCTAAAATTAAGTCAAAAACTTTTTTTTTATGTGTGATAACTCCATATTGGATTTTTTGTAGATCTTTTATAGCTGATCAACTTTGCTTTTAAGGTTAAGGCAATGTAAATGGGTTGAAGTTTTTGAAGGCCTCATTGTGACTTTATTATGGAGAACAGCAATAAAAGCGCTGTTTATTTGCTTTTTGTGTGTTTTTTGCTGTACATGTACTGATTTTGAGTCATGGATGGATACCCTTTATTTGTTTTTTTCTATTATGACACATTTTTTCGTAATATTTTGCATACAGCTTTGGCTAGTTTAACTATAACTGAAAAACAAATAAATTAGTTTTAAAGATATAAAAGACAGTTATGTACTTTTGCCATGGCGGCCATATTTGATGACCGACCTAGAAATACTCAAAACTTTATACTAGATACTTGAAAAAGTATATAATAGAGACGAAAATGTCAGAAAATCATCGTTTAAGGCTATAACTCCTTAAGGGGTCATCCAATTGTTTTGGTTGTTCTGCCATTTTGTAGATCAAGTATTTTATTTACCCAAAGTTCGGTTGAAATTGGTTCAGTAGTTTCAGTTGAGAAGATCTTTAAAAAAAATGACAACGGCCGCTAAGTGATGGCAATAGCTCATATTACCCTATGGGCCAGGCAAGCTAAAAAGATGGAAATGATGCAACATAGTGTGGAAAGATTTGTAACCTACAACTATCAATGACAGCTATATTATACTGTCTTTGAATTGGCCTCATACTTGAAAATAAGAACTGTAAACCGCTAAATCTTCTTTAAGAAGATGTTATACTACCAAGCAGCCACCAAAATTCCATAGTACTGTCTTGTTTTCAACTGAAAAAATATCATCATTATTTTTACCCTACACCTTCCACATTTTAATTTGCACATAAGATTTGTTTTTCCACAGATCACACCTTAATTGATAATTAAAGCTTGTACAATGCATGTACTTGGTGTAACAGCATCAATGTAGTAGTATATTCCACTGATGACTGAAGACAATCGCAAATATGTGTTTTAATGGCTCCATTTCGCCATCAGTGCATCACAAACAGACTAAAGAATTTAAAAATAATTTTAAAAGTGCAATAAAAAAAATATTTCTTTTTTGCAAAATATATGCAAACACATTTACCATGATATTTACAAGTTGATCTAGAAGTCTTTTAAACAGTGTTTATAACTGATCCAAAGAGGTTGAGCTGAGCATGTTTTGTGGAAAAAGTTCCACAAAACGACTGTGAATGGGCACATATGTTTTTAAAGCAGTTTGTTCTTGTTCTAAAAGTTAATTATGTTACCAACTACAATATGTTCTAATAATTTTTTGCAGCATGTACATGTTAGAGAGACATATTGGTAAAACATTTGCCAGTCACCAGTCTTCATGAGGAGATTTCATCTGGACCTGTAGCTTTAGATCATGGAAACTAGATTTTCGTGAA
This sequence comes from Mytilus coruscus, assembly GCA_017311375.1. Classification (NCBI taxonomy): domain Eukaryota; kingdom Metazoa; phylum Mollusca; class Bivalvia; order Mytilida; family Mytilidae; genus Mytilus; species Mytilus coruscus. The sequence continues at coordinate 49,754,753 of CM029601.1, forward strand.
GTTTTTCTGTACCATTTATTGTGACAATTAATTTTTTTACATAGAATGGTAGTTCTTTGAAAGAGTTGTTTATTATATTGGCTGAGGATCGATATGGTGTCAATAAATAACGCTTACTGTTTTAAATAGAGCCATGGGTGTAAAGAAGTTTTTCCTCTTCAGATGTTTCTTCATTGTCTTCGATCATGTCAATAGGACATCATGTAAAACATATTAATCATTTAAACAATTATACATACTTAATAATTCTGTTGAAACTTATGCAAATAATCTACTGTAGATTCATTTATTTTTGTGGATGTTTTATTTCCTGTTTGGACAAATTTTGCTTACAACATATATAAGAAGATGAGGTATGAGTGCCAATGAGACAACTCTCCATCCAAGTCACAATGTATAAAAAGTAAACAATTATAGGTCAAAGTACGGCCTTCAACACGGAGCCTTGGCTATAAAAAAAATTATACTTTGTTGAACATTTAAATTGTGGTTTATTACCTAAACCCACAAAATCAAGTTGAACAAAAAATTGGTACCTGACAAATAATAATGAATCCACAGTATACTAATACGATTAATAAATTATTTGAAGGAGAAACAAAGTGAACTTAACTCCAGATCCAGTTAAAATGCAGTCAGCTTTAATATACTATACAAACACAAAATATATATAAAAAAAAAAAAAAAGACATCCATTAGCACCAATCCACATGATCAACATTTCTAAATAATAAGAAAATATGTGACGGTTAAAAGTGATGTTATCTTTTCTTAACTGAAACAGGAACATGTACAATACCTAGAATATTTTTTTCACAGAAATTTTCAAAAAGCAAATCATGTAGAAACTATATTAAAATGTAAGTAAAATATAAAATAACTGTTACATTTAATACTGTATCATAACAAACAACAAAACAAACAATAAAAATCTTCATAGCTATTTCTAAAATAATCATAGCTAATGATCAGTTCAGTACCATAATATTTTTTATTTATTTGAAATGATAAATGTTTTTTATGTAAAGGCCATCTTGTTTTAATCATGGACAGACACAAACATTAAATAAAAATAACACATTATGCAATTACTAATGAGACAGTCACCCATCAAAGATCACTAGAAGCAATAATCTTCTCAAGGTAGTCATATAAACCTAATCAGTCCATTTTTCATGAAAACACAAAAAAAAACAGAAAACAATTTCAAACAATAATGGAAATAATTTGATTGACCAAATTAAAATTAGCTGATAATCTTTCAAGGTTCAATAGTTTGTGCACCGGGAAATCATCTTCAACATCATTTTACTATCATACGAGCCAACTATTCATACAGTTAAAACTAAAAATATTTAGATAAGGGATGCAGTGACAAAATGACAATCCTTAGGTTTAAAATGGCTCATTGAAATGCTATGTATAGACGTCACAACTTTATCAAATGGAGAGAAATTTAAAATCATGATATTGTTAGCAAGTTATGTACACATAATCATGTATATTATGCAATCAACTGTTTTGTCTGATTTCTTTGTGTACTATTTTTGCATTATATCCATGACAAGGCTTATCAAATTTTAAAGGCTTTTCATGAAAAATTAAATTATAAAAATTTTAGTTTAAAAAAAAATAATCTTGGTACACTAAAGAATTCACTTCCATTTTTTTCAATGATACAAGGAGTCTGACTTAAAACTGTGATAAATTGTGTAATGTTCTTCTCATTACGATTCATATAGCTGATGCTTGCAGCTTCTTTATCATTTCACTGTACATGTATTAAATGGCAGTCCACCAATTTTCTGCTAGCCGTAGGTTACCAGCAAAGTCCATCAGTTTTCCATGAATAAAGTAACAAAGCATTGTAATAACATAAAGATATCTGAGGCATCCAGTGCAGTCCATTATTTGTTAATGAATTATGAAATATATCACTGTAAGCCATGATTTACTCATTACTGCCATCACTTTTCCATTAATAAAGATCAAAGCATTGTAATGGCATAGTGATATCTGAGACGTCAAGTGAAGTCCATTATTTGTTAATGAATTATGAAATATATCACTGTGAGCCATGATTTACTCATTACATTCCATCACTTTAATTTTACATGAATAAAGTAACAAGACATTGTAATGGCATTAAGATATCTGAGACGTCCAGTGAAGTCCATTATTTGTTAATTAATAATGAAATATATCCTTGTGAGCCATGATTTACTCATTACAATCAATCAATGTCCATGAATTGTCCAAAATATCATTGTAAACTCAGAGCGACACCAGAAATATTCATAAAAAATTATGCCTCAAATCACTTGACCATCAGTATAGTCATATTCATACATAGGATGTCCAGTAAAGTCCATAAGATGACCATTGATTAAACACTGGATTAACCACTCAGTTGATACTACAGGAATTTTTAGTGATCTAGCTGATCGTAGAATCTGGGGTTTACAAGAATTGTCTGTCACTACAACTTGTACAATTTCATCTGTAAATATATATCATAAGCTAGTACTTTTACAATATATCTGATAAATATTGTAAATATAAAAACAAAATAAAGAGATATGAATGTCCAGTTTTGCACCAAATTGTCATGGTTTATTACATTACATAAAACATGCTAAAAACCTGACAGTAATCAACAAATAAAATGTGAAGCTTACTTCTATAGAAAATAAATGGAGAATGTGTCTATGGGACACAGATGATGCCCCTGCTTGCATATAATGTTATAAAGGGACTCAAGAATGGTAAAAGTGACGCCACCCAAATTCGAACTTGATCAGAGTTTTGTCGTAATAAGCACTATGCATAAGTTTCATAACATTTGGTTGAGGCAAACTAAAGTTGGAGAACAGAAACTAATTTTTGGACATACGTACAGACATACTAGTGTAACACCGCTTGCATATTACGTTATAAAGGGACAAAACTGTAAGAATGATGCCACCAAAATACGAACTTGATGTGTGTTTGTAGTAATAAGCATTGTGTATAAGTTTCAGAACATTTGGTTGAGGTAAACTAAAGTTAGAGAACTGAAACTAATTTTGGGACATATGGACGGACAAGGGTAACACTTAATGTCCCCTCCACTGTGGCAAGGGCATAAAAAGTTTTATACCTGGTGTATTTGGGAGGATGTGTATAAATGAATTTATATTCACAGAAAGATTTTCATTAAAAATAAATGAAGAATGTGTCCATGGCACACAGATCCCCAGCTTGTAAATATACGATTCAATTACAAAGGGACATACCTCAACAACAGCAAAAGTGACAACACCCAAATCTGAACTTGAGCTGTGTTTGGTAAAATAAGCATTGTGTATAATTTTCATAACATTTTTTTTTAAGCAAACTCAAGTCAGAGAGCAGAAACGGCAATTTCAGCAATTTTTCCATTTATAAAGGGACATAACTAGAGAACAGTGAAAGTAATGCCACCAAAATTCAAACTTGATCTGAGTTTGGTGGTAGTAAACATTTTGTACAAGTTTCATGACATTTGGTTGAGGCAAAATAAAGTTAGATTACAGAAACTGCAAATTTGCTAATTTTTACATTTATAAAGGGACACAACTTGAGAACGGTGAAAGTGATGCCACCCAAATTCACACTTGATCTGTGTTTGGTGGTAATAAACCTTGTGTATGAGTTTCATAACATTTGGTTGAGTCAAACTAAAGTTAGAGAATGGAAACTAGTTTTGGGACATACGGATGGACAGGCGCATGGACAGACGCACAAACGGACAAGGATAATACTTAATGCCACACCCCACCCCAAGCGCTCACATACCCCACGTCCCTACATTGTCATTGGAGAAATAAAATAAGTGCAAGAAAAAAAAATTGAATCCTAATTTCCTGTCGATATGCACATCTACATAGTATGTCCTTATTATCTACAAAGTTTCATGAAATTCTGTGGTGTGGTTTCAGTGGAGTTGCGATGACAAACTGTTGCAGTAGTACATTGAAGCAAATAAGTTCAAAGGGGCGTAACTCCTAGAAAAAAAATTGAATCGTAATTTCCTGTCGATATGCACATCTACATAGTATGTCCTTATTATCTAAAAAGGTTTCATGAAATTCTGTTGTGTGGTTTCAGAGGAGTTGCGATGACAAACTGTTGCAGTAGTACATTAAAGTAAATAAGTTCAAAGGGGCGTAACTCCTAGAAAAAAAATGAATCACAATTTCCTGTCGATATGCACAACTACATAGTATGTCCTTATTATCTAAAAAGGTTTCGTGAAATTCTGTTGTGTGGTTTGAGAGGAGTTCCGATGACAAGAAACAGGAATGACGGACTGACGGATGGACAGACAGACAGACAGACAGACAGACAGACAGACAGACAGACAGACGGACGGACGGACAGATGGATGGACAGACAGAAGTAAAACAGTATACCCCCACTTTTTTAGAGTGGGGTATAATAATACATCTATATATTATACATTATGCAAATTTCTTTGATAATTCATC